>VZSC01019224.1:191906-229706 GCA_013398225.1 Steatornis caripensis | reverse complement strand
TTTTTTTTTTTTTTTTTCTCCTGTAGAGAAGGGCATCAGCTTCAGCAGCTCCGGTTTAGGTTCTTCCTAGGGAGATGCAGTTATAAACACCCAGCCAGGGAGCTCAGCGCTGTTCGGGGACGCACACTTGCGTCTCAGAAGCGCATCCTCAGAGGGTCTGTTCTTTCTAATGCGGATACACAAGCGTGATCTATAGGCAAAATCACATGCTCAGCGCCCACTTTAAACATGGCCAATGTTTCTTTTTCTTCTCAAAAGCTGGAAACCAAAATTGTGATGGGAGTTGAGAGAGTGGACCAGTTGTTTTCCACATGCATGCCCTTTAGTAATAAACTCTTCTATAAAAAAGTGAGCGTTGTGTCTCAGCAGCGAGCAGTCCCAGGGCATGAAGCCATCTCCCCGCAGCATGAGGATGGTATGAGCGGAGTCCCCGTCCCGGCACGGAGCTCGGTTATCTGCGGCGGTCCCGTACGATGCGGAGCTAAGGACTATTTGTGTGCCGCAGGGTGGGACGCGCACGTCTCCCCGCAGCGTGCTGAAGGATGCTGTGGGCATGGCCCCAGAAAAAAACAAACATATAGATTCAATAGATATGAATTTTCCTTCATGAACGTCCTATTGGTAGGGTCGGTTTTCCATGAGATGGGGCACTGAGAGAGTCTCACGTTTCTCTCCGTTCCCGGCTGGATTTCTCCCCGCTGTTGCCCTTTGCAAGCGGCTTTGTTTGCCCAGGGCTTGGGGCTGAGTTATCCTTGGTGTCTGGGTGCCTTCATGCCCGCTGCAGGCCACCGAGCTTGTGCCATCCAGCCCGGCTCGGGGTCCCGGCAGTGCCGCCGTCAGCAGCAGGGGTGGGCGTAGGGAAGGCACGAGCGCCGGCGATGCAAAGTCAGGACACGCGGGGCGTTTGGCAAGAGTGCAGTGAGTCAGAGTTTGAGAAGAAAACGGGATGTTTCTGTCCACGTGCTTCTGAAATACGGGGCAGCAGTATCTTTGAGTTGATAAGTGTGCTCTGAAAGCCTCAAAAAACTTTGCATTGTGCAAGCAGCATCTAATATTAATAATATTTCCTCATTAAAAGGGATGAAGGATTTCTCAGACGGTCTTGCTCATGTACATCGTTTTTTGAACAAGCTTCGTCTACCTTAGCAACTTCTCCAGGGAACTTTCCAGCTCCGTGCTGGGGCCGCTGGTGCGGGTCAGTGGCCACGGAGGCATTTACCATTTTAATTGCCTTCCTATACCGATCGCTGCGATGACCTGTTTGTTTGGATTATATCTCTTTTTTATATTTAAAAAAAAGAAAAAAAAAAGAAAACAAAGGAAGTACAGTGCCGTGCACAGAACAGTTATTAAAAACAGTTGGGAAGCATATAAAAGGTACTGTTTGTGTGAGAAACGGGACAGCTGTGATGGTCTATTGGGAAAGTGTGTACAGATGGTGGTAGGGAGGGGAATGATGACTACATGGCTGATAAATGAAATACAAAAAGCATTAAATTGGTGATCTTTTTAAAGAGTACATTTTTGGTTAGCACTTTTGGTGCATCATTAGGGCTCTTTGTCTGCCTCTTATTTAGCCAGGAAGTGCGACTCTCTTCGCACATTTGTGCCTCTGATTTTGTTTACAAATAAGGAGTCTGCTTAATAAATCACATACCATGGAATTATTAAAGAAGATAATTAAGCGCACGGTTTTCCCTACGTTGGGAATGGCACGGGATCGTCCTAAAGACCTGACAATACCACAAATGCAGTTGGGCTCAAATTAGTTACGGTAACACGTGGGATTTCCTGAAGCCTAAACAGATTTCTTTGTTTTGCAAGAAGCGGGACTGGCGGCACAAGCCGGGTTCGGGGAGCGAGGCTTTGATGTTTCGAAACCGTGGAAGGCAAATCACTCGGCATTTTGCTTTTATTTTACATTAGCTTATGGTCCCGAAAGTGGTGGCACCCAGTGACCGGTGCCCGACCACAGTATTGGGGGCATGCTGGGGCTCCCGGGGGGTGCAGGGGCTCCTCTGGCTCCACAGGGGCATCTTTTGGAGGAGGCAAGGAAGGAAAGAGAGAGGGAGGGAGAGTCAGAGATAAGACTTTTCCCCATAGTTCGTAGGAGAGGGTTCCCCGTCTTCCCATCCTTAGTGGAGCTTTATCACATCCTTTATCATGGAGCTCATTTATCGGGGGCTAATGGAAACTGAGGCAAAATCTGCGCTTTTCTGCACGCTGCTGTAAAGTAGAGTTGGTCACTCGAATGCTGCAAACATCGTCACGGAGAGTTTTTAAAGTAATAGGCAGAATAACCTCCCTCCTCCCGGCGTTTTGTCTAGTTTCCAGCTGAAGTAATTCCCGGTTTTCCTTCGCCTTTCCTCTCATGCACGCGTTGCTTCGTGTTCCTGCTTAGTGTTTCTGGGTGCCATCAATAGACGAAAGCATTTTCTTTAATAATAAATAGCCTTCGGTAGTGCTGCGCTATTCCGTGAACCAGCCCAGTGTCCAGCCGCCCCGCGAGCCCCGGCCATGCGGTTGTCCCTCCCTTGATGGGGGCAGACCACTGGCAACCTCAGCACCCCATTTCAGGGGTGGCTTCAAGTGCTGCGAAAAGGAGATTCAGGAAACCTCCCTAAGAAGAACCTGCCCAGAGGGAATCTTTCCAAAGCCCTGTTGGTTGCAGGTTTATCGATGCTCTGAATTTTGTCGATTTACAAACCTTCCAAAACTTGTAACGTGCCGCTTTGGGGATTATTTGCTCTCCTGACACGGTATCACAAACTCTTCTTGTTACCAGGCTTGATGAACGACGTGTTTCACTGTGCCTTTTTTGGGGCCAAGTAAATTTTATTCTGCATTTTCGTGAAATGCAGAAGAAAAGGAGAGATTTTAAAAGGGTTTAATGTGAATAAAATGCGTGACAACTTGATAGATTGCTTAGGACTTCAGTGTGGTAATTGTACAAAGTAGGTTGCAAATTTTTTTTTACAGATGCAACGTATTAAAAAGAACAATAGACAAAGAGACGCATAGCGCAAGGATGGAGAGACTATCTTGGCCAACCTCTACAAGTTTGTTCCAAATTTAAATTATTAAATATCACAAAACCATATTTGTTGTAGTAACACTGTACATTTGCTTGGCTGATCAGATCTTGGGTTGTTTGTGGAGGTTTTGTGCACCTTGTCCTTAAATACGCTTCACCTCTTACGAAGGAAACAGTCCGTTTCACTTGCGGGTCACGGTGAAGGGACAATTTAGGAGTATCTGGGCATGTATGAAATGCCTCGAGTTGCAGATGATTCCTTCTAATAAATGTTTTATTTCTTATCAGTATGAACGCGTGCTCTCCTATAGCTTCACTATGTAGACAAGGCCAAGGGGTCCTCTCAGAGCTGCACTGGTGGCTACCCCAGAGGCAGCAGAAATGAGCAGCTGTTCGAGATGCTGCTGCGGTACCTCTAGATGATACCAGTCCAGCTTCGGTCCAGGCCTTGCAAACGGCCGCCGACAACACAAGCTGGTCAGCTGGAGATGCAAACAAGGATGCGTTTTAGCAACGCGGAGGCCTCCCTCCGCTTTTTCCGCAGTGCAGAGCTTGCCATTGCACAAGGCGTCCGCTTACCAAACCCAGTGACCGGAAGCCAGGTTTCTCCGCCAGCTTGCACAAAAGTGGTTTTAGCCGCCGTCCCTGAGGGCAGAACTCATCTCCGCGTTGCTCAGGCTGGGCGCGTGGATCTCCTCCAGAGCCTCATCGGAGCGGCCAGGTGCAGAGTCCACCCCCTGTTATTCAGCCCCTATTTCGGTCTCTCCTTCGGGATATACTGCCAACCGCGAGGGAAGGGGCAGCTACAAAATATATGGATACTGCCCCGAGCTTTGAAGGAAAAGGTTAATTCTTACCGAAGCAGTGATTTGTGTCTTTGATTCGTTACTAATTTTACACTCACGAAAATAATTCTCTAATGATCGCAGTTGACGGGAGAGCCTGGCTGCGTTGTACGGCTCTGATTTACAACTTGTGTTGCCAAACTTTTATGCCTTTTTTTTTTTTTTTTTTTTTTTTTTTGCTGTAGGGGACTCGGTCCTGCCCAGAACAGAGGACCCTCAGCTTCATTTGAGATCGGGTAGTGCCCAGCCCCGGAGCCAGAGCGCCGTCCGTGGCAGGGGCTGGTCAGAGCAGTGCTACTCCCATCAGCAGACTACAGGAAGGCAACTATTAAAAGTAGAAAGCTATTAAGCAGTCAGGTTTTTATTACGCTTTAGTGTTTTGTTTAAGTCTGTTCTTAATTGGTTGATTAATGTAAGCAAAGTCCTTTTCTCCCCCACCATCTCTACAGATGGCAAATCGTAGGTCCCAACTGTCATTGTGCGCAAAAAAGGTTATGGTTCAAAGTCAGAGATACAGAGATACCACGATAATCAATCATAGGAACTTGTCTCCCTGTGCCCGGCCAGGCAAAAGTTAGGCTTGGTGGTAATATTCCAAACTCCGAACCCACCCGGAGGAATTTCTTTACACTTTTATTTCGAGGGGGACGAGTTGCTGCAAACTTCTCGCTGCCGGATCTGGGGCGTTTCGATAAATCCCGGCAGAGCCGCAAGCGGCCGCGGTGCCGGTTAGTGTGGCCGGGGCTTTTCTTCTCCTCGGCATCCTTCTCCTTGGCAGGGTCTGTACGAAAGCAGGAGGTGCAGCCCGTGAGGCTCGCCGCTAAAAAATGAGCCCAGAAGAAATGGGAGCATGATGTCTGCTTTAGAGAATTACCTTCAAATACTTATCTTTTAAACTTTTCTCTTTTTTTTTTTTTTTTTAATCTAAGAGAATGATTTAGTAAGGCTAACTTCCTTCTCAGGATGAAGCGTAGAATTATGTTTCTGGTATTGATCCATAAAGAGGATTTGCATTTTATTCATACTATAAAAGTGCTTTTAATGGAGACATCGCGGTAATTGAATTTATACTGTGTGTAACTATCGAAGTATCTTTTTAATTATTTTATGTTATGTAATACAATAACTAAATCTAAAGCCTGTGAAAGGGGATGGCTGTACTCTGTCCTTAGGAGTAACGTATATAGCTTTTAATATTCTAACGATGGAATGCAGTTAAGGACATTCTTTATTTGAGGGGGAAAAAAGAGGGGAGAGAGTGAGAGAGGAGAAAGATTTCATTACATTCAGCACAGTATGAGACTAAGTCAAAGTAGTTTTGCTAATTAAATTCAATTGCTATCCATTAGACCAATGGAATGAGATGAATCTACCATATAGCTGACACAGCACAGGTATGCAATTTGGCTAAATGGCCATTTCTGAACTGCAGCACGCCTTTCTCCGCTCGCTCGTTTTTCCAGGCTCACAATTTCTGTGCGGAGAGAAGTCGAGCAGCCCCCGACGCCTCTCGGGGAGCAGGGACACGTGTTTAGAGATAGGCAGGCTCACCGGGCTGAACGCTGGCTGCTGGTCAATTTAAAATGTACTGGAGTAAGCTCATAAAGTCCGAAGGCGATGGGGAGATGGGTGGAGGATTTTTTTTCTGGGTTCATTCACGGATATTTCCCTTTCTGTGGCCGAGAGGCTGCCTGCAGTGGGCTCCTTGTGTTGCGTATAGCCGTCCTTCAGTTGCTGTGAGAGCAAATGCGAGCTACCAGAACGACTTGAAATGCAGCGAGCAGGGTACGTTTGCAGGCGTTTTGGCATAACATACTACTTGGGGGAGATTTTGTATGTCAGACGGAGAAGTCTCCTTCCCTGGTGAAATGACAAGAATACCTCTCAAGCATTGGCGGAGGCAAAATTTTGACAGCCAGCAAGCCTGCAATGCTGCTGAGCGCACAGATTTACACTTCCTGCCAAGATTAAAACGGGCTAAACTCAAAAAGAGTATCGGGGATTGTCACTTTAGGAAGAAGTAACGCGTTAGCGTAATGCACGGAGGCGAGGGCTGCGATCGGCCTTCCAATACTTCTGTTAATCGGGATCTCGCAAGCTCGCGTGCGGTGGTCGGTGTCGTTGGGTCGGGACAGGCAGGATGGGAAAATAAAAAATAAACTTGTAAGACAACGGGCATGAAAAATTTTGCGCCTCTCCTGCTTTGATGCTGGAGCTCGAGTTCCGGTTTCGCCTCTCGTCGGGGCGGGTCTCGGCAGTGCCTTGTTGTGAAGGAAGCCCCCGAACTTCACTTTCTACTTCTGATTTACCGCTGCAACGTGTTTTCCTTCAAGCTATATTTAGCGAAAGAAAAAAAAAAAAAATCACTAAGTTGGGCTGAAAAAAGGCCCGGCAGAAAACTGGTCATTTAAGCCTCTCTTTGCTGTGTGGTATCCTAAAATTTTCCTCGGAGCGCAACCGGTGATGCTTTTTATGACGAATCCTTCGGGTCGGGGTATTTGCTCAATAGAATCCAGACAAATAAATGTGAAGAAAAGCATCCTGCTTTAAAAGAAGGAAACAATTAAACCTCCTACTTTGTTATTTACAGTAACTACCTTTTTTTAACAATTGTAGAAGTTCAAATGAAAGTAGCAGTGTGAAGAGGGAAATGTGGGAACTTTCATTTGTCGAGACTTTGCATTTCTTCTGCTTTATAGCCATCAGAAAAGAGATTGTTGTGCATTCTATTAAATACTGCCAGTATGATTAATTTAAAGGGTTACATTTTATTGAACCCTGGTGTAGATGTTCTTTGTCAACTCACATTCACTGCTAGTTAGAGTGTGTGTCGCATTTATCAAAACTTTCTGGAGCCCCTCTCACCTCATTAGCATGTGAATCTCTATTGAGCAGTTAATGTCCGTTACAGCGAGAGTGCTCAATTCTTGTTTTCAATAAGCCAGTTGTAAAATGTCAGACTGTCACTTACAATATAAAAAAGCAAAAATGATGGTATTTGTAAAAATGTTATCACCTCATAAAAACAAATTGTAAAGACATGAAAGTGATCTTGGTATGCTTTGCTTTCAGAAGTGAGTTAGTACAGCTGCTTTAAATACCAGTTGTCTGGATTCCCACACTTTCCTACCAATGGAGAGGTTTACACAAGCATAATTTAAGTTACAATTACCCTAATTAACATCTCATTTGCATAAATTGTTGAAGTCAAAACAACAAAGAATTGCTTAAGAAGCTTAACCCTATTTGTCCAAAATAAAGAGATGAGTTTTCACTTTGCAATCAAAATTGGCAGGTTCATTATGTCGGAGCTAGAATACAAACTGAAGTTATACTATTAATTAATACTTTACATTTTTATGATCGGCCTGTGCTTCTTCTATTTACAAGGTGCAACATTTCAAAACACCCGGCTCTTGCTGTCGGAGGTGCCGAGCTGTCAGGTGAGGAGTCCATGGGGTATTTCTGGAATTGGTAAAACCCATCTCTGTGTCCCTCATCCCCCTCGTTTGCGCACACGGGCAAACTTCGACTTAGTCTGCGCCGGCTGGGATGGGGACTGGGGACTGGGGACGAGATCACATCCAGTATGGGCTGAAAGGATGGAGGGCTTGTAAAATGGTGTGTAAAATGTGAGGCCGAATGGCAGCGGTGACAATAGCGGTGACGGGCAGAGAGAGCCCTGGTCCTCCCGTGGCACAGCGGGACGGTCCATCTGAGTTCTCCAAGTGTTCTCAAACTTTCCGAGGCCGCTGCAAATTTTAGCTCTTATCTCGGAATACAGAAATGCAGAAGAAAAAGAACTGCAAAATAAAGTGTTGATACTATTTTTTTTAAGTAAAAAAGCAGTTAATCTTGCAGTTATGGTTTTGAGGCGTTGGTTTAGAGGAGCTTCCAGTGCTTGTCGGTGAGTCCTGGTCCTGCACTCTGATCTGTCTCCCTTGAACATCTGACTCCTGGTCGCTTTGCTGCGGGCAAAGAGGATTGTTGGGGCTTAGGCCAAAGCTGCTGAAGACAAGGGGAGTTTTTCCCTCGGACGCTTACTACCCTGGGTGAACTCTTCCACCGGCAAGCCCTGCTACTTTTCTGTACCTATTAACTGTTTGCTGCAAAACAATACCGTTTACGTGCCTTTGCCAGTGCGTTTACGCAAGGCAGCACACGAGTCGTCGATACGGACGGTAAATGTAGCGATGCTTGGGGTTGTTAGCAGGGACAGGACGCGGGAAGCTCGTTAGCCCGTGGGGACGGAGGGTGGCGCAGGGTTTTGATCGACTGTCAGGTGCCCAGGTGCCGGGGCTAATGAAAGCGTTCGCAGTCACTGGGGCCGTATTTTCCTTTCCTGTATTATCTCGTTGCAGCTTCATTAGCTAAGTCAGAGTAAATGTGTATGAGCCCAATAAAACTCTTCCTGCATGCCCGTGATTTAGCATTCCCTCCCATCAGTGCCCTCTGGATGGAGATTATCAGCCGGCGTTTGCAAGTAGGTGCTCATCGATTGAACAGCGCCGGAGTGAATCGGGTCACACTTTGAGCTCGATTCTAACTTGAGGTTGAGCCTGTACCGAAAAGCTTTGCAAAGCAAAGATCACAGTGAACTTATAAACATAAACCAGCTGAACCAAAGATGAATCTCGCCTACTGCTTTTGCATATTCTTTTTTAAAGATTGCATTATAATTGAGCGGTTGACTTTCGCCCTGCGCTCTTTTTTATGAGCCGGTGATTACACAGTATACGATGCTTACGCTCTGAACGTGAATGAATCTGCCAGTTCTACTACAGTACTCTTGATAAAATAACAAGGCTTACCAGGTGGCAAGAATTGCGTAATTGAATTGGACTGAATCCTGGTTTTCCCAACCCAGAGCGGTTACACTTAAAAGTAAATTACAATTAAAAGAGACAGAATGTTTCCATTGTATTAAGAATCCTTAATAGCAAACTTTTCATCCATAAGGCTCTGCTCTCTTCCTGAAGCGTGAGAGAAATTGCTGTATGTGTCTTAACTACCATTAACGCTAATGGGAGCAACGTACATAAATCCCCGCACGGCGATGGCAGAACAGACCCCAGATGCCTTTAAAGAGGGAAGTGCTTGTAGGGGATGAATAGAGGCGCACGAATCTGTTGGTCGCTGTAACATCTGCTCTGGGAATGTGTAAGGGCTCAGTTTGAGGTGCGAATTTTCGGAGAGTCTTCTTGAGTTTCATCCAGAGCTGCGTTGCAAGACCAGCCCTCTGCTCCTTCGGCTGGGCTTTTCCTCCAGGGCACTGGGAGGAAGCAGATCCCTAAAGCAGATAGGAAGATGCCATGGACAGATTCAAATACCACTAAAACCACTATTCATTTTAGTCCTTCAGAAAGTTAAAAGAAAACCAACCCAGCGCTGTTTGCCAAGAGTACCCAAGCTCCTGAAGTTGTGCTCACCACTTCCTACCCTTTGGAGCTGGGGATATTGAAAACATCTGTCCCCAAATATGACAAGAAGAGGACAGTCCGCTTCCTTCCCTCATTTCCAGAGGAGCTTCGGGTTTGCCTGCCTCTTCGTTTCTTATTCCCCTTCTCCCTGGGACGCCTGTCAACAGCAATGCTCATGCAGCTGTGCAGGTCAGGCAGCACAGAGAGCAATTCCTTCAGCCATCCCAAATGTCCGGGGAGCAGCCCTCCCGTCTGAGCCCTGCCCCGGCCATTTGGCCATGGGGGTCCTTCGTGCCATACGCAATTCACTCAAGGAGGAGACGATGCCGATACAAACCTCATTTTTATTCAAAACTCGGTTCTTCGTGAACTTTCCGATCTGCTCTTCTTGATGGCGATGCAATGCACTGTCACCTTGCTATTAGGGCTAGGTAATTAATAGCTGCCTAATAGAAGTGAATGTAGTTGCTCAGCAAAATGAATGATGTGTGCTACAAGGGAAAGTACTAGAAAGTAAAGCGGAGATGGAAAGCGTTTAGCGGGGGGAAATTTCCACTTGCCCTTCACTAGGAGAAGCTCCAAAGAAATGTAAAGCGTGATCACATTAATCAGAAGAACTGACATCACACGATATTATTCTTTGTTATTTGGCGTAAATTACATGGCATTAAATGATTTAAATTGTGTGTATACATGCCATATTTTTTTTGCTGATATTTAATGAATACTACAGGTTGTCTTTGAGCATTGATCTTTGAGCATTTGGACATGACGGGTCAGTGAAGGCTGAATGCAACCCCTTTTCTTCGGCTGATGAAATCTGTTCTCATGTGGGCTCCCAGCATGGACGGGGAGAAGGGAGCAAGTTTTGAGTGGGTTTGTTAGAATCAAGTCTCTGAAAAAAAAAAAAAAAGCGTTCTGGGTCTTTCTTCCTTTCTTGTGTTTTGCATGTAGCCTTTCATAGGACATGCATTTGTTTAATCCATCCCTGATCATCAGTGGTGTGATCACTAAGAAGCTGTTGCTGGTACCTGGCTCTGACGCCCATCCCTTCCTCATGCTCTTCTCGTAGCTCACTTTGTTGAAGATGACCCCAGTCCCGTGAAGAACAAGACTTAAGACAAGTCTTATTGCACCTCCGCTGTGACACATTTTAACCACTATTGTAGTTATGAAATGGCCACAAAATACCTATGACTACTCAAAGACCGGCTGTGTTTTTGTAAGTTCTGCTTTGAACAAGTTGCAGTCATTTTTTTCTGGCTCATTAGTAGTCCTGACTGACATGAGCATATATAACGTCAGGAATACCTTTATATGATTTTTTCCGTCCTGGTACTGTGGTGTTATTAGCAGGTTCAGACTTGCTCGTGCTCTTTTAAAATGCAATTCTTCTTGGGGAAAGAAATTAAACCAAGGGATGATGCAGCTTTTCGCAGCCACTCAGATGAAAGTAAGTGGTGGTTACAATTATTCAAAAGTACTTAGAAAAGTATTGAGTAGGGTAATCTGTGCTAGGAGAAAGCACTGGACTGGTTAAAGCACGTGGCTGGAAATGTGCAGAGGCTGGGTCCCTTTCCAGCTCCGCCACAGCCTTTCTTTGTGGCCTTGGGCAAACTATTTAACTGGTTCTGTAACAGCACGGTTCGTCAGGAATAAAAGTGGGAGTGCCGCTGTTTCTTTTCTTCTTTCTATTTGTCTGCTTAGGATTTTAAAGTTTCCAGAGCATAGACATCGTGTATTTGTGCAGGGCCCGGCCCAGCCGCAGCACAAATATTGATGTTACCACCATTGCCGTCCTTCTTGGCTTGCAGAAGACGTTTGCCAGTCTAGGTCAGACCACGTAACAGTGATGTAGGAATGTAGCAAACTATACAACTGTCTGGTATATTCAAAAATGAAAGTAGATGACACCCACTCCCTCGCTGCCCATCTGCTCAGACGGACGTTGTGCCCGAGATAATGCTGTCCTTGTTCTCATGAACACAGCAGTGCTTTCTCTGATGGATGGGGCTGGGGCCATTCCTGCCCACACATCCACATGCACCTTCAAAAAACCCAAAGGTTTACAATGCCTTTTGCTACCGACACATCCCTTAAAGGAAGTCTATTAAAAGTCATGGAATAAGGATAATTTTTGAGGAGTGCGTGATAGGACCCAAACCAGTTGTAGGGTTCCAGAGATTTGCAGTCCCCTGGCGCATGGATAGAAAGTCACCGCATGACTTCTTTTTATGGGAAATACTTGCTTTAGACAACCCAGAGCTCTTCTTGAGCTTTGAAAAGTTAAAAAACCCCGAATGATAAAGGCCAGTATCTTTGGCTTTGGCACATGTACTTGCAGTCTCTTTGTTCAAAATCAGGTGCAGCACACAAGCAGGGGGTCGCTCCTCGGTCCATAGCGCATGACTGCTGAAGTGTCTTCTGTACAATCTGAATGGGAAATACAAAGGAAGACAATAAAAACCATGAATGGTTTATCTTGCGGACTAGGAAGAGAGGGCTCGTATGCAGCATCAGGCATCATCAGGGTAATAGTGCTCAGGGTTTGTTCTTCCCAACATAGGGACGTGAGCTGGTCACGGGCATGGTGTGATGCAAGAGAGAAACTCAACAAGCAGGGGCCTTGGTGGGACCGTCCTGGGGACCTCAGTGGGGTGGGACCAGCTGCTTTTTCTTGACTGCAGAACTTCTCACCCATCCCTAGAGCCTTTGGCCGTGCCGTTTTCTGTGTTCCAGTGCGGCTGCTGACACCCTCATTTTGCTGTGGGTACCGTCCCTACAGCATCGTCGGAGAGGTTATAGCTCTGACAGAGGAGGAAAGCAAATTGGTGTAGGATGTCCCAAGAGAACACNTCCCAACATAGGGACGTGAGCTGGTCACGGGCATGGTGTGATGCAAGAGAGAAACTCAACAAGCAGGGGCCTTGGTGGGACCGTCCTGGGGACCTCAGTGGGGTGGGACCAGCTGCTTTTTCTTGACTGCAGAACTTCTCACCCATCCCTAGAGCCTTTGGCCGTGCCGTTTTCTGTGTTCCAGTGCGGCTGCTGACACCCTCATTTTGCTGTGGGTACCGTCCCTACAGCATCATCGGAGAGGTTATAGCTCTGACAGAGGAGAAAAGCAAATTGGTGTAGGATGTCCCAAGAGAACAGTCTGTTAGGAACAGCTAGACTTGAAAAATCGGTGAGGGGAGCAAGTGGATCTCCTGGGAAATAGCCATCAAAGAAATACTTAGCTTGAGATTTTGTTGAGTTTATTTAAAGTGAAAATTCAGAGAGGTCTTCTCCTCTTCTGGAACTGTATTGACTTCATTACTGACACTTACCAACGGCAAGCGCCGCTTGGTCGGGGAAACATACCCGTAACCGTAATGCTGTTCTCACAAGCCAAAGAATCTGCATGTCCAAAAGGGATGCGTATCCTAAATAGACTGTTTACAGTAGACTTAAATTATATGATGAGCCATATAACAGCAGCGCATATATCATATCGCAAGCCCCTGCCAACCATGCATGACTACTATTTGCTGCTCCTCATGTGGTAAACAAAGTTTTCAGCTGACCTACTGTTTAGTAGAAGTGCACTGAAACAAAGATAAGCAGTGCCGCTCGTATCGCTGTAGTGGAATAAAATCTGGCATAAATTTGCCTAGAAAGTAGAAGGAATGCATGAAATATTATTTCTTAGTTCACATACAACTTTTCTGCCAGCACGCCTAGTAATATTGCATTGCTAATAAAAGGGGGTTTATTCCTGCTTTTGGAAGGGTTCATATTGCAGTCGGGCGGTGAAGGCAACATACATCATGTGAATATCAAATTCTTCATATGAATATTAAATTCTTTAAGGTGAAGCATGAATTAAGTATTCTAAATTAGTGACCTGAAGGAACGCGCAAAGTGCGCGAAGTGCCCCGTATGGTGTTGAAATGCCTCGAGATTCCCACTGGCTTCAACAGGACTTGGAGCAGCCCTTCCGACTTCGGGGTGGATGCTTTAACGTAATGCTGGGAAGGCACGTTGGGTTCCCAGGACAGACCTGGACTTCACCTACGCTTGAAAATGGGCTGTTTGGGGCTCTGCAGATTTGTATAACACACTGCGGACTAATTTTCCAGTGCCTAATGGGAACATTGTGCATTGCAGCCAGTTGTTTGTTTGTCTGCCTGCTCCTAGCCTCCCTCTTACCCTATTTATATAAGCACACATGCAAAAAATATGAGAGTGAAAGAAAAATGTCAACCATATGTAACATACATGGAGATTAGTGACAGTAACAGTGAATTCATTGTGGTTTTGGCAGTCAGGACACCATCCAGGCCATATTTTAGAGTTTTAGACAAATCCACATGTATTCCAGAGATTGCTGTGGATTTTCAATATGTGTGGCTCATTAGATACGCAATCTGCCTGCTATTCTCTCCTGTCACACAAAGCTGATGGCAGCAAACTGGCATCTTGGAGATGTTGGTAGCACTACAGATTTTAGCATTAATGCCAGCCTTGGGCATCCTGGAGCTCCGTACTCTTCTGCGGCACGCGCCGGCCGCTTGTGCTCGGGGCGAGGGGTGCCGTGCTGCCCATGTCCCACGGCTGGGAGTTTACGGACAGGCATGCAGGAGAGAGCTGGTGTTGGTTTGGTTACTGTTCTGCTTTCAAGCAAAATACGGCGATTAAAATCCGGCTTGCGTCCCGCTTCACCGTCCTTAAAGAAGGAGACGGTAAAAAGCTTGGCAGCCCTAAACTCAGATTTTGCTTTTTCTGAGTCTGTCACCGCAGCACATTGACCAAGCTGCCGCTTTTGTGCATTGTTTTTCTTTTATCACAGCTTGAAAATACTTTTTGTGGGGGCTATAAGTAAGCATAAATCTCTTCTCAGATTCGTAATTTTTTCAGATTCATAAACCCTTCTCAGGTTCATAATCTTTCCTTTAAATCTTAGCAGCTCCACGTCCCTGTGAGTGTATCTGTGTAGAGCTATTGCTGCCAGCGCAAATCTAATAATCACGTATACACGTGCGGCGTACAAAAGTATCAGTTCGATTCGTACAAAAGAAGTGCTAAACTCTTGCCTAAACCTGTCCGAGTTCAGGCGAGGCTACGTTCGTGCGGGGCTGAGTGCTTAAATATAGGTGAAGGCAATTCTGGTCTGCTAATTTGAGCAGAATGTTTCAAACAAAGTGTTACTGTTTAATCTGGGCACATGACGGGTGAATGAATGTTTGAATGAAATGACATAATTGTTGGTTAGCCTGTATAATTTGGAGAGCGTTCGCACAAGTTTAACTCTCTCTGGAGGCAGGGGGTCCTCGATGCGGGCAGGGAAGCGCCTTCCCTAAAGGCAGAGGATGGCCAGATCCCGTCTCCCTTTGCGGGTACCAACCTTTCAAACGATGCTCTGAGACTGGCTTCGCACGGCGTTTCGGTTCGAGAGTATTATCCTTAACCCCTCTCCTCGCGTCGTATATGATATTTAATGCGTCATCTTTGTTTTAAACAAACAATACGCAAGCTGTTGCTGGCAGTGATGGGAAGCTGGTGGTCCATCTGGAAAGCAGGGAGATAGATGAGGGGAAAAAAAGAGAATTAAAACTGTTTAGGGGTGTATTTGCATGTGTAAAACCCTGGGATGGGAGCAGGGTGTTTAATAGCTTTTTAAAAAGCAGTTTGAATACAGGAGAGATTCTTTGTCTGTAAAGGAGTCTATCAATAATGGACATTATTTGTGTAATAAAAATGTGGGGTTTAATCAAAGCAAAGCAAAGCTGTGAGCCCATACCTTTAAAAAAGTTGTTTATTCGTTGTTTCTGCTGCATCAAATCCATTCACTCTAAAATTAACCATTTTTCCTTGACAAGAGTTCAGAATGGTATAAAATTAACCAATAATATAGCTTATTAATTAAACCAGTGGCAAAATAGCTATTTCAGCGTAACGGGCTCTGCGGGACGGTTACAAGTCGGGTTTCTGGCTGATTGCTTCTGTCATGCCCAAAGACGGAGCACTCCACCTCAGCTTACCACTGCCCAGCGTGCATCCAATATGCCATTTAAAACCTTGATTATAACCAGAGAAAAGTTCATTGAAACCAGAATAAGTTATAAAATAATTAATCTTTCCTGCCATCTTGGATTCTCTCTCGCTCCAGAATCCAGCCAGATGTTTTGCAGTCGCTGCGTGCACAGGGCGCTGCGATCCTATTTACGCAGCTCGGCTTTTCCCTCCGTCCTTAGTGCTCTTTGCTCCGAAATGACACATTTTGCCTTTGCTTTGGAGATTCTCCATCACTGCTGAGGGCCTCGTGGAGAACAGGAGCGACTCTTTTGGCATAAGCACATTTGCAAATTAAACTCTTCTATGCATGGAGCGGTTTTGCTGCCGTCCTTGGGGACCGGGGCTCAGCGTTTTCGGGGAGAACTTCCCCGCAGGAACGCCGAGCATCGCCGCCGTTTCGGTCTTGCCAGGCCTGAGGATGATGTATGGAGCAGGTGTTTGCAATTTAGGGTTCGCTGCTGTTCCTGGGGAAATGGGTGGAAAAAGGAGGGTTGGGAACAGAGTGAAAAGGCAGCAGGAACAAGGCTGGCATTATCCGCGCCGCTCCCAGCCCGAGCCGCGCTCCGAGCCTGCGCCCTGCGTGGCTTCGAAAGCTGCATCTTCCACGGTTAAAAAGGACCTCAGTAAATGAACAGGCAAAAGACCTGAGTTAGGAAGTTGGGGTTTTTTTTTAAAAAAAAATGTAAAAAAAAAACCTAATTGGGGCTCACCGAGCAATCTGACATCGCTGCAAATCCTGCTCAGAAATATATGTGCTCTGCTTTAATCACGGCACATAGAGTACTGCTGAGATAGTGGAAAATTTTACAGGGAGTTTTGCTTAAGGAATCGCTTTAACTCATGTTACCTGTAGAGTACAGTGTCATATGGAAACACTTAGGGAGCTGTGGAAAACTTTCTGAAATACAGTGGAATTTATCTAGCGAAGCGTTTCACATAGGGAGGAGGAATATGGATTACAATGGAGTCAGGAAAGAGCGGGCCGTTGAGCGCTTGGAGACGGCCACTTGCAGCCCTACTACCGCAGATGAAAAGTACATATGTAACCGGGGGGGGAGCATTCCTAAACGGCCGCGTCTGGGATACATTTATACTATTTGCCATGCACGTAACCTTGTTATATAAAACAGAGTCCAATAACCTTAAAAAGATGAACGGTTAAAAAAAAGAAAGGTGCAAGGAAGCAGATCTGCTTCCAGATTTGCACGCCTGGGGCCTGCGGTGGGGGTAGGAACAGCAAAACGCGGAGCCGGGGGGTGAAGGGGGCCCCGTTGTCGGCGGCCTGTGTTCGCCGCGGGGATGGCTCTGATGGAGCTGGGGCTCCAAGGTGGGAGGACGCGGGACAGCCCTGGACCGCTCTGCGGCCGGGGCGAGCGTCGTGGCCCAGCCGTACGGCACGGCCATGCCGCGCCGAGGAGAGACGGTGTGTTCTGGCGTGGGGCGTCCCGGGAGGTGGGGAGGCGAGGGACGGGGAGGAAGCGGAGATGTTTTCAAGTGCATTTCGTTATATATTTGCTCCCTAAATGCTTATGGCACTGGTCGCCAGAGCATCTGGGCACTTCACAATAATTAAAACTGACAAATCCATAAACAGTAAACAACAGGCTACCCACTCGGGCAGCCAAAAACCCACTACTGCCTAAGCTCAATAGCTGCACCCATCTGCCAAATAAAATCCTCTCCGCTGCCTCCTCTTGTCTGCAAAGGCCAGGACCGAGCCAGCCCCTTCCCTGCCGTCACCCCACAGGGTATGGCACCCCACGCTCCCCTGGGCTTCACCCGGGCTTTGGGACCAGCAAGAGTTGGGGTGGTTTTTTCGTTATTTGTTTTTTCCCCACCGCAAAGTGGCAACAAGTAATGCCACCCTTTTCCTTCTGACTTCTTGGCCCGCTAACCCTTTCGCAACACAATGGGAAGGCAACCGCTCGCACCCAGGGGAGGGGATTTAATGACGAGAAAATAAAGAGAGAGAATTTACTTGGAAAAACTGTGGAATTAAAAGTTCTGGACAAAACATGCATCACTGATGCATAACATTTTTGTTAATTGGGTCTTAACAGGTTTGTGACTCAGGCTGTAATTATTTTAGAAATGGGTCACACTAGGCAGTGCCAGCCACGCGTCCTGCCGCTGCGGGAACTTTCGCCTAGTTGTAAAACTTACATCTAGACGTGTGTTTCCTCCTCCTCTCCAGCAAAAATCCTGGGCTTTGGAGGAGTGACGGCAGCGTGCTGAGCCCGCCGGCCTCTGGGACGGGCGCCGGGCGCCAGGCTGCTCCCTGCAGACCCTTCCTGGTGTGGGAGGGCTGGGGCAGCCGTGTCCCGCTCTGTTTGCGATGGAGAGGCATCTTATCACGTGCCAAATGCGCTCCCCCTTTCTCTAGCGCTATTGTTTTTACTTCTGATTTTTTCACATGTTTTCCTGACCTGCCAGAGGCACTAAATCTTCCTAATGCCTCCCTGCCCTCTAATCGCAAAATGGGCTGCGGGAAGTTTTTCTTTCTTTCTTTCTTTCTTTTTTTTTTTTTGACTAAAGCAAGATTAATTAAAATATAAAAAATGCACCCAACTGTGGTAAATCATTTCTTCTCTTTGCAAAATGATTGCTCTCCGCTCAGCGCACCTCTGCTTTCCACTACAGAAGTGTCTCCACGCAAGCAAAAGTCTTCTAATGCTCGTAAAGCAACCGAGATATTATCTCTCTAATTAGCAGCTGGAAAAAAATAAATGAGAGAGAGATCAATTAATGCTATAATTAAAAACAATGCCTTTAGATGCGTTGTTTGTGGTGAGCGAACGCTTAGGCTGGCAAGAGCTGTGCCATGTTTCTCCCCAAAAAAGTTGGAGCGGGAGCCCCCGCTCCAGCCGTGGCAGGAGGGACCCCGAGATGCTGGTGGCAGGGCAGCCCACCCCAGGGTGCTGGGGGGCTCGGGGGGGCTCCCACAGCCGACCTGCCCACCTCCCTGCATCGGAGGATGATGTTGGCGCCGGTCCCCGGCCGGCTCTGGGGAGGTGACGAGGTCTCACGGCGGGGCCAAGGGGTTTTTTTGCAGCTCTCGCTTGGCCCTTCCCTGCTTGGGGCTAAGCTGTTTTTCATATATTGTAGCCTGGGAAAGCTGTGTTACTGTTAAAAGAGTAACCATATCCCTTTCTGAGCTGTTGCCAAGCAGATGTAGGGTTTTGGAAAGTTCCCAACAAACTTCCACAGCTGATACTTTACCGACTTGTTCCTTCTCCCATCCCTCTACTTGCACCTATTTAAATAACCAAAGGACATAATTTGGGGGAGGGAGCGTTGCTCTGCATCTTCTACTTGTTAAGTATAATTAATTGAGAGCGACCCGTTAGTCAATTACAGTGTACGCTTCGAAAAGAAACACAGAAATACCAAATATTAGTGTTTTACCAAAAAAGCTCCCTATTTTGCGCTGAAGGCGAACCAACTGAGTAACGAAGGAGACTGAGCTCCTTCAGCCCTTTGTGCAGAACGGGGCTGCGACCGCCTCTGGCGAGGGCAAATATCTCATTTGCTTTCTTGGTAGCGATTTGTGGGGTGGCTGCCGGAGGAGGAAGAAGAAGAAATAAGGGCTTTTGAAGGCGGGCGTCGGCATGAAACTCGGTGTAGATGCAGGTCCCGATTGCGCGTGCGAGGCCGGGGGAACTCAGGGCACTGGAAATGTGGAAAGCTCTCACAAATCATATCTCACAGGAAAGGTTTACGGGAGTTCAGAGTATAGCAGAGGGGATGGATGTCAGGTTTTCCTACACA
Source organism: Steatornis caripensis (assembly GCA_013398225.1). Classification (NCBI taxonomy): domain Eukaryota; kingdom Metazoa; phylum Chordata; class Aves; order Caprimulgiformes; family Steatornithidae; genus Steatornis; species Steatornis caripensis. The sequence goes on along the minus strand of VZSC01019224.1, from coordinate 210,582 downwards.
ATACAGGGTCTTTTGTTTCCCCGCTCCCTCTTGGCAGCAGCCCCCGTGCCACTGCTGGTAATTTCCTGTCCATCCTTCGCCGAGCGGCGGGGCTGGAGCAGGGGAGTAGTCCCACGTTTTTGTTTAGACTGTGTTTTTTTAATGCCGAGCCTTGTCCTAAGCAGGATATCCCTGTGTATGTTTGGAGTTCCTGAACTTCTCTGGAGAAAATTATCCTCAAAAAGCCCCTTCCAAAGCGCTGAGTTTCTAACTTCTCTCTTAAAAAACAAAAAGCCCTCGTTTAATTGCTTTTGCTTGTGAGAGCTTGTACCTTGCGGCTTAATCCGCCCGCGTCTCAAACATCCGTTGGCGTTTTCCTTCCACCCGCGGGCTGAGGAACAAAACCAAAAAGCGGAGGCGATTCGATTGGCAGTTGTGCTTTTGGCACTGGGGGACGGTTCGGCAGGATCCAGACCCCACGAGGTGGGATGACGTCCCTTGGGCTCCACGTGTGCCGAGGGCTTGAGTTCACTCGTGTTTTCCACAGCACTTTACACGGGTGTTTTGCAGTCTTTGGAGCTCGAGGGCCCGGCTGATGGCATTTGGCTGCTGGACGGGGCTGTAGGTTTCTCAGAAACTCTCCAAATTTATGGACCAGCACCTACTTTATAATTCTTTTTTTCCCCCGTCTCTCCTGAATTATCTCCTCAGATCACTCTGTCTGCGTTTGCTGACAGCGCATAGTAAGAACAAAGTAAAACTAAAAGCAGGGAACACGGTCGTTAACTTGCGTGGAGGAAGCAGGGCGAGCTCCCAGCTGCAGACTCTTCAGAGTAAAATATAGAAAAATATATCCAGTAAAATCCAAAAAAGAGGCACCGCCATAACGAGCCTCAGTGACCGGACAGCCCTTTGGATTTGAAAAACACCACTGCATTTTCTGTAAAACTCCCATCACCTTGATAAAACAGCCCAGAGGAACTCGGGATGTAGTCTCTGACCTGGCGTGGCACCCACTCCGTCGGGAACGTGGCACTCGCAGCCATCCACCGTTATTTAGGTTTAGAAACCCCTCCAGATTAGCACGCCAGCGCGGTGTGGATTCCAGGGCAGAGGCGGCCGCCTCCGCACCGCTGGCCAGGCCGCTATGCCGGGTGGCAATTAGCCTGTGCCGAGCGTGCACCGGGAAGCCCCGCTCCTGAGGATTAAAAGCGGAACGGCAGTGCCTGAGTTTGCTGGCTTGCTCCCAGGAAGCCTTGCATGGGTTAATCTGCAGCGTGCACGGTGCTGTGCGGTGCTGTGCAGTGCCACATGGTGCTGTGTGGTGCTGTGCGGTGCTATGCGGTGCTGTATGGTGCTGTGCGGTGCTGCGTGATGCTGTGCGATGCTTCGTGGTGCTGTGCAGCACTGTGCGGTGCTGTTCCGTGCTGTATGATGCTGCATGGTGCTGTGCGGTGCTGTATGATGCTACGCGGTGCTGTGCGGTGCTGTATGATGCTATGCAGTGCTGTACAACGCTATACAGTGCTATGTGGTGCTGTGCGATGCTGCACGGTGCTGTACGACGCTGCGCGGTGCTGTGCAGTGCTGTATGATGCTGTGCAGTGCCGTACAACACTATACGGTGCTGTGCGGTGCTGCACGGTGCTGTTCAGTGCTGTATGATGCTGTGCGGTGCTGTACGCTGCTGTGCAGCGCTGTATGATGCTGCATGGTGCTGTTCAACGCTATACGGTGCTATACGGTGCTGTGTGGTGCCATACGGTGCTGTGCGGTGCTATACGATGCTGTACGGTGCTACACGCGCTCCCCCGGCTCAGGCATTCTTCTGGGTAACTTGATCTTACTTCTGTCTGCCTTTAACAGATAGGCAAGGTGAAGTTATGTTAAACACGTCGCAGTAAGTTTGATCCGCACCACTTCGATCTGGTTTTCTTCCTTGATTGGCTTTAATCAAACCCTCCGCATTACATGACCTTAATAAAGCTATTTTTCCTGACAAGCGAAGACCGTCTTAACAAGCAAAGCTCATCTGGCCTGAAACTAAAGCCAAGTCAGGATGGTGTTTTAGGTCCTCATTAAAGTCCACAGCGTGAAGCGAGAGGGGAAATGATGAAACGGTGCTCCACCAAACCGTCTCTCCTTTACATTTAATTAGAGGAATTATATGTAACCCAGTAGATGCTTTGGGAAGGCAATCGCCGCTGGGTCCGTAAAGAGCCCAGTGATATAAAAGGGGGCACCCAAGGCTTTAGCAAAGCGTAAATTAACACCAGGAGCCGCGTGGACTTTGGGATCAACCGGGGGAAAAAAAATAAAATCATATGGTGTTACTATGAAAAGAGCTCCGAAGGCGCCCAGTCCCGCTCCGGAGCTCACGTGGGCAGCGTACGCCGACCCTGAAATGCTTCGGAGAGAAAGTTTCCAGGCGACGGCGTGTTTATTCTCCCTTCAGTCCTTTCCTTCGGTTACTGCTGACTCACGCAGGTTGGGTGAAATATTGACGGCCGCCGAGGGCCGAGCAGCGAGGCGAGGAGGCGAAGGAAAAGCCCCGGCAGGGAGCGATGCCACGGGCCTTGGCAGTGGGTGAGGAAATCAGCCACATGCAGACAAAATGCGGTCAAGCAGCCGCCCCACACAGAGGATGTCCCTTATACTCATTAGCATTGTGTTTGTAGCAGAGCTTATCAAAAAACAGCCAACAGACATAATCTGTGGTTTACGCTTTCTTTCGTTCCCTTTTTTTTTTTTAAACTCTCTTGTTTTCCTTTTTTTTTTTTTGGTTTGGTTTTTTTTTGGTTTGGTTTTTTTTTTTTTTCTTGTCCTGAGGGTTTCTAAAGGGATGTAATCCGCTCTGGTTTTATTGCCGTTGCCTCTGGACGTGCTGCAGCTCCAGCCAGCAGTTATTCCAGCCTCTCCAGCCTCCCTGCGAAGGTCTGCGCTGCTGCTGCTGCTGCTGCTGCTGCTGCTGCTGCTGCTGCTGGCTTGACTGCTACTAAATTGTAAACCGCAGGGCTGCCTTAACCCTTCACCTTCCGTGCAGCTCCCCAAATCGTGGGTGTTGTGGGGGTAATCGCTGGCCGAGGGCGGCGGGGCCTCGGTGCTGAGCAGTTAGCTTGGAAAGGCTGCACAAAGCCTTGTCTCCAGCAGCCCGGCAGGACACAGGGACCCTTCCCAAACCTGAGCCCCTCGGGGCTTTCTCCCAGCTCCACCAAAATATATTTTTGCGCTTTGACGGCTCTTCCCTGCACAGCTGAGGGGTTGAGGATCTGCCGGCCGAGAGGAGACCCCCTGTGCCGCCGTCCTGCCGACTCCCTCGCATGTCTCCCAGTGGGCTCTGTGGATGCCCCAAATCCACCAACTTTGCTGAATGCAGCCAGAGTCCTCTCCTTGCTGCCGGGGAGGCTCGTGGGTGCAGCCTCGCACAGTGGAGGGGTCTGGGGGCTGCATCCCTATCCCACCCGGCAGCTTCGGTGAGGTTAGGGAAGGTCTCTGCAGCCCCCAGTGCCAACGTCACCACGACTTGTGAACCTGCAGTCTCCGTGCACCTACCTACGTCACGCCCAGCACCCTCCATTTTCCTCATCTCCGCTATTTCGTCCTTGAACTCCACGTTTCCCTCTTGGGAACGGACACACCTTGCTGCGATACGGTCAGAGGCACCGTGGGCGCGCAGCCGCATTTGCCAAGTGCTTTCCTGGCCGTGCGTGCCCCCCTCCCTTTCCTCCACGTCGCCCCGAATGTGGGGATAAGCCAGGGACGTTTGTCCTCCCGCGTGCCGGGAGCCACCAGGAGGCCGCTGTCCTTCCCTGCCCGGGTCCCACCAAAAATCAATTCTTTGCTCTCTTGTCCAAGAGGATATTTCCAAATAATTTCCTAAAAAGGCAATCTAAAAATGGCCCTGTTGTTACCCATATTTGTACACGGGCTCGTGAGCGACGGGATTCCTCAGGCTTGTCTACACGGGGACAATTGAAACGGATGTGAAATAACTTTGAAGTGGATTAGCTAAACTGCATTATATCCTTGTGTGGACACTGTCATTTAGACATGAAACGGCCTTAATTTGGTTCAGCTGAATTTTGCTTTAGCAATTTAATAAAGACACTTTAAAGTCTGAATGAGGAGTTTACACAGGGATTTAATGCAGTTTAATTAATCCACTTTAAATTCACAATTTTAATTAATGAGGATGAACTTCCCTTAAGTGTTTCCCCGTCGAGATAGCGGTGCAGCATTTCCAGCCGCCTGGCACGGTGACCTGACGATTCGTGACTTGGAAGAGCCGTTGCAATGATGCATGACCGGTCCAGTCCCCGGAGCTGGGTACATAAAGAAAGTTGTTTAAAAGTCCTCCTGGTCTGGCCGCGGCCGGGAAGTCCTTCCCTGCAGTAAATTACCTCTGGAGAACCCAAATTCCTGCTGTAATGAGCCACCATCGTCCCAAGTGCTTTAGGTTCTTGCGTTGCCCACGAAACCGTAAGCAGAAGCATGTGTCTCATGTGAAAGGGGTTTGGAAAAGATGTGGCCCAACACAGAGGACGGCACAACAGCCTCCTTCAGCTCTGCGAGCGCTGCGCCGCGCTGTGCTGACCGCTGAAAGGGTTTCAGTTTCTCACCCGGCTTACGCGGTGGTTTTGCAATATTGGCAAACCCACAAAAAAACTTTCTGTGTCGGAGCCCTGCGAACCCGCCTGCACCTGGGCTGCGGCTGGCCGGGGCTGCAGAGCTCGCGTTGGCCGTGTTTATTTCTCGCCGGTAGAAGTTCCCTCTGTGCTCATTGTGCAGGTGACCTCCCCTTGAGACGCTAGCCTTGCCGTCGGTTCGCATCATCACCGGCACCAGGGGCAAGGGTGGGTTTTGTGAGGTGCTTTTTGTGAGGAGGTTTGCACAAAAGTTTCTTTCCATGAACTGGAACATCTCCTTGCTCAGCTTGCCAGGACCTCTTCAGTGTCCTCCCAGCCCTGCAGCTCCTTTGGCGTTTGCCTTCCCTGCGACCCCTTGGTGTGCTGGCCTCGGCACCCACCCCATGTCCTCCCGCCCAAGCCCCACAGTCGTCTCCGTCCTTGGGAAATCCTCCAGCAGCATAAGGTCTACCCACAGCTGTGGTTTTTCGGGCTATGATCTTCTAGTAGATGAGTAGAGGAGCATTTCGCTGAGACTTCAGCCCCCCGCTTACAGCGGGTTGTAGGGAATACGTGGTGTGTGAGTGCTCGGAGCATCTTATGGCTTATTCAGGGCTTAAAAAATACCAGAATGGTGAAATGTGATCCCCATGCACTGCTGCCTGGTAGCTAATCAGTAAATTGTAGTTAAACACAGGGCTGTGCTCAGTTCCTAAGGTCTTGCTTGGAGGGAAGGGTTGTAGGTAGAAGTAAGGGGCAATCAGTTGCAATTTGCCTTCGTGAGGACAACAGGTCAATGTGGGAGATTACCGACATATCCGTTTGCTCCTGTAATGGCACGCTGCAGTCATTCCCAAAGACCAGCGGAGAGTAAGGCGCGGTTTTACCGGGGTTGGGTATGCACGGGCAGTCTCTGCCCTGAAGAGCTTGCACGCCACATCGGCTGGAGGTGCGTTACGGGTGCTGAGCTGAGTGAGCACTCGGCAATATTAGGACCAGGATTTGGAGATTGCATAAATCTCAAAGGCACTTTTTTTCCTGAAGACGTTAGGGAATGGGAAAGGTGAAGGAGATGAAGAAGGAGATGAGTGGGGCTGAAGTATCCAGCGTAAGAAGTGAAGAAGCTTAGTAGACACCAGAAAATAGTTTGGGCGCTTTCTGAATCCTGGTCAGTGCTGCAGCAGGAGGGGCACGGGCAGCAGCCGGGGTGCAGGCAGTGCCCATGGCGGCGGGGGTCGCTGCCTGCTGCTCTCTCCCCAGCACGTGGCCAGGAGCATCCACACCTCCCTCCTCCCTGCCCGGCACGCCAGGACACTGGGCACAGCTCAGCCTCGATTTGTAAATGCCAAAGTGCTTTTTATGATTGCTAGGCAGGTGCCAAAACCCACCACAGGCTTGCTCGCAGCCTCCATCGCGCTCCCGTGCCGCCACGGTCCAAAGTGACATCATTTGTTGAAGAAGGGGTCTGCCACCAACTGCAAGCTCAGAAGTGCCAAGTTTAATTAAAAACTTCTTGTTTGTAACATGTGGCGTTTATCTGTGGCTAGAAGGAGGTGGGGGAAAGAGTTCCTTGGCTTTTGCACTTGGATGTCTCTAGGCTAAACAAAGTTAGGGAAGTTTTCTGTTGCTAAATGCCCGGTAGTCATGTGTTTATCCTAAATTTAGGGCTGGTCCATTTTCACTAGCATGTGAGGGGACAAGGGAGTTAAACTCAAATCAGTGGCAAGCATCTGGATAGAGAATGGTTTTTCTAGCAGCCATAAAAAGATTGCCTTTGATAGGGATTTTGTTATTTCGCTGTGGAAGTCGTTATAAGGGAAGATCTCATATCACTGTAAAGTTAGCCACTAGATTAGCTATTCATATATTTTATTGGTAAAAGAATATGACGGGGGATTATTGTGTGAGAACTTTGTGGAAAATAAAAGAGATAAAAGCAGTTTAACTGTCAGTACATTAAGGTTGTGGTTAGCTCTGCATAGTGTTACTGGATGGAAGGAGACCCGGTCTCTGTGGACTATTGTTTTTCAGTTCAGATAGGCGTGGACTGCGCTAGGCGTTGACGAGAGAAATGAGCCCAGGTAGCTGAAAGAGGAGAACTTGAAAATGAAAAAGGGGTTGGTTTGGTCAAAGCAATGGAGATACTGAGGGAAGCCAGCACTGATGCGGGGGCTGAGTGCAGCTTGTCCCCATGTCCATGTAGAGGATGAGTCCTCGTCCAGCTGCGAAAGGGCTCTTGGCCACGTGAATGCAGAAGGTGATGGCCATCAGAGCATTTGTGTAGACATCCTTGCACACAGCTACCGGGTTTTTTTCACCTCCGTTTTTTCATTTGTCCATGTTTTTGCATGCAGACATTCAGAAGTCCTGGGCAAATGGCTGCGGTAAACATACAAATTGATTGCACAGCGAGCGTGCAGGGAGGACGCACGGGGCTTGCCGCAGCAGCCTGCGCTCTGCATCCATCTGCGCAGCACATGTGCGCCGAGGCTCAGGCGCCGAGCTGGCTTCTGGGGTGGGAGATAGGGCTTGGCCGCCCAGCTGCTCCCTTGGAGCAGGTTGAATCACGAGCAGTGATTGTCACGTGAAGATCCTTTTCTGGAGGGGTCCTGGCTTAGTGGTGGGGAAGGCTCAAGGCTCTTCTGCTTGGCTACCGAGAGCCTTGGGGAAGGTGGACCACCATGATGGGGAGGTGAGTGGGCTGCAGAAGAAGTCTCCAGGATGGGGGCCCTTCTTTGTGTCTAGCTTGGCTGGAGTCCAGGAGAACAGTTAATGTGATTTAGGAGAGCACTTGGTTTGGGGAGTTTGAGAGGCGTGCTTGGGTCCATGCTCTTGAGCAGGGCACTTAAGCTGGTGCTTTATGGAAGATACTGAGATGCTGTGTTGAATAGCTGCCCTCATCGCTGGCTGTACCCCAATAGAAATCTATGTTGTCGTTGTCACCAGTGGTGCAGGATTATATTCTTGATTTATGGCTTCCTTTACATGAAATCGAACTGTTCAGCACCTAAGGCTAATATTGTGCGTTGTTCAGGGTCCAGCCTTACCATGTTTCCATCCATCCATGCTCCTCCTAAGTGTAACTACAAAATCCTATTGTGTTTCATGGGTTGCGCTGCTTATAGCTTGCAAGTTTGGACACTTCAATGTCTTGATCGGTCCTGCTTTGCATGCCAGAGTGTTTTCATTAGCACAGCATTCATGCATGTGAGATTGTCGCTAACTGATATAATTAACCAGTGTGTCAAAGGCTATTTGTTTATCGCACATGCAACGGCTTTTCTGGAGTAAGAAACCCTTTCTGCTGACACCGTGCGAATGGGAACACGCTAAGCTGGAGGAATAGCCCTGAGCTGGAGGTGGAAGTTATGAACAATGATTGTACTTCAAAGAAGCAAAACCAATAACGCAGGTTTGAATGGGTTTGAGTAAAGATGATCAGTGTGTGAAGAAAGGGAGACAGGGATGAAGAAAGAAGACTTTGTCAGATAATTTCCTTCCCCACCCCCAATTATTATTACATGAGGATATAATGTTATTGAGAAACACAAGTGTGTTCTGTATCGGGTGCCTTGACTATGAACTCTCTGGGCCTCCTGTATATCATATCGCTTTGCTGTCATTTTGGACATCTGTGCGGCTTTTAAGAGATCTTTTCAGAAAACCTTTCTTTTTACTTATTTATGAATAAATATTGCTGGGGTGGTCCTCACAGCAGGGCTCAGCATTTCCTGCACTGTGAAGTGTGGACCGTAGTGTCCACGTTTTAAGTATTAAAATGTGTAGTTTGTAGCGAAAAGATGGGGAGTCACATTTGTGAGGGTCTGAAGTCATTTTGAGGGTTGCCAGTGGTTTGTGTCCCAACAAATCTGTGGGCTACCGCTCCAGAGAAGCCCAAATACATGCCATAAACAGCTCAGTAAATGTCAAAACCTCTCGTCCCCTTGTGTTGGAGGCATCCCAAAATCCACACTTGGACTCCCTCCTCTACACCACCATTCAAATCAGTTGCTTCTGCTCCCATGTCTTCAGCTTCCATAATGCCCAACTCATTGCTTCTGGCCTGCTCTGCCTCCCTCCACTCAGTCCCACGGCTCAGCCCCTTTCCATAGCTACTTCTGCGGAAGCAGTTGAATCATCAGCATTATTTAACACCATCAAAAGTCACTTTCTTGCTTCTTCCTCTTCCCGTCGCCACTTCTTCTCCTTCCTCCAGTAGCTGGAACCCCTGCCAACTGATGGCCAAAACCTGGGCTCCATCTTCAACTTCTTGTTCCACAAACGTGCAAACAATTTGTACCTCCTCATCTCTCTCTTGCCTTGCCCATCCCTCAACATATGATTGCTCTTTTTTGCTAGTCCCGGCTGCTGCAAAGCTGTACATTCTGTGGCCTGGATTTTCTCAATCTCTTCCATCTACGCTGTCTCACGCTGACGCTCGATTTTATCCCTGGCCTTTGACCCTGGCTATGTCATCCCTTGAAGCATCTCTGACTCCCAGGCGTGCTCTCCCTTAGCGCTTGCACATCTATTCACCGTTCTCCTTTGCTCTGCCCCCTCTCCCTTCTCTCTTCTCCAGCCTTCCTTGCCTCTTGATTCAGATGCACATTTGTGACTTTCTCACCCATCACCTTCCCTGACCTCATCCAGTCCTTTCCATCCTAGGTGCATCCTTACGACCCTCATCTCCCGTGTGTCTTTGGACCATGGGGGTTGTCCGTGACGCTACGTCTCATAAAGAAAAATCACATACGTTGCGTATCTGTGCATTCCTCCCCTTGTTAACTTTTCACCTGCTCCCTCTTAGCACTTTGTTGTTGTCTTTGGCTTATCTTGCACGGTAATCTCTTCAGGGCACAGTGGTCTGTGTGTTCCTATAATTCATACCGTGCCTGGTGCAACGCAGCCTTTATGCTGTCGGGTACATGGGAACATTGCTAATGCAAACAACTAATAGCTAGGAAGGGAGTTAAAAAATTAGAAAGGACTCCAAACCCATGTCACATATTCTCTTGCAAGGAATGGGGAAAAAAATTGTTTATTCTGGCCCCAAATTTTAATCACCCAAGGGCTGTTAAGATAAAAATAGTCAGTTCTGCCTTCTGTTTATGGTATACTTGGTTGAGTGCAAGCCAATTTTGAAGCTGAACATACTGTCTGCTATTTTTGCTTGATTTTAGATTCCACATTTTAAATAGTTTCTTTAACAAGAAGCATATTTTCACTGATACAAACTTAGCTTGAGGAGAAGCATCCTGAAGTTCCAGCCATATTGAAGATCAGTGAAATGTAGTAAACTCTGGTTTTAAGGGTTTTGTTTTCTCCAAGAGCTGAAATGAAGAGTGTGTTCTGGCAACAAGTGCTGGCACGTTGTTCATTAAAAGCTCTCTTCCGAGCCTTGGTTCCCACACACATGTGCCCTCATTCTTCAGCGGAGCTTCCAGGCAAGGGCATTGGCAGTGCTCTAGTCTGATCTTCAGCCATACAATTTGTCTTAATTGTCTACTAGCATCTAGGCAAGACTTAGCTCACGGGTGGCCACAGCAAGGGGCCACATGCAAAACGATGAGCTTCTTAATGTGGCCTGCCCGGCAATCGGATGATTTAATTATCTGTGCCCGTCGTAGGCTGCCTGGCTGCTCCCCATCCCGCCTGCCCTCAGGCACGGCGGGCTTAACCACATGCAGCCATGGGGGCAGCTGCATTTGATCTTCCTCGCCAACGCGAGAGTCCGGCCCTGACAACAGCCTCTCTGTTCAGTGCTTTCTTTCCCCTTCTTTCTTTTTCCGCTTCGTTTGGCACCGTGCCCCCAGCATCATTTGTGTGTAGGGGAGGATGGGAGAGTTGGATGGCAAAAACTTAGAACATGGAGTTGGGTGTTGACAATCCCAATGATTAATTGATCCTCCGAGGATCCAAGATGATTTGCTGAAGCATCAATAATAGAAATCCTGTCATTATACACTATTTACTTGGTCTTTCTGCGGGAAGACATCCTGTCTCACTATGCGTCTGCATCGTGTGTCTCGCACAGGGCCAGCCTGCCGTTCCCGGGGCACGAAGGACCGGGCTGTCTCCCGCAAACTTTCTGCCATCACACGTCGCTCTCGCGCACTGTAGAGAAACTGAGCATGTCCAGTGCAGTTACTATTTTCAAAAGTCAACTCAGCAAAGCCCTTCACTCTCAGTGCTGCTGGAAAATAACTCGGTCCCCTTTAACTAGCACAGAGCACTGGGGCTGGGCTGGGTCTGGGTGGGACATGGAAGGCGGAGGGGATGTTTCACTGCTGAAAAGCTGTTTGGACGCTTGTGGCACCTTTGCCTGTGGCGTCTCCTGCTCCTACTGCGTGTCAAGCAAGGGCAGGAGACGGTGTGAGAGCAGCAGTAGGATCAGGATGACCTCGTGCCCGAGGCAGAGATCAGGGATGTCTCTGAGGATGACCTCTTGCCATCCTGATCTCTTATCTGCCCAGGCTGAAATGCAGCTACTCATCTGTCTCGTTCCTACCTGTGAAGTTAGCTCTACTACCCGTTAACAAGGAAGGGAAAGTAGGTGACAGCCAGGTGGGACAGTGCTCATCTGCACTGCGTCAGGGGCTTTCTCCCGTGTCACTCTGGGTGAGCTCATCTGCCTCTGCAGTCTGAAGAAAGGAGAACTCTTTCTGATGGTCTTGCTTTTGTGGTGCTTTGTTGAGGTGTCTGCTCGAGTGCATGTAGAGCACTCAAATGTGCTGGCAGCATCAGAAAGTGCTGTGGATTGCTGATGCTCTTCATGTGAGCATCTCAAAGGCTTTGGGGAATCTCAAATAATCCTTCCAACTTCTGGTCTCCAGCATGGTCAAGGTCTCATCCCCCTCCTGACTCTGACTTTCCACACATATTTTTCGTCCTTACTACATGTAGAGGAGTGAAATATTTTGAGGTGGTGTAACTCTTTAATGCTGGGCCAAGAAAGACTGTCTGTTGGGTGGTTCATACACCTTAGACGTGCTGGTAGGATATAAAATCTTACACTTTGTCAACGCTGTAGCAGACATCTTAGGAAGCATTCGTACTCCTCTCTGCATTTTGCTTTCATGCATGCTGATGCCTGGGGTGAAAGTATTTCATGGAGTTAGGAAAAGGGCATCCAAAGGGCTTGGTTCTGCCAGGCGCTGAGAATATTTTATTCTTTCACTGGTGTGGATCAAGTTCAGCTCCTGGATCCTGCTCGCTGGGTTGTTTTGATGGGTTTCGCTTTCCGAGAATACGTGGTATTATCATATGATTCTATGATTCTATGATAATACTTATTTAGTTGGTGTTGAGTTGTCACCAGATTGGGGGATGCTCTACCAGTGCCCCTGCGCCCGTTACACGCCTCCGGAAAAACTCTTTGCAAAGATCCTCTGCGCGTCAGCCGAGCCTGTGCCTGGGGAGAAGGTAGCTTCGTGCGCCCAGGGCGTTTCAGCCGCTGTGCTGCGGCGTGCACCGCTTTCTGCTTGGGTCCCCCCTGTGGTCCCTGCCGCCACCTCCACCATGGCTCCAAAATTATTCCACTGCATGGCGTGCGAGGCATGAGCAAACCTGCGATGGCGAGTCAGGGTGGCAGGATGAGACAGCTGATTTTAATTATTTTATATATAAATAACTTTCAGATAGTTTGCAAGTTTGGCAATAGCTGCCAGCGTAGCAATGTGACCTTGTTACTCTTACCCCATTCCTCTGAGTGTTTGTCTCGCTCACTTGTTTTTCCGTATCTTAAATTAGATTGCAAGTGGTTGGGGAAGGGGCTGGGGCCGCCTCTGCCCTGCACAGCCCTGCGGGGTCCTACCGCAGCAATAACAAATAGCGATAAAACATCAGCTGGGGATCTGTCGAGTCCGTGAGGGTATGAAAGCCCCAAGTGTTGCGTTTCTCCCCGGGGCGGTGCGGTCGGTCCCCGTCCTCCGGCTCTCCACGGTTTGCCTCGCCGCCCCACGTGAGGCTCTTTGCTGGCAGGCAGGGCACAAGGCAGGGGCTGCCGGCATCCCCCAGCCCGCCTTCGAGCGGGGACGGAGGGACGGGGCGGGACGGGTGTCCTGGATTTTAGCACTTTGGGGAGTTTATTAGTGGTGACAGTGTGTGAACTTGACATCCTTTGTAATAATGCGGTTTTAAAATCTGCATTATTCATGCGCACTGTTTGAATACAGGCCCACTGTGTAAGTTCGGGAGGAAAATTAATTAAATAAATGTCAGTAGCCTTGAAGAGCACGTGAGATTTCACGTTGCAGGATAACAGCTCCGGCTGCTTTAACCACCAAGGGGAGTAAAGGGTGGGAAGAGGAAGGTCTGCGCTTAGGTGTATATCCTTCCCCTCGCCCTTAACTCAATTCCTGATGAAAACTGAAAAGATTAGTTAGAGAGAAATTAGTCCAGCCACACAGATCAGTAATATTTCATATTTTTGTTAATAATTGTAGTTTGTTCTCCTGCTCTTTATTTATGGCACAAATAAATATGTACTGGATGGTTCTGGATGAATTTATCACTGGAAACACCCTTTTACTCTTAGCTTAACGTTTAAAATTAAACCGTAGAGCAGATGGCTAAGGATGCACTGGCTGGATAGGCCAGACAACTGCACCGGCGGAGTGAAATGTAATTACACCCAGGAATATTATTTGCAAGAGTAACTGATAGTTACAAAAGTTGTGTTTCTTCTGAAGCACGCAGCGAAGCCAAGGTACGATTGGACAAATAATGCCAAGAGGGCTGAATACAAAAGAAATCAATTTTTTAAGTGACACTTGTAGATATTTGTCGGGAGGAGGACTTGCCGTTCGTTCTGTAGCTGGAGACTGCACCCTCCCAGGCTGGGAGTGGTGGCACGACTGGCCGGGGACGCTTCTCCTACGGTGTCACCCAAGCTGGAAAGAAAAAAGAGTAGGTGTTGCAAGAGAAAATGCTTTCAGTTAAAAAGCATGCAGAGAAATAAAAACCTGCTTGTTATGCGAAATTAACACTTCATTATGATTACTCGAGTTGTTTTTAAAAAATCCTTGCTGAAGGAAGGTGTCCATCCCTGTGATGGAGATCACTGAGCTATGGTCCAACCACTTGACTCTCTTGGTGCTTGGTGTTTCCGCTATCCTCCAAATTATTGAGGAGCCATCTTTAATACAATACGTCTGTGCAGGACCTTCAAAGTAAAGTGTGTTTATGTTAAATGGTAGAAGCCTTTCTTCCAAAGCAAAGCAGAGGAGGGCAGGACCCAAAGAACTCATGTCTGCCTCGGCGTGAGGATCAGGAGCTGCTCTGCGAGTGGCTGGGAAGGTCGGTGTTGCGATTCATGTGGGAAATAAAATGGGAAAAAGCGAACTGGGAGTACGGTGGTGATTTTGCACAGGTCTGCGCTGCGTGTGCTCGCTCGCAAAGTCGTGTGTAGGTACAGTCCTTGCAGCACTCCAGTGATTTTCAATTGCTTGACGTTGTGGGAGCACTCCAATCGCGGTCTCTTTGAAACTCAAGAGCCTCCGCGGTATCTGAAGCACAGCTTCATTTTAAAACCAAGGCAAACAGCATCCTCGTCTCCCGGTTTCAAACATGAGGATGTGTTGTTACACACACCCGTGCACACAGTTAATGCACGGGGAGGGGGGAGAGGGAGGAATCGGTGCAGGCAGGAGAGCCCGGCAGCCCTGAATGCGCTTTCCCACTGACGCTGAGAAGCAACAAAATAAGATTGGAGCCCATGAATGTCCCGTCATTGAGAAAGGGGAGTTTAGAAATAGCCCCAAAGATAAAGGAGGGCATTTATCCCCACGATTGTTTGGCAGAAAAAGCGATTTACATAGTCTGCTGATGGTCAATCAGGAACATGCTGCAAGGGGCCTGCTGGTTGTCTCGGACGGAGCTGACGGTTTTACTGGTTGAGTTTTGTTTCAACTTAATGAAGTAAGTACTTTGCCTGCGTCCAGGCGCTGACGGGGAAGGTTTGTAAACTCCTTGCCTTTGTTGGGGTGACTGAAGTATTTTTTTCTTCTTTTTAACCAGCTATTTTTGTTTCTTCTTGAATTCGTTGCCATAGACAAAGGGTACGTTTACTGTAAGAAAAAAAAGAAGAGGGGGAAAAAAAAGACTGTAAACCTGGTTTGCATCTCGAGTCCTGAAAAGACCATTTTTTATGCAGGGGAAGAGGACAGCCTTAGAAAAGGCAGGAGGCAGGGACGGAGGGCGAGGGGGTGGGGAGCCAGAGATTTATGGCCCTTTGAAGGCGTGCTTTTCTGCCAAGCATCCTGCCCGGGCGCTGTGGGCTGAGGCGGTGGCTGGACCGGGGCTGGGACCTGCACCTCGCGAAGAACCCAGATACAGCGGGGACAAAGCGGGAGGCGCGGGTCCTGCCACGTCCACCCTATTTCTCGCAACGGCGCGGTTTCAAAGCCGACGAACTGGACCTCCCAGTGTCAATGAAATTACACCCACCTCAGCTGACGCGGATGTTTAGTTTGAAATCATCACACGACCTGAGGTTTTTGAGGTTGGTTTTTTTTTTTTTTTTCTTGATGTGGAAACGGCTGTCGCTGTTTGGTATCAGCCTACTTTGGAGCACGACAGCCTGCCCGTGCTCAAAGAGAGGGGTGCATCGGCAGCCCCAATCCTGCCCAGCAGTACAATAATAATTGAAGATATTTAAAAATGTATGTATCTTCCATCTTTCCCATATGGGCTCCTTAGGCAACATGACCTTATGTGGCCATTGTCTGACCTCTCTTACACTTGGATTACTCGGTACAAAGCAAATTTATGGTTGTTTATTCTCTCCTCCTATCAGCTATTAGTGCCTAATCATATGGTCTATCGATCAAGTGATTAATCGCCTGCCTAAAGAGGCAGCAGGTCCCGGGGAATGCTGCACTGCACCAGCCTGAACTTCAACCTCTTATACAAACCGGCAGAGTAAAGGCATTAGTCACTGCCTGAAGCTCGGGGTTGGTATGCCGCGGGAACGCCGGGAGGTAAAGCCTCCGGCTTTCTTCAGCAGCCGACTTTGTATTTCCCTTTCTTAATGGATAAAACTCCACCTAGCTGAGCGGGCATACAGTTGTAAATGGGATGATTTCCAATGCATCCTATAAATAATGATCAAAGAGGAAAATATGTGGGCCTTATTACAACAGTGCCCGCTAGTGCTGCTATAATTAAGGGTCTGTCAGCATTTCTATTATAAACCCTTATTTTCAAGAGTTTATAACTCGGCCATAAAATTTTGCTCTGGCTGAGACTTGGCATAAAACGTCCCAGCATGTGACCAGTTTTCCTTGTTACCAAATTGTTAAAAAACTAGCGACCAGCCCCGTTCTAGTTATAACAACATCCATGCACCTTTGTGTTTCAGAACCGCTTTTACTTCTTAAACAAGCAGCTTACTATTAAAATGAAATTAGCATTCGAAAACGAAAAGTGTGCACCGAGGCCCTCTGCATTTTATTTTAGCAAGCCTTTAAAATGCACGCGTTGCTCCCTTCTGTGTGCTGTCGAGTCGACGGCACCCACACTGTTGCCATCAGCGTGACGTGGCACGGCCAACATCTCGCAAGGGTCTTCCAGGGGTGCAGGGCTTGCGCATGGTCCTAGCCCTGCCTGGCTTTGCAACGCTCACAAGTCCCAGGTACATTCTGGAAGCAGCAATTATTAAAACCAGTGGGTTGATTTCAGACGTCAGTGATTCTGTGTAAATCCAGAGTAACTGGACATGGGTGCCTGGTATGCTTTGGGTTAGCGGAGTGCCAAGTGTAAGTGGATTTATTCATCTCTCCGTGATCCATGCATGTTAACTCCTGCTAACAAGAATTATGGCTTTGACAAAGCGGGCAATCTAGAGTTCAGTTTGAGTGAAACTGAGGGAATTTCACTCTAAAAACGCATATTAAATTTTAAAACCGTAGGGTTGCCATACCTGTACCTCTCTGGTTTCAGCGGGAGTATGTCCCGTTTCCAGAAACACGTCCTTGATGTGTTAGCAAAGGACAGCAAGTTGGCTCAAAAACATGCAGCCACTTAAAAACATTGATTCTCCCGGGACAACACGCCAAAATGCAAAAATAAATTAAACATAAGCAGATGCTGTGCCTCCTTTCCGTTTTTGGCTAGCACATCCCATTATGGGACTACTAGTGGGACAACTGAGGATGACTGACATTTACTCAAACTTAAGGCCTTATTGGACCGCCCCGGCAGGAGCGATAAAAATTCAGGTTTATGCTAGTGTTAAATCTGAATGTTTCGCCGACTTGCTAAGGCATGCGTTGCTTCAATGTAGTTTTTTTTCTTCTGTGCTAGTTTTATACTATTTCTCTTTTTTTAAAGGACCTGGTTGAGTTTATTAACATTGGCTTGGATTTTCAAAGGAGCACGAGGGAAATAGGGACCCAGCTCCTATTGAAAATCCCAGCCTCAAAAAAACCCCCAGAGTTCCTACCCTGGCAGGGATCCCACAGCTAAGCTCTTTCCATTTCCAGAAAAATCATTGAGCTGAGGCTAAGAACGCTCATCTGGTGGCTGTCGAGTGTATTGTCTGAATGTAAACACAATGATTCTGGAGCAGGGAGAGAGCCTGTGACTTAAATGGATTTACCTGGCTAAGAACCTGGCCTTCTACACTCGACTTCTGACATTACTTGAAAGAAAACATTGAGCTGAACTATTCGGTGATTTAAATGGTGTTTCAAGATCCGTGCGGTTACCAGGCAGTTGCTCTTACAGTGAGGCTCACAAGGTTTGATGGTTTCCTTAAGGTTCCAGGTACCCAAAGATTTCCATGTGCATCTCAGCTGTCATAGAAAAAAAAAGCAGAAGGAAAAAGAGAAAAGCTCAAGTTTCTGACTCTTGAGAAGAGCATGAAAGTGTTCCTTGTCTGCACTTTAATGGATCAGAAAGCAGAAGGCAAAGAGAAAAAAAGAAGTTTGAAAATGCCATGATTTTTGAGATGTGACATATGCTTTTCCTGTGCTCCGGGTTGGCAGGAGGAGTTGCATGGTGGATGCAGCCCCGCCAGAAAGCAGGTGCGGGAGCCCAAACGGGCTGTGCTTCCTCTGTTTCAGTGGAGTCAAATCCATCCAGCCGCTATTCCTTACTCCTGTGCCTCATCGTGCGGCAGATTGCTGCAGGTTGTTTGCAGGGAATAGAGTAAATAGCTGTGTACATGCCCTAGAATCATCATGTTGCTTGAACGTTGGTTAAGACGAGAGCCCTGAGGCTACTGAAGGGCTAATGGTGTTACCCTGCGTTGACAAGTCGTACATACGGTTTTGTGTTGTAGAGCTGCGGGAGGGCCAAAAAATCCTGGGACAGAAATAAACACATCTGCTGGGCAACCCAAAACGCTCACTTTTATGCATTGCGGTCCAAAAAGTGTGGGCGAGCAGTTTCCAGGATGGCAGCGGTGGCCCGGGTGCTCCTCCAGCCTGGCACA
Source organism: Steatornis caripensis (assembly GCA_013398225.1). Taxonomy (NCBI): domain Eukaryota; kingdom Metazoa; phylum Chordata; class Aves; order Caprimulgiformes; family Steatornithidae; genus Steatornis; species Steatornis caripensis. The sequence goes on along the minus strand of VZSC01019224.1, from coordinate 192,543 downwards.
GCACGAAGTTGGACGGGAACATGGGTTCCCAGGGGACCCCGAACGGTCTGTGCCAGCCACCACGGGGCTGTTTCTTCTCCAGCCCAGGATTCGGCTGACGTGGCAGCATGTGTGCCCCCAGCCCGCTGCCAGCTACGTGGGTACCCTCAAGTCACCCTTCAACAGACTGTCCCTAAGCTGGAGGGGCTCGGCGGCGATGGTCCTTGAAACCTTTAGTCCCTTCCCTCCAGGTCTTCTGCAGGGATGCGAAATTTTGGGCTCCTCTTGCATCCATCTAGTGTCACCAAGGGCCATTCCTGCTCGAGGACAAAGCAGGACGTCCTTTGCCCTCCTCCTCCCCTCCGAGAGTGTTACTTATTTAAGGCTCTTCTGCGCTGCGCATTTTCGGGCTGTACGGCGGCGAAGAGCTAACATCCTTATCCATGTGGGTTTGTGCAAACGGAACGCCGAGGGCAGAGTCTCAGCGGGTGCAAATTGCTCTTGCAAAGTCATTGGGGGAGTTTTGTGGATTTATACCAGACTGGGAATTCCCCCCCGAGTCCTGGAAATGCTTTTCTCACTGTGCAAAAAGTCTCCCCAGAGAGCTAAAGATTTTACAAATATTGAATCTGGCCCCTTAAATATGATAATTTTAAAA
>VZSC01019224.1:52260-191115 GCA_013398225.1 Steatornis caripensis | reverse complement strand
CCCCCCCCCTTTCAGATTGATAGCGTGGCTGGGATTTAGACATCTTGAAACAAGCACATGGTTGCCTTGCATTGTGTTCCTCGGAAGGAGGGGAGGGGGGGGGTCTAAATCACCCCGGCCAGATCTGTTGTTTAAAAATCTGTTTACACCCATCTCCGGAGCTTTCGCCTCGCAAATCACCAACAACTTTGTTCGTCTCGCTGAAATGACAGGAAATATAAAAATGCGTCTGCTGTGAGGGCCGTGCGGTGTAGATCTCGATCAGTTGGAATATAATTGTTCTTAATGAAATGGAGACGACCAGCTCTTAACTGAACAGCCTTTTCTTCTTTAGGAATAATGAGATTAAGATTATGGATTCTATTAATCATTTGATCAGCTTTATTCATTCATCTTATTTCCTTTACATGCAAAAAAGCCCTACTCTCTACATGCCTTTATCTTTTAAGATGATGACATTTACATATTTCCCGGTGCTGTAATGTCCCGGGCGTAATATACAGATTGCTCCGCTCCGATATTGTAAACTGACTATTTCCATGTGCTAAGTACTCTCGGTGATGAAGATCTTAATAATGTGATTAACTAAACTGTGTCTTTATGCTGTTTCTCGTGCCTCCCTTCCCCGCCACGGCCTCCCGGCCGGCTCGCTTACCACAAATGGCATCGGCTGCCGGGACGTGCCTGTGTTTTGTGACCCCCGTGACAAGGAGGTGTCACATAGCACAGAGCAGAGAGGCTTGTGCGCCTCGGAGTCAAAGTGTAATTCAGATGACCCGCGCATTAAGGGAATATGCTTTCCTGGCGTTATGCAGGAAAGATGCTGAAAGCATGAGTTTTGAAATGTTGAGGGAATTACTAGAAGAGGAATTTGTACCTCCGCAGCGTAGCGACAGCATTGTTATTTCTTGCTTGGATGTGCTGTTGGGAAGGTTTTATTTTGTTGTCATTAGAGAAATCTCTCTGTTGTTATAACGCTTTCTATGTGTGAAGAAATACAGACATAATGTGTATCTAGTCCATTAAAACACTCTTTCCGAGCCTCCACCTGTGGCACAGCCTCTCTGTACTGCCAATATTTTGCCGAGTACTGTTGGTAATTCCTCTCCTTCTGTATTACACGGATTAGTAGTTACAGTGAGCTTAAAAAAAAAACCCCAACTAGTGGCAGGTTCTCTGTGACTTCTGTTAGCTGAACTGGAGAAGTTGCGTTGCGTCTTGATCTTTTTCATCTTGGTAGAATTATACTGTAACTAATTGAATCCATTGATCACTGTCTTGTTTTTTTCCATCTTCTCAGAGGATTCATTTCATAGTGTTCCATACATCAGTCAAGAAAATGGCTGCGGTAGAATTACCAGGGTTGATAATAAAGGTAATTTAGCCCAGTTGATATTATTTTTTATGTATCTGAGTAGGGTAACGCATTCACACATGCCGCTTTAAATCTAGCGATGAAATACCTGCATGGTCTGGACGGAAGGATCCCGAAATAATTCTTCTTGACGACCACAGAAAGTAAAAGTAGCCGACCGAGGGACCTGATAGGGACTGAACAACAATCAGCAACGATAATTCGATCAAAGAACTGGCCCGGAGCAGGGTAAATAACCCCTGTTTTGTGCACTTCATGGGACAGGGGGTATTTTTGGATTAGATAGCAAGTGCTTCACAAGCAAGAATAGCAGTAAGTGTCAGGAGGAGCAGTGTACGTAGCTGGTGGTTAGAAGTCTCCTATGATTTGGGTTAGAAATAGGAGCCAAATCTGGCCTCAGTCAGGAGGGTTTTACCGTGGATGTCTGGTGGTGGCATTTAGCCCTTACTAAGTAATGGTTTGGAAAAGGATTCTCCTACTAGATTAGGGTTGGTCTTGTCAGTAAGACGCAAGACAGGATGTCAGGAGATCTGAGCTGAGGGCTGCCGCAGATTTCCAGTATGATTTAGGTCAAGTTATCTAATCTTGCCTGCCGACACAGTTTGACCCGGAGACAAGGTGACAGGAGAGTTTGTAAAACGTTTACTTAACAAAGAGGCATTTTTACTCTCTCATTCTCATCCAGATCACGGGCTGAAAGCAGGAGCACAGGCGTCTTCTGCTTGCAAAGCCACGGGTGTACTTCTTGCTCCTGCTCCTGCCTGCCTCCCTGAATTTGGCCCCCAAGGGCCGGTGGGCAGCGTGGCCACATCCAGCCCTACGAGGTGACCAAGTCCCTTGGCCGGCAGAGTTCATTCCCAAAAGAAGGGAGCCGCGCTCTCAGTCTCTCCCTGGCAGCAGAGCGGCGGCTCCTGGAGCTGCAGGGCTGCCTACAAGCACATGCCCTTTGCCTAGATCAGCACTTTTTTGGACAATGTATAGTATTTGCAAATGGGATCTGACAATGGAAGAAATACAGCAGAGTGAAGGGTTTAATATAAAATATTTATACAGTAAAGATCTTTCATCTTTTGTCAGTCACAGGGTAGGGAAGTGAGGAATGTATTGGGAGTACATTACCAAGAGTATGTTATAAATTAAAATCTCAAATTGAATAATACTGGCTGCTAATGTGCACAGCGTTGGAAATGAGTCACTTCTGAATCAATGTAATTTACTGTGCCAGCTGAAAGATATTTACAAAAGAAGGTATCTTCTTGTTGTTTTTTTTACTTAGATTTTATTCAGCACTTACAGATAGCCTATGCTGTCAACACCGACTAATTTGTCATGGAGGGAAAGTCACAGCCGTTAATAGAGAGCTGTTTCAAAAGCACTCAGAAAGCAGAAAGGTGGGCTCTGGGCCACACGGGTGGTCAAACAGTTTATAGTCATTGTTTTCTCTCAAACTTAATACTGGTAATTAGTAATACAGCAATTTTGCAGAGATTAGTTAGTGGGAGAGAGCAGACTGACTGTTTTCTTGTAGAACTATTGAGCGTGAAAATGTCTGTTTCCACTGCGTCCTCCCAGCCCACGTCCTCGCGCTATAACCTTAGCGAAGTAAGCGCTGGTCCCATGTCTGTCAGAAGGTTGCTGTTACCCCAGGAGGTTGGTCTGGTTGATGGTATTCCATAGCTGAGGCCAAGACAGGATTTCATACCTTGGAGCACCTAACGTTTAAGGTGCAAGGTGGTATATCCACAAGGCAGGACTTTGCAAAGCATGGATTTTGAAAGCTTATTAGTCAAATACTTTGCATGAGCTGGTATCCTCTTCTGTCTAGTAACTATTGTAGCAGATCTAAATAGTCCTGCTACAGTGCTCTACTCACATCTGTATGGCTTCTCGTTCCTGGTGAGGGTGGCTGCTGCTATTTAAGACATTTTGGCACCGTGCAGACCGCTTCATTGCATAGTGCAGACATGCTGTAAGGTAACCATGTCTTGGGAATGGTGCATCAAATGTCCAGGCAGATGCAAGGTAACAGAGGAGAGATGAGTAGAAGCAAGCAGGTTTGAAAGCCAGTCTAGATTCAGATTTCTGCCTTGTTCCTCCTTCAGTGATTTTTTGCCACCTTGTCAAGAAAAGGAGGATGCTCTGGGAATTTCTGTCCTAGTCTGAACTATGTCAGATTCTCATTCCACAGACTCTGGGATCCAGGCAAATATTTTGTGCTCAGGTTCACTTCATCTATCTGTCTAAAACTTAGGTGCTTGGTCTAAGGTGGTTGTCTAGGCTGGTTCTGTTTGGTGGAATGGGAGAGGCACTGCCCGAGGGCATTTCAGCCCTGCAAAATCCTTTCGCAACTGCCTGGCTCTCATTGTTGACTCCAGAAAGAGCAGAGACACTTCACTTTGAGGTGTGCCCAGCCGTTAGACAGCCACATTTAGACGAGACAAATCTCGCCTTCGCTCTCTCTGCCCTTTAGTGTTTTATCAGTGCAATAGAAATAGTTTCAGATAGAGGTGGTGAGAGTAAGATGGGGGAATATCCAAAAGGAGAGGGATGCTTGCAGTAGCTCTTATAAAGACTGATGGAAATTTCCTCTCCCTTTGCTCGTTGAAGATACATAAAGGTAAGTGGAGACACTACCAAGTTAGTGGTGACTGTGGAGATGCAGGTGATCTTCTGATGCATTCATGGACAGCCTTCTATACATAATAAAATATGTATTAAGGTCATATTCTAGCAGTGCAGTAGGGAAACGAGTATTCTTATGCCATACTTTTTGGTAGGAATATTTCTGCTGGGTTGCATCACTGTCTGTAAATTTTATTGATTATAATTAAGTCAGTCTGCATTGTCTCTAAGAACCTACATGGGTTTAAAAATCAATACTCCTTATATTCATCAGGGGAACCAGTTCGAAAGGGATTATAGTGGGAATAAGCAATGCATTTATAGCTCTGAGCTTGTGTTTACAAACCATTAAATGCTGGCCTTCTCGACAGTCCTCATTTAGGGGTCAGGAATGGGTTTTTTTTCCTTGTCTTTTATCCCACGAACAATAATGAAAATTCCCGCTCCATGGTTACCTGCCCTAGCTTGCACCCACTGAGTGGAGCTCTACTGTCTCAGCAACCTTCCAGGGGCATGGAGACAGCCTTAGACAAGCAGAACCGTGAGCAAATGTACTAAAACTGGCAGTGAATCCACTGAAGTCGTCTCAGCTGGGTCATTTCTATGGCAGCATCCTGTTGTCTTGACGGGGTTCATCAGTCCTCTCACTTGACTTGTTTCGCTACCCAGAAGATATTGCATTTGCAGTTATTGGAAGCTTTTAACGACCATACTCGTGGAAAGTCAGAACAAAGAGAAATTGCAGAGGGTATCTGGTATTATTGATTTATGGATGAAGATTAAGGCCAGATTGCCCTATCCTTATTCTCTAACAACCTGGTCCATAGATAGACTTCCTCTAAGTCAATGGGTTCCTTATGTATGTGCTATTTATTGAGGATAATGTTATCACAGTCTGGTGCACTAAATATGTATAGCTCACCTCAGGGAGAAGATGTGAAAGATCTTTGGTGATATGAAGAGTGTGAACAGTAAGGAGAGTGAAGGATAATTTAGATTGGGACTTGGGAGTACAACTGAAAAACATAGCGTCAAAGAAATGCAGTAGATGTGGAGTACTCCCCAAGGGTAAAATTAAAGGCATTTCAGTTTGAGTTGTTTAAAAGCAGGAGAAAGGGCGAAAAATGTCTTTGTAGGCATCATTCTGTGGCCACAGAGGTGGGCTCGGTGGTCTTACCGAGCTTTTCTACCTCTGTGGTTTGTGCAGCACTTTGATTCATATTTGATTTGGCCAATAATCGATCTACAGAACGCACAAGGTATTGCATCTGTGATGCTGTTTTAATATTTCCATATTGTGCCTTAGTACATACTACTGTGGACTTCACTAGATTTGATTCAATTTATTGAATCAATGATTTCAGTTTTAACGGCTCTCTAGCATGGTAATGNGCACTTTGATTCATATTTGATTTGGCCAATAATCGATCTACAGAACGCACAAGGTATTGCATCTGTGATGCTGTTTTAATATTTCCATATTGTGCCTTAGTACATACTACTGTGGACTTCACTAGATTTGATTCAATTTATTGAATCAATGATTTCAGTTTTAACGGCTCTTTAGCATGGTAATGAAATGGCACAAAACGAGGCATGCTCTTAGCTCGTGAAACCTTGCAGGATCCCAGGGGAGCGAGGTTCATGCATGGCTCCTAGCTGCATTTGAGAAGCTGGTGGCTGGAACATGAAGGCATCCATCCGCATCCCCAAAATAACCGTAGCAAAACTGGCATTTAAGTGACAGTATGAAAAGACCGCAAAGGAAAGACCAAGGGAAACTGGGCTTAAGTGGGAGTCAGAGTGGTTTTGAGATTACATGGCAAACCAACTTGCTCGTCCTAGACACTGCTTTTCTACATCATCGACGTTTTGATTGTGTCTTAATGCAGGGAAGCTGAAAAAGTAACTGCATGAGCTTTGGTTTTTGTGCAGAGCCATCTGATACTGCTCGCTGCTAATGAATGCACGCATGTGCCTACACACATAAAATAAAAGGAGCTGGATATTGCTGAAGAGACCGAAAGAAGCCCGTGCAAAATAGTAAAGCATTGGGGGTTTTTGCTGGATTCCAGTCTAGGCAGCTGTAGAGATCTGGTCAGAGCTGGCTTTGGGCAGTGGCAAAACCTGCAGGCTGGGCTTTAAAAAGCACGCCAGGAGTTGTGAGAAATGTTCTTCAGCTGCAGTCCTTTGAGGCGGTCAGTTAGATAGAAACCATTGCCCCAAGCTAGGAAGCCCCAGAAATTTCTCAGGAACGTTTGAAGGGACCTGAATCGCCAAGCTTACCTTGGGCCACTGACAACTGAAGGTCTGGTGGTATCTGCCGTGACAATATTTTCCAGTGTGTGCACTCAGCTGTAATGATTCATTAGAAATGAAGTTTAGTTGTGGCCAGTAGTTGAGAATATTTCTTTGTAGTCTCTTATCAATGTTTTCCGTTTGCAGCAGTTAACTTGGCTTGTTTGTTAATATGAAGTTCTCCATTTGTTTGGAAAACAAGGTTTGGCTTATCATATTGTTTGGCAGGAGAGAAGAAAGCTGAAATGGCACCCCTCCTAAAGCCCGAGAGCAAGTAAAAGGGAAAGTTAACTTTCAGGGAGAGTTGCTCAGTCAGCGGCGCAACTCAAGCAGGCAAATGAGCGTCCAGATCTCCTTTGCATCGAAGGCATGTGCAAGATGATGGTGAAGAGGCCTAATCTGACCGGTAACTCAGGAAGATGCAACAGTTGTACTCCTCAGAAGTGTTTTAAAAACCAAAACTAGTATGCTTGGGCATTTAAAATATCACAGCCTTGCTCAATGTGAAAAATAAGATACATATCATTTTTTTGTCAAAGTAGCAGTCGTGGAGTTCACAAGCTGCAGCGCAACTTTGGTTCAGTTGTACTACCTGGTGTAGTACCAAGTAATACCAAGGAATTATTGAAATTACTGAATTGCTCCTGTGACTCTTGTATTTTTAAAATGCATGCAGCACTTTGAATTTTTCAAAAATGTCCTGCCACAATGTGGGCTGGCATTAACCCCATTTTACCGGTGAAGAAAGGGCAACAATCGTTGGAATCTGCACTGTGCGCAAAGCTGGTGCTAGAACCCACGTCACTTTAATCATAAACGATTCACTTTAAAACTGTTCCTGTTGACCTTAATGGGGCCAAAGTTTGATTCCAAGTGTTTATTCTTCATTTCAAGCTCAAAGATGCATATTTTTAATCTGAATTTGAATATATGTTTCATGGCTTATTCATGCTCGGAAATACTTCTTGGCAGAGTCACCTAGATTGAGCAAAATGAGAAGCTTCTTTTAACGCAGAAATATTAAACAATGTGTGCTGGAGCACAGAAAGCTATTTGGACACAGGAGAGCATTATAAACATAGATTCGATTGTGATTGAACCAAAAATAGTGGTATTAAATTAAGGTCTGTTTAAGGCACTAAAAAAAAAGTCTGCATTTTCCAAACTGCTAAGGATAAAATCAATCTGCGAAAGTATTTTAAGTTTGTAATAAAAATATAATTGACAAAGTAAAGTGAAAATAATAAAGTATATTTAAAATTACTTGGAGGTCTTCTTGAAAAATTTATGACCTCTTTCCAATTGGAGCTCATTTAGCTGAAAAAGCCATTTAAGAGCCTGGAAGTAGACATTTTTGTGCCTCGCAAGAAATGAGGTACAGGGCAAATGTTCACTTGTTTGTCCAGAAACACAGGTACGTTTCACTAGACAGAACCTGTTGGGTTTTACTATTTACGTGAGCTGCAGTGATAGAGTATTTGTATTTTCTTAGTACAAAAATGACTGTGATCAAGCTCACTGGCTCTACAGCAAACAGTTTAAGATCCACAGGGTTTGCCCGTACCAACGTGTGATCAGATCCGCGTCCTTCCCCTCCTGTGCCCTCCGCCGCCAGCAGCCCTGCTCGAGGAATGTCATTTTGAGAACGCCTTTGCTCGTGTCCCTCTTCCAAACCCCGAGTTAGAGGGCAGCAGCAATGGTCAGAATCAACCGCAGACCAGCTCAGACCTCAGATTTGAGTTTTTTAGCCAACAGGAACCGAAACTGATACCAAGACCTTGGTCATCAATATTTTCCATTACCATAACTGCTGTTCAGCACTGTCTAGTTTTGATACAAGGAGAGTGTGTGATTGAGGCCACGTTCATCTCTTTGCAAGAGGAAGAATTATGGCATTCAGAGATTGGAAGAGAGTGGGTGATAAATAAAACTGAGGCTATCCAGAAAGCCCCAGGGAGCTTCCTCTCTGCAGAAAGAATAAGAAATTTATAGATGTCTAGAAATTGCAGTTGAGCTTTTTGCCTTTTTTTTTTTTTTTTTTTTTTTTTTGTTAGCCTCTTTCAGCCATATGACTGGAGTTCAATTATCAGCACAATAAATATTCCTGTGAATCGGAGCCGTGTGTTGGCAGCAAATTTGTGCTTCTTAGAAAGGAAGGAACATTTAGAACTTCTTGAAAATAATAGTTTACCACCAAACTTGATTCTAAAGTCAAAAAGTGGCAGAGCCCAAAACATGTGTGCTAAAGGGAAGTGTGTTCTGGAGGAGTCAAGTACAGACGGGTTAATGCAAATAAAGTTTTGAAATAGGATTTTTAAAATAGGAACTATTCAGACTGAAAAATACTGTGTGCTTGTATTGTTTTCAAAACAAAGCAAAACAGTTACTAAGAGGCTCTTTTTGCTGCTTTTAGCAAGGGGCTCCACAGTAGGAATATTACCTGCAAATCAATTTAGTAGATCAATCGTTGTGCTAGGAAATACCACTGGTAATCGTAACGTCTGTCACCTAAGGTGGGTTGTGCTTGCCAGATGGGAAATGGGAGGTGTTTTGGAAGTTTTTTCCCCCCATCTTGACTCGTCTGGACTGGTTGCTGGGCTCATTTCGAGTATTCCCTGGGAGCTCTCGTTGCTCCCTCAGTAAAGCACCAACTGCCTGGGGCTGGGCTCCAGCCCTGCTCCATCCTGGGCAGGAGATGAAGCATGGTGATGAAATTTGAAGTTGCAAGGTAATTTGGAATCCTGAAACATTTTGATTCATTTCTGAACTGCTTAGGCTTGGCAAATGCTTGACGCTCATGTCTTCCCCCGTATAGTCCATTGACTGACCCATACTTGTTTTCAGCGCTGTTCCTGTTTGGCATTAAATTTCTAGATCCGTACGCAGTTTCTTTTAATTTAAGAGAGACGCAATTGTTCTGGGCTCAAGAAGGTCTGACAAGAGGGAGCAGAAGTCATCCCGACTGTACACCTTTGGCCAAGGGGACTGTAATTCTTGGATCCAGCTAACACAGGCTATTTTAAGAGAACAACTTGGCCTCTTTACAGTAAACTTCTTCGGGGGAGAGTTCATTGCACCTAGCAGGCCTCAGCCAGTCTGGATCAGCGTCTGACATTTGAACTCAAAGCTCTTAATGCATTTGTCAGCTATACACGTACACAGTGAGACACTAAATGCTTCGATAGCTTCACATTTCCAGGCAATTCAACAAAACTCCATTTCATTACTAGCTCTTGAATTAGGCCCCCGTATATATGTGTTTTATTGATATTTCAGCGACGCTGCAAGCATTGCGTGTTGCAGGAACACAACTGCAGTAGCACCGCAGTCACGAGAGCAGCTACTGAAGTTACAGGCACCCGCTGCAACAGTCAGGGGAGTATCGGAGTGGAATTTTACAAATGACAGTTTAAAGAGTTATGGTCGCCTAAAGAACGAGGCTGGAAAATGTGCAAAAATCTGTTTTCAATTATTGGGGGTTTTTTTGTTCGGCTCTAATTCCTCCGGTGGAATTTCAGTGCAGTACCTTAGTTGTTCCTTTGTAATCCTGCATTCCTGTTGCTTTATTAAATACCTGGAGTTATAATCTCATTTATAAAATCGTTATTATCTCTCCAGTTGCAAATTGCAGCACTACGTAGACGAGTGATTATAGCATGAGGCATGGAAAAATCGGATATGCAAATGGAGCAAGTTAAGCATGATGATGGTTCAGTCCCATAACGGGTGAAAAAAACCATTACTTTGCCTCTCAGTTGAAGTACTCAGATTTATACCAACTTGCAAACTGACCCCATCTTTTTTATATAAACGCTCCAACTGGCTGAAACAAAACAAACAAAAGAAAAGAAAACAAAAACAAACTGTCCCAGAAAATACATTATAAAAATAGATTTACTCCTATAAATAGAATACTTTTTCTGTGGTTCCAGAGCAGAAAACTGCATCTTTAGAAACCGTAGATGCAGTAGTCTAAGCGCTTTTGGTACATACTGTGTAAAGGTAGAATTTTTAGAAAAACAGCCTTCAACTTCTGGTTTTGAGTGTGCAGCGTGAAGTAAGTGACACCTAACACATATACCTACTTTTCTGATGGCGATTACTTTGGAGAAGTAAAAACTTAAAACATTAAAGATCAGGCTATCAAAATCTGTATCTAAAATGTTTGATCCTTTGAGGTAACTACCTTCCTGCAGTAAGGATTGTTGCCCTCTCATGTTCTCACCCGGCTGCTGTGCAGTCGAGCTGGCCTTATCCCGGAGTGTCTGCCAGCCTTGCATCCATTCCCATCTAATCCACCTAGTAGGCAACATCATTTTGAGACGGTCTTTTTTTCCCCCACCCTGTTCTTAAGTGTATCTTTAATGATGGGTTGCTTTGGACTCTTTTACGCCTAAAAGGGGACTAGGAGAATATAAACAATAAATGAATCTTACTTTCTTGCTAGCATCTTTCCCTGGCGGTGGTGTTAAAACTGTGGCTTGTGTTCCCCAGCATTAAGAGGATTGTTGACCAGCTTTCAGAGTTGACAAGGTCGCTTGAGGTACTGTGACAGGGCATTTAGGTACAGTCCTTGATCCTGTGTAATGTTAACCCAGGAAGCTGGGGAGAAATGGGCATGATCTTTCTCCTGATTTTTCTTGCCTAATTAAGGGTGTAGAAAAAACAGGCATTGCAACATAGAGAAATGTAATTATAGAGATGTTGCCTGGCATGTGTCCACTAAGCAATTGCACCTCCCTCCCTTTTTAAAATAAATACATTTTAGTTCCTTTTTGAGCAGTTTAAACCTTTGAACAACTCCACTGCTCGTGCACATATCACGGAGGATACAGCTGCGTGCATCAGGGAAGATGTGCAGCGTTTACATGCTGGCTTGCCTGGGATTTCGGCCCTGTGTGGAGTTCCCTCTGTCACTCGCTGGTGCCAGGACCCAGAAATATCGGGCAGGTTGGGCCAAGAGGAAGTCAGAGCTGCCCTGCTGAGGGAAGGAGACGTCTGGAATTCCTATTCCGCCATTCACGGCCCTAAAAAGGGAGTGTGTTTAGTTTTTTTTTTTTTCCTTCTAATGGTGCTCTGTCCCATATTTGCGCTGTGTTGCCTGAGGGAGAGCCAGAGAAGCGTGTTTCGGGGAAGTCGGTGGGGCCAGCAGATCCAGATGATGTTGGATGCTGACATGGAAGCAGCTGTGGCACTTGGTGCACTCACAGAACACCATAGCTGTTAATTCGATAAAATAGCTTTTCCAATTGAGAGATCCATCCTGGGACAGCTGATCTTTTGTACTGCACAGCCCAATCATGTCTTTAAAGCAGCAGCAGCACCAGAACTTCCTGGAGGGTGCCTGCACTTCACTGAACAGTTTGGCAGCTCCAGTGCAGGCCTGAGGGATACTTTCAGATTTCCCTGTAATTAATGAGCACCTCTGCACTTATGGCAAATTACAGTGTCTGATGTAGAATGTTGACCTACAGCTGCCCCATGCCAAGTAGCCTATTTAGACCTATTTATTTCTAAATAGGGCCCGTAAATGATAATGGGAAACTTCACTATTGATTCATTTACTCCTAAATGCTTCCTCTTTCAGGTACGGAAGTTGAAATAATTTTCCATAATCCTATACTTAGCCTGATCCTTAGATTTATTATATATTTATTACGTGAAAATTCTCAAGCTTTTTAACATTCCTGTAAAGCCGAAGAAATCAGAGATGGAAAGGACTTGTTAGATCTTGTCTTGTTGGTACACAGCCTTTCTTATAGAGCACTGATTATCTACTTTACTTCTAAATGTCGCGAGTAATGAAAAACCTTCCACTTCTCTAAAATGTGAGACTGACAGAAGTTTCACTGACTTTTGCCCCTGCCATACAACATTGCAAGCTCTTGTATAATGATCTTTTTTTCTGTCACTGATGTGCTTAGTTCGACATTATATTTCCTCTTTTTTTTTGCCCCTGTCATTATTTGATTTTCTTATTTTTTGTCCATTTTTGTGAAACTAAATTCATTTAGTGCTCAAACTGCTTCCAAATTTCTAGCACCTTTCTTTGTTTCTCTGTTCTTCTGGAAGTACGTCAAACATCTGCTTTGTGGCTATGCACGATTTTCATTCCCTTCCTATTTTTCTTTTAAGAAAGATTTTAAACAAGATGGAGCTCTCTTTCTGGCTATTTATCTCCTTTCCCTGGATTACTTCACTAAATGAGTAGGTTCAGCTCAGGAGGTGATTGTTCATAATTGTCATATGTTACAGTAACTTTTCGATCCATAGAATAACTTCAGAACCAAGTCAAAATAATGCTGCGCATGCAGAATTTTACGAGAGTTTGTCCTAAGTACTGTGCCAGAATCTAAATATACAACTTCCATTGTTCTATTAATACTATAATCTGTAATTCTACTTGATATACACCATAGATATATCTAGTTTGTCAAAAAATGTCTGTGCTAGAACAGTAATACTAATACGCTCAGGCAGCTCAGTTGTCTCGCTTATGTGCTTTGGGTTTGTTCTGTTAATTTTTACCTCTGTAAACATTAGTTTGGATGGTTACTGCCAGGATTACTCTTCCCGACTTTCTGGAAGATTTATATCACATTTATATTTTTCCAGTATTCTGATCCCTCGCCATTTCTCCATGAATTTTTAGAAATAATTATTCATGTTTTGGAAGGCTTATTAGATAATTCAGCAAGAGCTTTTGTACAATTAAGGACGGTAGGTTGTGGATAATAATTTTAAGCTTGATTAAAAGCCTGTGGAAGCCAAGTCTTCTAAGGCTTAAACTACTGTATTAATTTTACGGACATCTGACTCTCTTTTTTTGCTGCTGATTTTCTGTCTCACCTTTCACATAGGGCAAGTCACCTTTAACTTGGGATCATAGGTTAAAATAATGTAAATCAGCATAGGTCTGCTGAAGCCTATTGTGCCTTTTGAGGAACCAGCCCTTTAGTGTTAGGTGCCTTCCTTTGCCCGTATACGCTGTTGGGATAAGAGCTACTTTCCTCACAGGAGTGTTTAAGGCTTATTTTTTTATAGTATATAAAGTGCTCAGAGATGTTCAGATGAGGGGTGTTGTGAAAATGCAAAGTAGTGTTAGTGTTGATAAATTATTTAAAATATTGTGGTCCATTGAGAAAATACTAGTTTGTAGGCAGTGAAGTGGTTAATACGATTGCATCTCTTACAGGTTTCACCAGATACACTCACTCACTTACAATGGATAATTGTTAGCTCTTGTTGTGCAGATGCTGTTGCAGATGGAGCCCTGTACCTGCATGCATAGCAAATGAATTAGACTGGCAATCCCCTTTATAAAGCATAAATATGTAATTTGTTCAGCTGTTGTAATTAAATATGTATGTGTGAAACAGCCACCATTCAGGTCATTAATGATGCGCCATGCCAAATTAGAGCTTACAGACAGTAATGTACATTGTTGTGCAATGAGGGAATTGCAAATAACATAGCTAAGCCTTTCCTAGTAAAGTGATGGATTCGGTGGCTTTAAAAGGAATATTTATATTTCCAGCGTTTTGATTGCTTCAGTCTATATTTACATTGATGCTCAATGAAAAAGATACAATTGGATGGAATTTTTTCTGTATTTGTTTTATACTCTTTGAACACGATAGAATACCCATTAGGTACATGTCACTCGACATTTATTGGGTGTAACATTTCATACCCGTTGGTAATATGCTGAATATGTTGCTATGATCATTCTTAAATATATAGTCAATTAAGATCTGGTAAGTACCTGTTCTTCTGCGTAATATAGACAAACACCGTATCAAAGCACTTGGACAATATTAATGCTTTCAATGTATCTGCTTTTTAATCTTTGGACTTCAAAGATATGACTGATAAAGGAATCCTCACTGTGGTACACAGAGTATGTATTTCCATAGAAATCTGTCTGATAGAATAATTGTTTTAATGAGTTAAGCTTGCCAGTTTACCATTGGGGTTTTTTTAAATGCACGATGACTTAAACATCAGGCTTGCTTTCTTCTGTCCACAGTCTTTGTTTCTTTCTTTATATTTACCAGAAAAAGGTAATTGTACTTCAAAAAATCCTCCTTGAATCTTCTTGAAATAACAAAAAGTTAACAGGCAGCTGTTGTTGCACAGCATCTAACAAGCAGAATGAAAAATCATAACTCACAACACCTTGAACGCATCTTAAACGATCCTCCCTAAGTGCATCTTCTTGTCTGTTTAAAATAGATGAAGGTTTAGCATACATTTTGTTTTGACCGTCCGTTCCGAGTATACAAGAGCTAATCGTCTTGACCTTTCGGACAAACAGGGCAGCAGAAGGAAGCATCTCCGAGTTAATTCTGTCTTGTTCGCGGTGGGAACAGAACATTCCTCTGTGATCCTCTTTCACATGATTCGCTTGGGCCTCCTGGAAAGCCGGCCCTGATGCTATTAGCACCGCGCTTCTTAGGTCTAAAGGAGATCAGCAGCACTGACATCACCCACTGCTCGTGGGCTGCCCTCAGGTTGGGCAGGGCGAGCAGAGTTGTTAAGACTCGTATTGAATAAGAAAGTGCTATAAGACATCTTCTGTATTACTCATTACATTTCAAATTTTCATCGAGTTTTCTCTATTAACTCCCTCATATTAAGTAAGACAAGGGAGTAGAAGATGGCCTTAGTTGATAGATTATTTGTGGGAGTTTACAGTGAATTTGCAACTTTTTAAACCCAGACTAAGAGAGCAATAAGGAGTAAAGATTTTTTTCCAGTTTAGAGCTGTAGCAAACTATGTAACTTGCTATGCAACATCTACTTTAGTAGATATACTCTGTGACAAAAGTAAAATATTTCAGTGGCTTAAATGTGTACATTCAAGGAAACACCAGAATAATTATTTGTGTAACTCTCTTCAAATTTTAGTTAAATTATGATAGCAAGGCTTACTTGTTTTTTTTTCATTCCTTCATTTCTTCCTTCCTTCCTTAGTAACTCCACTTTCTTTCTTTCTTCGAGGTGTTTTCCTGAAATACAGTTTTTCCTGTTTGTTCATAGTAAAGTCTGCTTCATTTACGGCGCGAATGAGTCAGATGTGCAGGGTCTTGGTGTGTTCATTTACTGCATTTTAACGCTACGATTATTGGCGTATTGGGAAGCTGTTTCAAGGATGACCGCAATGATAACAGCCCCGATCACAGCCAGGCCTCATGTAGGGTTCCCTTAGATAATGTTTTTCCTCCCCTCCTTACCTTTCTGTAGTGATTTTATGAATATCTGAAGCTGCTGATTCATGAGTTGAATTGCTTGTATTTAGCTACCCTTATTTGGTGAAGACTCTTAAGTAATGTTTGGTTTGGAGGGTGGGAGAGAGGTGAGAAAATTTATTTTTGTATCCCTTAAACAGCATTGCACCACCAACCAGCACGGTATATTTCAAAACCTATCAATTTTTGCTGCTGAAAGACATCCCGTTCGCGACTGCCTTTCTGTCGTATCTTTACAGCGCGTGCAGGCAGTTGGCTGTACAGAGGAGTAGCTGTCTGCAAGCTTTTGTGTGCACGCGCGCGCGAGTTCAAGTCCAAGACAACGGCTCAACTTCAGAAACGGGGCCGGGCGGAAAGCGCCTCAACTAACTGGTGGCATTAGTGACATTCACTTAACAAAGGGTTAATGCCTCGGGAGAAACGTGTTCACCCTCCGCTGCTACCACAGACCCCACATGCCAGGCCCTCAGTGCAGTTGAGGGCAAACGGGCGCGTTAAATAAATTAACCATTTCCCAGGAAGGGTGGCAGGCGCGGGGTGGCGTCCGGCCAGGTACTTTGTGATAAGCGCCCGCGGGCCAGGCCGAGGCGAGCGGCTTGCTCGCTGGCAGTCGCTGCTTTGGCCAGTGCTGCAGTAAACACTTTCCCTTGGATGTTGGTTTTCTGTTGTGTCTGGCAGCCACAGAGGGCTGCTTGAACTTTAGCCAGAGGCAAATATTTATACATCAGAGCATGCAGTGTTCAACGGGTCCGGCCTGCGAGGCGCGCGGCGTGCTTCGTTGCCGGAGAGGAGGCGTCCCTCTTAATTGCGCCCGCGACGCAGCCAAGCGGGACCATCTTGGGGGGCGCGGCGGCTTTTGCGGCGGCGCGAGCTTTGGAAACCTGTGAAAACATTGCCTTCTCTGCGCTTGGCGGAGGGGACATCCTGACGGGAGCCGTGTGTGCCTTCAATTCCTGTTGGAAAGTTTACAGTTAATATTTTCCCTGGAACGCTGTCAAGCTTTTGACAGTGCCTGAGTGTATGCTGAGCTGTGAAATTGAGACGCAGAGCAAGTTGTGAGAAATCTGTTTCTACTCAAATCTGTAAAGGTTTATAAAAACTTCAGCGGAGGGGGAAGGAGGGGGGAAAAAAAGGAAAAAAACGGGGTGGGGGGGGAAAAAAGCCCTGCGGCTGGGGCTGGGGCTGGGGCTGGGCTCGCCTCGCCGGGCGCGCGGCAGGTCCGCCATTTTAAGAATGCAGCGAGGGGCGAAGCTCTCCGCTCCTTACATGGCGGCTGCCTCGGCTGCGGGGCCGGCCAATGGGGCGGGCGGTGCCAAGTCACGTGACGTGCCACGACGGCACTGACAGCCATTTCCTCGTTTCTGAAAAACTTTGGTACCTCTGCGGAGCGCTTTACCTTCTTTTCGGTGCCAAATGTTCTCTGCCGTGTGTGTCTCGCAGACTGGCATTTGTCCATAAAGTTATTTTAGTAGGTAAAAAGTCTCCGAGCACTTGAGCTCTGTGCGTTCTTTATGTAAAATGGATTTCCCTTGCTGGCCTGGGGCCAGGAGCGCGGAGCACGCGCTGGGCGAGGGGAGCGCTTCTCTGCAGAGGAACTGGTGGACTGACACACTCTAATTTTTTGGCTCCTGACCAGACAAGCTAGATGGATGCCAAAATTCAACAAAATAACACATTATTGTGTAATAGGAACAGTGCTCAAAGTGAGCAAGAGCTCACAGGAACTGAATACCAGCACTTTTTTTTCCTTTCTCTTCTTTTTTTTTCTTTTTTTCCCCCCCTTCCTTTCTTTCCCCTTGTACAGCAGAAGCTCAGAACTGGCACTTTTAATATACGGCTTCAATGGAACAAGGAATAAATATAACCGCAACGCAAAGACTGAGGAATAATGTACAACCGGGAAGACGACGGGGGGAAGAAGACGGGGAGGAGAGAGCGGGCGAGGGAGGGAGGGAGGGAGGGAGGGAGCGAGACGGAGAGAGTTAAAATTACTTTTGTGAGACTTCCTTCAAACATGCTCCATAGTGCTCAGGGCTGGTTTAACCCTGTCTTCCCTGCAGCAGATCCCCAACCTGCCTCACACGTCCTGCTTTCTCATTTAATTCCTCTCCCCTTGGAAAACAAACAAGCACATGTTAGAGGCAGCAGCCAGAGCTGCACGCCGTGGAGCTGGGGTCATCAGAGGGGTTGGAATTGGTGCAAAAAAAGTCTTTCTAGAAGAAAGGCTTTTTTTTTTCCTGATGTCCCTCTGAAAGAAGGAGAACCTACATGAAATACTGGTTTTCCTCCTCAAATAACCGGCATTACCTGGGTTTGTTGTTACTGATCTTACACTGTAGTAGCACCTCCTAGCACCAAACCAACTTTACAGTAATAAATTAATTAAGCTTCCCCAAGAAGGTAAGCGGCGTTCCGTAGCTTCACCTGCAAAATGCAGGTGTCTCTGGGGCTGCACATGGCAACTCTAGGAAAGTGCAAAGCAACACAATAGGAAGTGAAAACTAACACAGCCTATGGAAACTGCAAGGGGTCGTTGGGTCAGCAGCATGTAATTACAAGAGTTGGAAGCCGTCCAGGACAAGTATGGCCATCGCATCAGAGAAACACCACGTGCCCACACGTACTGAGAACTTTCTGGTTTCAAAGCAGTGCCTTAACATCTCCTGGTCCTCCTGCCAGCAGGGAACCCAGACGGGGAGAGCGTTGCTGGAGGACATGCAGGTCGGGAGGGCAGAGCGTGCTTTCAGGCGGACCGTGCGGGCCAGGGCTTGACTTCCATTGCCTGCCGAGCAGTGGTGAAAGTGCTTGCAAAGAATGGGAAACCACCTTTTTCAGCTCTAACTTTGCCTCTTCCTAGAGCAGAAACTAATGGGCATAAACCTTTTCTAGCCTCATTTTTTCCCTACCCTCTACGTCTCTTAGAGGCAGCTTGGTTTCCCCCCAAATGGATCAAAATCCATCGGAGCATAGGCCGATTACTATCCTTTTAGTGCTCCTGTTGAATTTATCCCTCTTATCAACCCTGTATATTCCTAAGATAGCTACTGCTGTGGTAGATAAACACCAAGATCTAAACCAGAGACCTTGCTGGGATTGCAGCTTGAAATCTGTCTGAAGAGGGCAAATACAAAAAGAACATACACGGTTCTCGTGCTGTAGCTCATATTTGACCATCCAAAGAGAAATAAAGGGCCTGTGTCTTCTTGTTGCTTTATTAAAAAAGCCTACCTTTTTTTTTTTTTTTCTGAGGAGTCTGGTCGCTAGATTTTTCACGTGAGGGATGCAGGCGGCCACAGAAGGTGCCATTTTGGGTTGGATCCCAGTTGTGCTGTGCAGCACTCCTTGCTATTGTCTCCGCTCCGAATTGCTTACAGGCGAGAATAAACCAAGGGTAAACAAACTGGTTTGGTGTGTTTGTGGCCTTGGGGAAAATAAACCGTATTAATAATATGTTATATTATTTAATTTACAATTTTTTCTGCCTTATCAAATACAGAATAGAAAATGCAAAATAAATAGTAAAGAAAAAATAATGGTATGGGAGTTAGAGTCATCCTGGTGTGCAGTAACATTAAGCGTGGCAGTAATTATGGTTTGGACTTCCCATGTAAAAAGCAGATTTTTTTCCTCATAGCTGGTTTTATATCCTTCTGGAACAGAGTAAAAAAAAATCTTCTGGCAGTTTTTTAATTGAGGTTTTGTAGCTTTAGTGGTCTAACGCTATAAAGAAGTCAACCCTTCTGCCAGTTTTTTAAGGCCAGATAAGGGTTTGACATATGAACTGCGTGTGTTTCTCTGTGTAGAAGTATCCACGCACTTGCTCCCTTTCTCTTTCCCTTTCCCTCTCTGTCTCTGGTGGAGGGAATAGGAGACCTTCGGAGCAAATGCTATTACAGGATTCAGAAATGTAAAATAAGTTATTCTTCCCTGGTGTATTTGGATTGTTTCTCTCTGTGGAGCTGGCTTGGTAATACCTGTGGTACTATAAAAGTGAACTGAAGTGCTAAGAGGAGATTTCTGAGAATCTGTTTATGCAGATTACGGTTACCATGTAAATGATGGATCCACTCCACTTCCACAGGTGACTGCAGCACCGCAGAGGGTCTGCGTTTCAGAGCAAACTGTTTCCCCAGCAAGCAGGGAAATAGCTGGGACTCTGCATGTCTGCGATGGAGCTGTGGCTTTACGGCCCGGAGAGCGTTAGAAGTTAATACAAATTACATGAGCTTTACACCCAGAGACTTAACTTGCCTTGGGTTACCATTTTGGCACATAGGGTTCAGGGAACATCCAGCTTTGCAATGTATCCTCTCTGTCTGGTGTCCAGCTTTTCAGTGTATCCCTCTGCGTGGTGTGCTCTTCCTCAGGAAAGACCTGGCTTTCAGTAGTGTAAAAAAATAAGAAAGCTATCAAAAAAAAACCCCAGACAACCAAACCCCCAAACCAACAAAAAAGCAGTAAATAAGGGGGGAGAAAAAGTAACTTGCAGGGAAGCACAGGGCCGTAGGTGGTGCGCCCCATTGCTGGATAGCATCCAGGCAATAATGTAGCACAGTTAAAGCTGTTGTACAGTGTGGATGTCACGGGAGTATGGTTGGGCCAGTGTAACTCCATCATCTCAGGGACGAGTTTGCATGGATGTGATAGGAGAATCTTAGTATGCCTTCTCTCTGATTTTGTTTTACGTGTTAATGTGTTTCTCTTTAAAAAAAAAAACCAAAACACTTTAAGAATTGAAAAAAAGCCCAGGTGCAGTAACAATAGCTGATCCCAAACAAACAGTAATTTGCTCTTACCACTCTGCAAAGATAAAGCATGTCATGTACATTAGCAAAAGATAACTGACATTAACACAGTAGGCAAGGTGATTACGTACCACTCTATTGACTCTGTGTGATCATTATTGCTATTTGGTGGGTTGCTTAAGTGGGTACCTGAAGGTTAAGTAATAACTGTAGTAAGAATGAGAGGGAAGCAGAGAGAAAGAGAGAAAGGAAAAAGAAGATAGAAAACATTGACAGAAGGTTAAAATGGAGGAAAGTGGATAAGTGGGGGTGTGGATGTCTGAGGAGAAAGGTGAGGTGGCTATGCCTTCGTAAGTGATATTTAAGGGCTGGTGGCTGAGAAAATAATGCATCCAGTTCTGTGTTCCTTGAGATTTTTATGTTTGTAAAATATCAGAAGTAAAACACAACTTTGGGGTAAACCTGTAATTGTTAAAGTAAAAGCCAAAAGAGAATCATGACCACTTTCCAGATTTTCCAAGAGGTGTTCTCTCTCCCCAACTTCAAACAAAATTCAAGAGAGTGCAAGGTCAGGATATAGAGCTGTTTTTAAAAACTAGCCTTCTTTTAACTCGTCTGAATGTTTTTGTGAGCCTTTGAAACTACTTTGTATTCGTACTCTTGAGTGTGCCTGACCAGAGCGTTCATGAGTCTTGCGCGGCTGGGATCCAGTGCTGTGACGGAAGTCCACAGCACCACTCTCACAGCCTGCGGCGCTCGCAGGGCTTAGTTAAGCTGTTGACAGCAACTCTTTGGGGTGGCGAGTATCTTCCTGTTGGTGTGGACTGTGTAACGTTCTGTGGGCATTACTGCTTTACAGTGAAATAGGAACTATATTCTGGAATCAATGATTAATGCCAGCTTTTCCTCTGGAATGCATTTCTGACATTATAATATCATGCCGCAGAATCAAGTTTAATTTCAAATTGTATTAACCTATTTACGAAACATATCAAGGGCACATTTTTCAAGGGAATAGTTCTCTTCTTTACATAGATTGAGAAATAAAATACTTCTTTTAATATTGCCTTCTCCAGGCACTAGGGCTAACTATTTCACTGAAATTAATATCTAAAAGGGAGTCGTTGCGAATTTTCTATTGACATGCAGAACGTAACGTTATGGCTTTTTAGGGTGGATATGCACAAAATATGTACGTGCGTTCCAAACTAGCTAATAGTTCTGCAACTGGTGAACATAAATTTTAATATCTATACTTCCCAGCTTGTAGCAGCGTTGTCTGAAGTCTGGGATGACTGATGTTAATCTCCAACTTGTTTGTGGCTTTCCAAAAATGAACTTGAAGTAGAATAAAATGTGATCTAATTCCCATTCATATTTACATTTATGATAGAAAGTGCTATGTGGGATCTATCCTATATAATACTGCTTAACAAAACTTTAAAATATAGCCGCATTCTTGCATTGCAAAAGAAGGAATATGCACATATGTTAGCTGTTAATTGCATCGCCGTTCTTAGGGCTTGCGATTAGATGCCTCCCATATAATAAATTCATCCTCTTGTGCTCTGAAGTTTGGAGTTTTCAGACATTAAGCAAAGCAAAAGAAAGGTGGGGGTAATGGTGTCATCTCAGTTTCTTCCTGCAGAGCAGCATTTGGGGAATGGTGTCTTATTAAGACACACATGAGAACTCTAGATTTCGTTCTCAGTATTTCTCTGGACTTAGACTGAAATTACACAAGCCTCGTAGCTGAGAATTTTATAGGTAATCCCTTTGAAGACAGAGGATGAAAGGCTGGCTTTGCTGAAGGAAAGAGGAATTTCTGCTGTTGATCTCAAGCTGGCTCACAAGTTGCTTCCTTGGTCTCTCCGTGGAGTAAGACATTACGCAGTGCAACGCTTCCCAGTGTATCCGAATCCGTGGCTTTTGTCAGGCTAAGGCGCGTTTCATGGCAACGTAATGATTTGGAGCCAAATTTCAGAGATGCTGAGTCCCCCCTCCTTTCCCCCCGCAACTTGCATTCAGGTCAGTGAAGCTGAGAGTCAAACCCTTCCAAATGAGCGGCGTATCAGATGCGAGTGAGGCAACGGCTCACCATGTGCAGGAGTTTATTGGGTGTCTCTCTTGCACTGTAGTTTTAGCCATGAGTGCTGGATTTGTTTGAGAGCAAACAGAGACGCACTAATTGATGAGAGTGTTATGCAAATAAAAAAGAGAAATGGGATGGGTAAAATAAAGGAACTGTAAAACACTTTATTATGCCTGGAAAGCCAAGCTAATCCCGGAGGAATTCTGCTAGGATAAAATGTTAGCTGCTTTGACATTTTAAGCCTTTAAGAGTTGTCTTGGAATTTTCTTTTTCGTGTGCTTTTATTACTTTGTTAGATCAGTCTACAGAAACGTGGCTTACATTTTCCTCCCTCTCTGCTTTCCTTCCCCCCTTGGCTGAAGGTAACTCAGCACATGCTTGCCTTGTGGTGGAAATGAAATGGTTAAGCGAGTTGAACCTCAGGTGCTTTGTTCTTGTGCTGGATGCCTGCTGCTCGGCACTGAACTGCAGTGCTCCTGCCGAGAGCCAAAGACATTGCTTACCCTACAAGACCACAAAATGAGTGGCTGCAGTTGAGTAACCTGAGTATGCTGCAGAGGCTGAAGCTGGGCAGAAAGTGGGTGCGTTAGCTCAACTCCTTTTTTGACCTTTTCTCTCGCTGTTTCTTCCACCTTTCATGGACTGTATCCCTCTTTCACCTCAGATGGGTAGGCAGGCAGGCTGCTTTAATGAAAGCAATACTGTGTCAAGAGGGATTGCTGGCAGAACCCTTCCCAGCCAGTCTGACCTAGCACCTCAGCAATGTTCTTGGCTTTGGCCAGCAACAGCTTGAAAACCCAGGTCTGTTTCTGAATCCAGATGGTGGTGCGTTGCCATATGTCAACAACACATGTCATCCTGATTAAAATTTTAACCACATCCATTCTGCCATCCCCATAAACCATCCTCGGCCCACTGCGTGGCAAAAGACTCCTTCCACGCTGATCCTATTCCTCCAGCAGAAACGCACTGTTGGCGTCGGCGCCGGCGAAGCCATTACTTCTGCAGTGATATCTGCCTTCCCATCCAGCTCGTTGCCTGTGAGCTCCACCTGTGAGGGCGTGTTGTCCTTACCAGTGCTGCTTCAACTGACTCTGAAGTACAGGCTTTAAATGTCAGAACAGAAAAGGAAAAAAAAAAAAATACCCCCCAAACCTAACTTACTTAATCACTTGTTAGGGCCTGTTGAGTCGTCTGTTAGGAAGTGTCCTGCCCAGCTTTGGAAAGAGAGATAACATATTCCTGTTGAAACACAACCTTGTCAGGTTGCCACTGAAAGACATTTTGAAGTTGCCGATGTGTTGAAGACGAGCCCTCGCTTTTCTGTACCTGGGGTGAACGCAGCTCTGTTTACCTTGATTTCTAAGCTCTAAGCTGTAGACGTTTCCCTTAAACGTGAATCCCCGCACCTTCTGGGGCAGGGAAACAGCCTTCAACTGATTTGCATAGAAAAGCTCCTGTGCTCTTCGCTTTGTTCGAAGAGATGGTTGTGGTGGCCTGCAGGGACAGGGCACGCTATGGGCTGCTAGATTCAGAGCCAGGGACTCAGTCTAGTCAGTTGTTTGGGGACTGGAATAATTTGTGAAGTGGAAGTGGTTTCCCCAGCTGTGCCTCTCAGTTCTTTCATATTTTAGCTTGGTTTCTGCTTCCCCTCTGTCTGTAGGTAATGCTCACATAACATTTATCCCTTTGGCTAACTTCATTCCAGTATGACAGACAGATAAAAGCTCTCAAAGACACCCAGTTTCTACTTTTTTCTGTTGAAATTGGTGGCTGAGCAGGGAAGCGACACCCCCATCCATATCTTCCCAGGAGGATCGTCGGCAAGGCGAGCCTCACCTTTTTCTGTCCGTCGCGTCCATCGGCAGGCGCAGAGCTTGGAAGCAGCCACACGCAAGCTGCCTCTCGCTCCTCCAGATGTGAGGGCCAGAGGTCGGGAAGGGAGGAATTGCAGGGAAGGGGAAGATGAATCATAAAGGAGTTGGGGGAGAAGCGCAGGATGTTGTCCTGGGAGGAATGAAGACATGCGATGCAAATCCTCAGGAAGCAGGGCTTTGTTTGCTCTGATGGTTGTGGAACAGCTCATCTTTCTGAGAAGAAGAGGGGCAACAGAGAAGGGGAGAGAAGCTGAAATGGCTTCTGATTATTAAATATTTTCTTATTTTTTTACCGCCTCTTTGTAGTGTGGCGGATCTTATGACTGCTTTTTGAGCTCTCTTCTGGTAAGGCATACAAACGTAGTATTAAAAGTGTCTGGTCCCAAGTTTGTAGAAGCTGGGAGAAATTGGTGGTAGATATCAGTTGTCTGTATCTGAACTTGTTTGCAGACTTTGTGGCTTGGGAGAGTGGTTTTTAAAACCTCGTTGCTCCTGTCCCCAAGGGGAATCTGGGGTGTTCACCTTCTAAACAGAGGCATGGCTTGTGTGAGCAATCTCCTAAATCACTGCAAGTTAGTTAAAGGATGTATTGTGAATCTTACAAGAATGAACCTTCTAATTTCCTTTGGAGGGAAAAAGATGTTTTGGAAGCCAAGGATGGCGAAGCACTGACCTGCTCTAAGGTCTGGGACCGTATGAAGCACTCCTTCCGACCTTGGGTCTCTCCACCACAGAAACAACAGTGATATCCCTGCTCCAAGGAGGAGCCCAAAGGCAGCACTTGGGCTGGAGGTAGGATTTTGGACAAGAACTTGCGGGGAATTAACTTGGTTCCCTACCTGCTACTGCCAGTTTGATTGCATTTCTAGAGCAGGTACCCTCGATTGCATTTTCGTTTTCACGTCACAAGTCGTAGAGCTCTAACACACAGCCCTCAGTCTTCGTTGCGGTGCTGTCACACCTATCTGCGGAACTGATGAAGTACCCGAAAGAAAAAAACCCCAAACAGACAGAACTTCTCTAATGCATTGTGCACGGCTGTCTGCGCGAGGAAAGGGATATATTTGGATCTCGTTTTTCTGGGCAGTCGCATTTTTTCAAGACAATGCCAAAAGCGTGCTTTCAGTTCTCTTTCAGCTGGTGGGTAGTATGCCAGTGTAGAGAGATGCTATTTATGCAGCAGAGCTCGTTGCCGTTTTTTATTTAGTATATATTTGTACCAGCTATTGAGTTAGATTCCTGGCTAGCGTAACAGAACACAGCTCCGTTGGCTCCTGTGATTTCCATAGTTCAGAGCCTGGCATATGTTTTATTTTCAATGTATATCGACTGTCCAGCCTGTTAAAACTCTTGCCACTAAACCTACACTGTTGTGTAATACACTGTTGATTTTTTGTAGGGCTGCTGTGAACAGCAGTGGAGGAAATTAAGTAGCTATTAGGATGACTTTTCTTACACTTTATATAAAGTCTGCTCTAATTTGATACAAATACAAAGCGTAAATGGCTTTTGTAAAGTTAGATGTGGAGTCTACGTCCAGTGGAGAAATCAGCTTTTATGAAGTGCAATGCCAGTTTTGCCTTTGACCTGCTCAGGGGTTTGGGGACTTGCCTGGGTTTCGGTTTCCTCTTCCACGAAATGGCAATAATGTGTGAGGATTAATTAGTCAGTGGATGTCAAACCCTGGATTTTGTAAACACTGGTGTTACTGTTTCAAAAACTTCCTTTTCTGGGTTAGAAGGAAACAAGCCTAAGGATTATTGAAGTCTTAAGCAATATTGTTGGATGTTTTTTCAGTGACGCAAATACAGATCTCAATTTTTAAAAAGATCAAAATGGACGTCGACGGTAAATAAAATTGCTGGCCAATAACTTGCAGCGGTTAAAACAAATTTGATTAAGCATTAACTATGGAGAAACCTTCTTAGAGACAAGTACACCGTAACCCTTGGCTTATGGCTTGTCTGCGTTTCCAATATATGCATATAGCTGGCAGCCACGGAACAGCAGAACAGCATGCTGCTGGGGTGGGTGCCTTCGAGGTGCGGAGTTTGGGTGCTGTGTGATCGCAGCGAGCTCAGGCGGGATCTTGTTCCCTGTGTCCCAGACCAGGACACTTGAGCACATGAAAGTCCCGGTCTAATTAAACACGTGAGGAATGTTCCCATTTGAAATGCGAGCATCGAGTGGCTCTGAAGATGTCGGTATTAGAGACAGGTGATTATGCCCTGCGTGAATGCCACTCGGCATGCCCGTGTCCTCCGGTGGGTTATTGCTGGCCGACGAGAAAGGCTCGCAGGAGCAGTCAGTGTTGCGTGGCCTTGGCTTTGAGTCTCGGCTGTAAGCGCTGAGACAGCCTGAAACTGGTTTGAGGGCTCACTTCCTTATGGTAAACCTCGAGAAACGATGTATAAATAATATCCATTGTCCTGGTTAAACTCACAGAATGTTGTAAACCTGAGCGAAAGGCCACCTCACCCTCAAGCTAACCCTCTGGGACTTGTTTGTTGCACGTGTGCAGCGGCAGGTGAAAAAATCACATTATTTGTACCCCCTGCTTGCACTGGACCGTTGCGCTTGCAGTCCTGACATCAGGCTTTTGGAGCCCACCTCTGAAATTTCTGCCTTTTTGCAGGCTTTAGGCTCATCTCTTTTTGTTTTCTCCGTGATGATACCTGTAGTTTCATTCTTACTAGAGTGTTTTCGTTAATTTAATGAGATTTATCCTCCAAGTTTGAAAGGGAGATCCTCCGTTGGTTTTCGCACAGTTAGGTGTTTAGTCACAACAAGTTAATGTGCGTGTGTTTTTCGTTGGTGGAGAGAGACGGATGCAGCTGGAGGAGACTGCTCCAACCCATGCTCGGAGCTGTGTTTGGGATAGCAAGGCTGTTTGTCTGCTCTCTGTCCACTGGTGTCCTGGGAAAGCTTGGGAGCTGGCTTTGACAGAGCGCCTAGCTTTCATGTAGGTAAAGCTGGGTCAGGGACATCAGCACAGGCAATAAAGGAGGCAGAGCTGTTGTACCTATCATACATGCAGTTTATGATACAAAGGAGTTAAGTTTCCCAGTCTGAGACAGGGGTAGCACCATGTTATTTGCTTAACAAAGATTTTTGTGTCTGCGTCTTTCGAATCCAGTGTGTTTTAAATTCACTGCAAATAATTCTTTCAGCTGTTTCCTAGACATCCTGTCACGCAAAAGGATAAAACAATATAGCCAGCTCAGTGGAAAAAACAATAAATTATACAATAAAAATGTATACAGTGTACTCTTTGTGTTAGGGCCTGATTCATCACTGTGTTACTCCGGTTTTACACCGTCAAAACTTGGGAGTTTGTGTGGTCAAAGAGTGGAGTGAGACAGTGGTGCATCAGGCCGGTAGCACTGGGAGTATGCTGAAGTTTTAAAAACAATTAATTAAGAACAAAATACCCGTGCAATCGTGCATATGAAGTTCATTACTTACTGGTAATGGTGACTTTGGTAGTATTAACATCTATGAAAATATTTCTTCTTAGAACATTTTCATATGCATATTTAAAAACTGGAAATCCACTGTTTGCACAGGAATGCCATTAACGTCATAAATCAAACTGCACCGTTAAAGAACATACTAAAAACTTGAGGAACCAAGAGCCACGGTCTGTTTTTTAATCAATAAACCAGGGTAAAATGACTGTCCAAGCATATGTGTTACTCCTTCTGCAAGCCGTAAGCAGCACGTACCTCTGTACAGGCAACAGATTTGGGTGCTCTCGTTTTCTCTCTGGAGGTGCTTGCCTCTCCGCCCTGCTTGCGTTTGGTATTGAGACTCCTAAAAGCAGGCGTGAGGCCAGGCACCTGATGGAGCTCCAAGCAGAGGATAAGTAAGTAAGTAAGATGAAATCCTGACGATTTTTACAGAGAGCGAAACTCAAGCGTACAAATTACTCTGGAATGCTGGAAGTTGGTCGTCTCCCCACGGGATGAGG
The DNA here is from genome assembly GCA_013398225.1 of Steatornis caripensis. Taxonomy (NCBI): domain Eukaryota; kingdom Metazoa; phylum Chordata; class Aves; order Caprimulgiformes; family Steatornithidae; genus Steatornis; species Steatornis caripensis. Next base: position 162,885 of record VZSC01019224.1, on the reverse strand, counting down.
CTTTGACTGCTGGAGCAGGGAGGTGCACGTGAAGGACAGTATCAGGTTAACCTACAGCAGGTCACGATTTACAGAACCCAAGAACAGGGCATGCAACACAGTGCTTTAAAAGATCTTTGTCCCTGTTCCAGTTTAATTTCCTCCCAATCCTCCGTATACACACACAGCCCCTTTCCCAGATGATCTCTAGAGGGAGAGAGGTGAGTGATGTGTGTGAGGAGAGCTGAGGAGGACGCCGTAGGGCCAGCCCAGAGGCAGTAAGTAGGTGTTACAGCGTGCCCTCGAGGCATTTCTCCAGGCTGTTGCAGGGACCTTCTGGGAACCGGTGAGAGAGGTGACTTTCCAGGCTGAGCTGGGGCTCAGTCTGTGCAGGAACAGCCCACAAGGTACCGGGCTGTGCTAATTATGGAGGTGAATGTGGGTTGTGCAACCTCTCCAACGGGCTCAGGTCTCCGAATACCAAATTTGTTTCATAGGAACCACGGAGCAGCCACCGAGCATTCGGTGTCAATCTGCTTGTGTTTAAGCACTGATGTGCCGCAGGGAATGGGGGATTGGTGGCCCAGCGCCAGACCTGGGCTGCCAGAAGAGCTCAGAAGTTTCCTGATCCCGCTCCCCACCTCCCGTCTCCGAAGGGAGCTGCCGCCTCTTTCCCATGACAGCTTTGTCACCCATCCAAAACGCAGGCATTTGTCAGGATGTTCTCTCCTTTCCTGTGATGGAAGAGACTCCGTTTCTGCCTTGTGGCGGCAAAGAAGCTGGATTTTCGTGGTCTTCCCATGCACAGAACGGTTATTTTAGGGAATAGGCAGCAGCACAACCGCGCTCGGGTCTGGGGCTGCAGCACGTGCATGCAAAGGTTCCCAGATTGAGTCAGGCTGATCCGCTCACATGCGTGTGCAACGCCAGCGTTCCGCAGGAGTGTGTATGATAGCTGCCTTCATCCCCAGCCAGTTGGCTCCCTGAGAACCAATGCGTTTGCAAGTATCCACTTAATCATTTTTTGCCACGACACAGGATGATTTTCGGTGTTTTCTCAAAGTCGGCATTTAATCCCCAAACCACGACTGCAATTTTACTCCGCTTCACACTTGCCATTTTAACATTAGCCCACCCAGATTCACACAGGATAAAGGGGAACCACTGCTTTTACTTCGTAGAAGTAGACGTGTAAGTCTGCGCTAGTATAAACACAAAGTAGCGAAGAAGAAAAGAGTTTAATTTTTAGACCAAAGAGCCTAGAAAATTTGTTTAATGATACTCTCAATGCCTGGGCAGGTATCCCTTGCTCACGCCGGGACCAAATAACAGCCCAAGTGCACGGTGCACAGTCGGGCCCTCATTTACTAAATTATATAGTTCTCACTAATGTTACCCAGGTCAGTGGGTGAAGCAGCTGTGGGTTAGGACACTACAAATCTGGCAAGAATTAATGCATTAGTAATTCTTTTTAAGCCCGTAATGTATCCACAGCTTCCAGGGGAGGTATTTTCAGATAAGAAATGTAGAAGTCGGTTGTTATATTAAGCTGGCTCTCATTAATGGGAGCCTTTCTTACCGTCGTTTCCGATTGCATTAGTGGCAAATTCTGCTCTTTTAAAGATTAATGGTCTGAGTGTAATCTATAGCGGAAACGTGGCCTTGTAGTAGAGGCAGTGGCTGGGGACGCCAGTAAGTTGGCTTTAGATCATCATGCCTTGGCCGCAGACGTCCTGGGCACGTTGCTCGGGGAGGATCTCAGTGCCTGGACTCGTGTAATGTGGCATGGATGCGTGCAAGTGGGCGCCGGGTGCTCGGGAAGCCCCTCTCACAGCGACTGGGGCTGAGAGTCTGATCCCGAACACGCATGCCTCAGTTTCCCTGCCTGCAAACTAGGAGTGAATTGTAACAGCAGTCTCCTGCAGAATGGTCTCCAGGAGTTGTATTAATTTCTGAGGTGAGTGGTCCATGTTTGGTACTGGTTATACTGGTGAGAGTGTGTGCGTGCGTACAACATATCCTCCCCTTCGATTTCTGAGATGGGAAGATTCCTTTAGCAAAATCCCTGTGGCAAAATCGTGTCTCCCACAGCCATGTGGGAATGATTCTCCTGCTCCGGCTTAACTGGTGTCCCAGGACTTGCAGACCCTTACATTTTGGGGAGGAACGGGCAGATGGCTGTAGCAGGGAGGCTCCTTCAAGATGCTAAATTGTTTGCTGGCTCCAGAGATATTCATGATTCAAAACGATGTGCTTCAGTTGACTGATGAATATTGTCTCCCAAAAAAGCCATTGAATACCAAGTATACTTTTCAAACAGGGTATAGAAAACTATCTGTATGCAGGCAGTCCCATGATTTTGTTGTAAACAAATTTATTCTCCTATAGCACACCTATGCTGTAAGTCAAGGTACTGTCACGTGCAGGGTGTCTAGGCAAAAAGATGCGTTTGCAAGCTCTTGTTCCAGCCTGCAGAAGGGCTCTTTAGGTGTTCCCAGATGGTACTTTTATGAATCTCTCTTCGATTAAGTTAGTTTTTTGAGGCGCTGACTCGTTAATATGTCTCACTTAGTTGTCGCTTGTATTCAGAGCTCCTGTCTGGTTTTGGAGTGCCTCTCCTTTCTCCGTTGTCCATCACAATGGTGTTTCCCTAGGTATGTTAAGTAATAAAAAGCTGATTCACCCCCAGCTCCCCCAAATCATTAAACCAAGAACTGTCATTAGAAATGTGTGTGTAGAAGACCAGGAGAAGTGGCAATGGGAAAACGTGTCAGTGCCACACATTTCTCATTGTGTTTTAAGTGCAATCATGCCCCGTCTTCTTCTTAGGGACACGATGTTTCTGTAACATTGAATTTTCATGAAGTTGCTGCCTTTGTTCACACCCTCGCAGCCAAGACGGATGCAGGGGACGGGATTGCAGCCGGCTCTGGGGCTCCTCTGCAGTTGTCTGAAGGAGCCTTCAAGTTAGGCAAAGTTGGTTTTGCCTGACTGTCGTCCCGCTTGCCCCACAGCACTGGTGTAAGAGGGCAGTAACCTGACTGAAACGGGGCTTAGGAACTCCGGTTGCATAATGCATATGAGGAGCGAGCGAGCTTTGGTGGTAAAAGTGACTTATATGCATTGCTCGGTGGTTAACAGTCGTGTTTCGCTCCAAGCCAGGCATCCTCAGCTTCGCCCCCTTCCTCCCGGTCTCTTCTTTCGCCTTCCCTTTCCTCCTAGTAAACTTAATTCAGTGTTCAGCTACTGTGTCCTCTGCTGGGCTCTGCGGAGTGAAATCTCCTCCAGATCTGACGTGGTCTGGCAAGCGCTGCCGTCCTGGAGAACTTTTGACTTGTGAAATAGCCACGTGTGGGACCGGCGATGGCCGGTAACCCAGAGGAGCTGCGTGGCCAGGCAGAGAAGTTTGTGCAAGATGGGGATGAGTTTGTAACAAGGCTGCTCTGCGGGCTGCCAGCACTTCCCAAGGGCTGGTTTGGCAGCCTGGCTGTGCCAGGACCCTGGGACCTTCCCACCGTGCCCACTGTCCCCCAGCCAGCGGAGGAGGTGGTGGCTGTATGCCACGCAGGGATTCCCTTTCCTCGGGGCTGCCAGGTTAAAGCAGCTTAGTTCCACTGAAGCAGAAGAAGTAGCGGCGCTACGGCGAAGACTTGGGGCCTTTCGGTGCGTAAATAACTAACGCCGCATGTGGATTTGATTTTCAGTACAGAGGTTTTTTTTATTCACTAGTCCAGACCCAGGCCTGATCTGCCTCTGCAGCGGAGCTCGCCTGCGTACGAGGCTGTCCCTCCGCCGGCGAAACGAAATATTTTCACGCTTTTATCTGTGTGCAAATTAAATGAGTTAATATGGTATTTAAAAAAGCGTTTGTTTACATTGTTGTCCTCCTCTAGGGTAACAATCTACAAATTGATCTAAAAAGATTGTATTTGCTTCAGGGGAAAAAGAAAATTGTATTAAGCCACAATCGCACTAATTATTGACCAGGGGGAGCTGAGCTCTGGGTATCACTGAGATTATAATCATTGCATGGAGCCGGTTTTTAAAAGTAGTATTCTGCGTGGCTCTGAGCATTGACTTAAACTGAAAGTTTTGTAACAGGCTTCATCTCGGTTGCAAGTTGTAAGGTCTGGGTGAAGAACAAACAATAAACTGAAAAGTAATAAAAGATAAAAAAGATAAATCTGAAGGAGAAGTAAAAGAAGCGTAGTCTTTCAGATTATCATTGAATCTGAACCACGGCTACAGCAGAAACTTTAGTTCAAGTAATAACATTATGTATTACTTCTAAATTTGTCATTTTGTGTACAGCATTTGTGTACTGGCAAAAGGCTTAGTGTTAAAGGCATTTCTGTCAAAACAACCCGTTGCTTTGGGGGACCTAGTATGAACTTTATTGGCAAAAGCATTTTTTATTTGTGTAAGGTACAGTTACAGTAGAGGAGTTTGCCAGCAGAGCCGTACGAGGAATTTCTTTGCCAGGCTGACCTAGCCCATAGACTTTCCAAGTAATGGGTTGTACGTCAGCTTTGCTTTGCGCTTATTAACAGCAGAGCTCCCTGTGTTTGCAGAAGGCACGGGGTTTGCACTCATTATTATACTTTAACTGTGCAAAGGCGACGATGCCAAAGAGTTCGCTTGTGATCCTTTGCTCATGCTTTGCCAGAGCCCCGCTCGTTAAGGCAGCTGAAGGCTGCTGCCCTCCGTGCCGGTGCGCTATCGGGCTGCTCGGCGCCTGATCGATGGACTGGTGCTTTGCCACTGGAACCGGTCCCGTGAAAACACATCAGCCTGCAGTGCGCTGCGAGGTGCTGCGCCGAGGACTGGCGGTGGGATGCGAATAGCAAGAACACACTGGGAAACTGGGAAGAAGCAGTATTTAAAAAAAAAAAAGGAGAAAAAGAGTAGCTTAAGGTAGTGGTGATTGTTTAAGAACATAGGCAGGACAAGGATCGTACACGGAGGCATCGCATTTCCCTAAACTGACTGGTATAATGGGAAAAATGAGGCAATCTTCCAGGAACACAAACTCAATTAAAATAGATCTTTATATATCTCACTCCAGCCATTAAAACTCAGCCAACTATTGCACTTTTTAATGTGGAACAGTGTCACACGTCCATCGCATGCAAACACCCAAGCAGTGTTTTCACCGATACGGCTGAGTAACCCAATACTTTCTATAGCTGAAAGATCAGTTGAACAAAGTATCCATCTAATTAAATCTAATCAGTCAGTGCACAAGCTTACATTGTGGTCATCGCCTTGGTATGTACGGGAGGTTTCGAAGCAGTGAAGCAAGGGGCATGAGATTGAATAAGTGCTAGATGATGAAAGGCAAGGGTTAAAAACTTTCAAACTACAGTGTTAACATTTCTTCCCTGTCATCAGCTATCTGATATTTTGGTATTTTGGGAGGTTAGGGGGGGAGCTGACGGAAAAGTAAAGAAAAGAAGAAAAGAAAGAACAAATGAACTATGCGTGGCATCTAGATCCTGGGTACAATGCAGCGAGCGCTCTGTAAACTGCAGAGCGTCTAAGTTGCGTCTGTATGCAAAGTTAGTTGCATCCTAGCGTTTTACAATAGAGGCCTCCACGCAGTGTAACGATAGTGCTGTTTCAGTGATGGGAAGTAACACGTTTTTAACTTTCCAGACTTTTAGTGACAGACTCTGGATGTCTCGAGCAGGAAGGTGATCGGTCTCTTTCAAGACAGTTTCATGGAAAAAAATGTTGGAAGTTTGGTGTTAGGAGCTACAGCACACATAGAGGCATCTGATGTCAATAATAAATACTGCTGATTTCATCCCTGATATCCAGATCAGCCCTCTTCACAGCAGAATAGCAGCAGGCCCTTACTAATAATCTTCCTAAATGTCTTTTGGTTTTTGAGACCGCTTCTGAAAACTCACCCACAGCCTCAGCAGCACGAGGACAGGCCAAGCCAAGGGCGAGTTTTTGCTCTTATGCAAGTGGGCAAAGCAGTGTTTCAGGGCAGACTTTGGCCATAAACTTGTTGCTCATATGAACTCTGACCATGTGGCCGAAACAAACCTAAATAACGTTCGAGAGGTTGGGGCAGGTTCTCGGTGCAAATCGATGCGGGTCTGCAGAGATAAACAGCCTTCTGATGGTAATTGATGCTGTGGGGCGGCTTGGCCCCTCGTCACATCTCCACTGAAATCCCAGGGAGGCTCACCCCGATCGCCTCCTTGCAAATCTCCTTCATTAACTTCTTCCTTCTCGACTTTGCGTTAAATGAGCCGGGGCAGCCTAGTCCGGCGGCGTGGCCGAGGGCTGTGCTGGAGATGTTGCAAGCCTTCTTTTTGCTCCACGTCATAAGTGCTGTTTGCTGTTGTACCTCTCCGGGTCATCTTGCTCCAGACAGGTAAATAGAAACATGGGACTAATCCCGTTCCACGGGTCCGAAAGGAATGGTGTACGTTTAGTCCCATCTTTATCATTCTACCTGTGCTGGAGATACTTTCCTTACTGCTGGGTAAGCCCAGATGTACACCATCTGCTTGTCTTCTGATCTTTGACATGATTGAGAGGCCACCAAAAATACCCGGTGATTGCATACTTTTCAACTGACTGGTGGTATAAAAGGAGAAGATGTTAATAATCAAGCGAATAATATTTGCTATTTTGGGGCCTCCTGAAATTCTTGTGAGATATATTTTGAAAGTAGATGCTAAACATTGTGTGTGCATAAGCCCTTGCATGTATCTCTTCCCTTAGCCATATGTTTGAATACACAGAGTTTTAGATGAAATATAGCAAAGTCTATTTTAGGTATGTTTGAAAAACTCAGTAGCCTTAGATTGGCTGCCACAGCCGGCTCGTCAGCCGTTTCATTTCTGACTTTCCGTAGAGTCGCAGTCTCGAGACCAAATATCTGAAATACGCCTTATACCTCTTGGGGAAAAGTAAAAATACCCTTCTCTCTACACTTTTGAGCAAAATACTTCATCCATTACCATTTGGAGAGAGCTTGTCCCTGCAAGGCTGGAGCGCCTGTTGCCAGTGCGGAGATCAACGGGAGCCCGAGTCCCTCAGCATCTTGCCAGAGCCCCGCTCCAGATGTCCGATAAAACTCCATGGGGCTCCTGCTTTGAAAAGAGCGTGGGCTATGTGAATCGCTGTTGCTGTAATAAAATTGCACCTATTCCAGATCTTGTCTTCTCTGTCCAATTAGAAGAGTGTGTTTTCTGCTTATGGTTTTTAAAAGTTGGCTGACCAGCTGGGTTTCATTCCTTTCTCCTTTTTTTTTTTTCTTTTAATTCGGTATTTTTTCCCCCTTTTTTAATATATAACATTCGAATCGATGTTCAGTGCCGTTCTCTTTGATAGTTCATATGCTGGTTTATGAGCATGGTAAAAACAAAAAAGGTCAGGTAAAGGTTAAGAAAGACAGTTATCAGGCCTGTATAAGCGAGGTATTTTTAAGGCTCTGCTAATTGGCAGCACAGTTAAAGCATCATTCATAAAATAGTGTGCATTAAAATGACCATATCCATTTTCAAGAGTGTGGAGATTATTCCTTTGCCAAAAGGATTAACTCCACCTTCTCATCACCGCCTTTATACCGGGGTGTTTTTCCATGGGAGAGAAAAATTTTGGGCATTTTGCCTACAGTATCCAGGCTTATACCCCTTGCTATTTAACTGTTACAGCTGGGAAAATCTGGGACTGAAAACGTAGCCATATAATACTGCAACAGCCAGAACAATAAGACAGGCAAATCTTTTAAATCTGTACTTTATAAAACATCTGTTAAAGAATATTAAGTCAGAAGTTCTGTTCACATATTTGCTGTGTTTCGCTTATTAAACTCAAACATTACAGCTTGCCTTATTTCTCTTAATAGAATTACTGGTCAGGCTTAGTAGAAAGATTTTTAAAAAAAATTTTAAAATGCTGGTTTCGGCTTTTTAGCCTTCTCTGAAGCCTCTGGAGTAATGACCCACGCGTGCTGGCCCAAAACCCCAGCAGATTTTACAAGGGCTGCTGGTTACATTCACCTGGTTTGGAGGGAAACGTAACAGATTTTTCTCCTGATCTGTTTTGTCCGTGTGCTGAAACGCTGCCATAAACCGTCCTCATTTCGTGTACGGCCCGCGCTTCAGCCTGCACTCATTTTCCTTTTGTCTTTCAACCATCTCTCATTCTGGGTCAGCACATTCTGGGCTTCTGGAGAACTTCAGGGTCCAAACCAGCATCTCAAACCCAAACTAAAACATCGCCAGGGTCACGTGTGCCAGCTCGACTCGCGGGAGCTATAAAACTGAGAGAGGACAGTCCCAACGTAACCCAAATTTTCCAGAATGTTCGCATTGCGTTGGGTCAAACCACTCGAAACACAAAAGTGGTTCCTCCAGGTGAGTTCCTCGCCAACCACAGCCGTTACAGGCAATGCTGATGGTGCTCACCCCGGTTAGAAGCCGAGAGAGCCACTTCAGGTCTCCAGCCGTGAGTCCGGTTGTAACAGCAGAGCTGGCAAAGGCCCGACGCCTTCATTTGGCGTGCGGGAGACGTGCCCTCGTGCGCCGCGCTGGGAAACAGTTTGGCAGTTCACGGGACTGAAGGTTCAGTGTCGCTCCGTAACCCCAAGTTGTTGGATGCTGTGCTGGTGGATACCATGCAAATTCTTACGGTAGATAGAACTAAAAATGGATTATCTGAAAAAACTTGTTGTGAATTTTTCTAGCACTAGTTTATAATAATGAGTAGAGTGCCAGTGCAAACAAATGCTTGGAATATTTAAGATACACATATATCTTCTGCCTTGCCACCTTTTCATGTAAGCTGACAGCTTACAAATGTCTTATTGAACTGTATTACTTAAAATTGGGCAGATACTCCTGGGGAACAATTTTCTACGTTTGATCAGGGTTGCAAAAAAGGCTGTAGGCATTTGTGACTGCTCGCGTGTTCGTATTTTAAATACGTATTTTATGTAAGCATTTTACCAGACTTTATTCCATCTGAGGAGTGTATTTTTTTTTTCTACCTGGGCATACTGAAGGGCGACTAGCTGTCTTATTCTGAAGCTTTTAAACTCAATAACAACATATATAGACTTTAGTAGATGCTTTCCTAATTTATTGTGGCAATGTGGTATTTAGACCACTGTTTAAGTGAAGTTTGCCAGTACAGTTAAAAGAAATTAGAGACACTATCATTGCTAAATCACTTTACCATTCAAAGAAGAACTGTAAACATGTGCATTCATTTAATTATAATAGTACCAATTATAAGAGAAATTGTAATGCCGAGAGTAGTAGCTTTTATGTGATCGTAATAATGGCATATATTTATCTTGGTTTGGCAAGTTAGGTCTTTCTTTAATAGTTGGCTTTGCTTAAATAGAATGTGGTTTGTTAAAACCCACACTAACCCCCACACCCTTCCATTTGTTATTGCCCAAATAATGAACAATAATCATGTGGTATAAATGATTAATGTATACATGGCTTAGCGAGTATCTTTGAGGTTTAGAAAGTGTTTTTATTTTCATTCTTGCGCTGGACCAAGCTATCGCCCAATTACATGTTATTCTTTGGTATTGGGTAGAAAATCTTTTTTTGCTTTGGTAGAAGCGATAGGAACTCGAAGCCCGAGTCCCTTCTCTTTGAAGTCGATCGGAATTTCAGCGCCAGCCTCCGGAGAAGCGAGCCCATTGTTTCTGGGGCAGTTTGCTTTGTGCGTGTTATCTGCTAAATCACAATTTAACGTCACATTTCAAAACAGCCCGCGTAGGAGAGCCAAAGTCCCGCATTCCGTTCCTGAGCAATTAATACAGACCACGCGAGGAAGACCCCACGGAGGTAGATGTGAGAAGTCTTCCAATTATCCTCTCCGGCTAAAATAATCCCTCTCGGCAACACGTACGGCAGCATCCTTTAACGTGCCTGTGCAACTTGCAGACCGAAGTTTAGCAAGTTCTCTATCTCAGTTTTATTTACATCTGATTTCTTTGGAGCCTAATCAGTCCCGGTGATAAAAAAACCAAACAAACTCTTCCCTTTCAAGATTAATTTTTAAAGTGTCAGCCGTACACGACTATTTTCAACAAGATTACCCCACGCAAATGAAGGGTGCTTTATCTTGTGCGCCACAGCGAGCGGCACAATGTTGTCACCGCGCCGCAGACAATGCCACCCATTTATAAGAGGATTCAAAGAGTTAAAAAAACGCATTACTTGAAACTTGATATAAAACCTGTGGCCAAAGCAGGCTATGGGCTGGAGCACTTGATTATTCTTTTATCAATAAATAAGAGTGGCATACAGTTAATTTCAGCACTGTAATTGAGCGGTGCATTCTGGGAAGCTGCAAAGCACTGTAAGATGAGGAAATGTTTTAGAGACTAATCATGAGAAGAAAGGAGCCTTTCATAGCCCTTATGATGCTGTTGTCAGAGCTAAAGGCAGATAATGATTCAGTAATAATGGCACATTGTGAATATTTAAGCTGAAAAGATTGGGACAAAATGAGCAGACATTGTTGGTTTGCTAAACCGAACAGTTGGTCTTTGGGCTCCAAAACTATCTACAACTCAAATTTGGGGCTCAGAAGTTGCAAAATTAAAAAAGAACGATGTTTCCAGGACGCTCGGCTGGCACGGGCGTTGTGTGTGGAGCCTGCACGGGGCCTCTTCACTTACTCTTGAAATCTGAAATTGATAGTCAAGGTTTTTTTCACGACTCTCTGAACCGACAAAGTACAATACGCTGCAGACTGTGTAAATCTCCCTCCATTTAGGTGCCAGAAGAAATCACTTCGGAAGAAAATCAGTTTTAGTAATGACCTAAAATATTAAATATAAAATGGAGAGTGTCATATTGCAAATAAGTAGACTCATTTGCATTTTGTCTCCGGGGCATTGGTAGCGCTATAAAGAGACATGCAGCTGAATTTATGTACATTGTCTTTTTTCCTCATTACTACATTCTGGATCTGTTAGTTGTCTTTCTTTAAACATCTGTTAAATGCAGTTTCATGAAGCCGTATGTTCCCATATGTTTGGGAACGGTATCAAAGCGTAGAGCTTTTGGCCTCCTTTACAACCTTTTGTCTCGGAGAAAGAGGTGGATGAGCTCGGGGGCCGGATTCTGCTGAAGCCGAGGGCCAGCAGCACTGTTGCTTTCAGGAGGAGCCAGAGAAGTTTTCTATAAAATGCAAAGACCGGCACTGATAGGGACAAAGAATATTTCAGCCGTGGACCTTGGTATTTATATTTTGAAAGATTTTAAAATGTTTAGTTTTTTTTAAAAGAAAAAGTGCAAAATTAAAAACAAACAAGCGATCACCAAACTCTCAGGGGAAGTTTTACTCTCCTTAATTTTCTATATGTTAAATCTCGGAGAATTCAGAAAGTTTGCCTGCGTGAGGACGGGCAGGAGAAACTGTCTCCTGCACTTTTACAGGCACAGTAAGCACTAATTTATTATTATCTTTACAACGACATAAACTATTCCAGCTCTTCTATTTCTTTTATAGAAACACTTTTCATGCGTACTTTCACACAAAGAAGAAGAAACAAGCTCCTCCATCTATACATCTGTTTTTCCTTGAGGAAAAGCAATTACTTACAATAAACAGCTTCAAAACTTTAATCAAAATGCAGTTAGAAAAAGTTTATCTTTTTGCAAAATTCTTTTTAAAAAACATGCTTTGTGTTTATAGTAACACTCATTTTTACCCATATGCTTTAAATCTGTGTATTTACTTAGCCAGGCAGTATTTTTAACCTTTTCTTCCAAGTCTTTATTTTTAATGAAAAGTTTCTTACGAAGTCATTTATACATTAAGAAAATTTAAAATCCCAGGGCCAGGTCCTCCTCTCGGGAACAGAAGCATTGCTGCAACAGTCCACAGGCGCTGCAGTTGTCTGCAATAAAAAGAGAAACCCAGTTTCTTCATGGTTTCCAGGGCCCCAATCCTGCATACTTACGCACTTACTTCACTTAACTACTGGAAATGAGATCACCCGCAGCTCTCGAGTGTGCCTCTGCCGTGCGGGGAAGGGAGGCTGCACGGTGGGATCGCTCCCGCTACCAGAGCAGGCTCCGGCAGACGCTGCCCGTGTCTCTCGTGCCGTTTGCCAGGCAGACAAACCCTCGGCGGCCTGATTTCGTAGCGCTTTGCAGGGCAGCTTGCGGGCTTGGCACGATGCAGCGCGGGCGTATCAGTGTTTCTGGAGCAGGGGGCCGAGGTGCGGGCAGTGCCTGCGCTCAGGTTGGAGCGGCTCGGACAGCTCTTTCGTTCAGATTTGTATGGTGTTGCCCCCTTCCCATTTCACTTTGACTTGTCAGTTTGTTACAATTCCCCAGGTAAAAAGCAAATTTTAGCCTGAAGCATGGATTTGATTCAGTGTACTTGGGTTACGTCTAAGGACTGGTAACTCTGCTCTGTCCTTAAAGGCTTTCTTTCATTTGCCTTGCAAAGCTCAGCAGCCTCCCTCTGCCTCACACTACGTACTGGAAGCGCGTTCACGGCGCAGCTTTCGAGTGCATCATCATCAGATTTCAGCCAGCTCAAAGGCAGTGCTGGTGGGATTCAGAGGTCTGATTTGCCCCAGTAACGAGGTCTGAATCATTAAATGGAGCAGCACTGCTAAATTCAGTGAAGACCTGGCCCACAGATCCTTTGCCAAGTGAGTCAGATCTGGATGCAGAATTTCAATATCCCTAGTGTTTGGGTTGCTTTTGATCTTTCTTGCCCAAGTGATAAAGAGACAAGAAGAACAGATTAGCGTTGGTCCATCTTAACAGTTAGGAGCCCCGTTGCAGCTCCAGTACAAATTGCAGCGGTGCGTATAATCCATACTAATAGCGCGCTGCAGCAGGGAATTCAAGGCACAAATTTCCCCGTTGCCGCTGTCATCAGAGCCTCCAGTTCACGCCGTCAGGTGAAATTCATAATTGTCAAGTGCTCGGGCGACCAAGCCTGTGCAGGACAAACAACAATCCCCGATTTGTTTGTTCCGCCCTCTCTCTTCCTCCATCCAGGCCATCCGAGTTGTCTGAGAGCACTTCACATGTTGCCCTTGGCCGAGGACGGCTCTGCCTGGAGCATGTCCAACTTGGCGTGGAGACGTTCTAATAAAGCTCAAAATGATGCTCGTTGCCAGTGAGGAGGGGGATGAGGAAGGTGAAGGAAAAGATGGCGCCAAGGTCATCGCGTTTTGGCCTGTAGCAACGTGCTTTTGCAGAAAGACACATTTCTCTCCCGATTTTACTCTCGAACGCCGCTCTTAACAATGGTGATGATAATTTCATCAGTGTCGCTGATACTTGATATTTCTCATTTACATTGCATGTTTCATCTTCAAGGCTCTTGAAGTAATGAGCTAATCCTCACAACATCCCTGTAAATATTATTCCCCCCTTAAAGAAACTGAAGCAAGGAAGTTAAGTAAATAATGTACGCTATTTATATTATGATGGCTTATAGGGGTTCTGGTGAAGGTCAGGTCCTCCTTGTACATAGACATTATATAAACAAGAATCTATAAAAGTAAATTACTCCTTGACCTGATGATTTCATACTTCAAATATACAAAACAAGCAAAGACTAGAGGAAAGGGAGCCCTATCAAAAACCCAAAATGACGAAGATTAAATGATTGAATGGAGGTAGAGCCCGGAGACTTGGGCTGAAGTCAGCTCTGGATCCCTATCTGCTGTGCATATTTGTCCTTTCAGAGATGAGGATTGCAAAGCCTGGAGTATTAGAACTTGCTTTTACTAGCAGGTGACATACTTGCCTTTAAAATGTTAACAAGACCTCGATTTTAATTAAAGCATATTAGTATCAAGGTTTATATTCATTGGGGACGCAGAATTACCCGTGGGTGAGACAGGAATGGTAATGCGCTCTTCGCTCTTGAACAGCTTTTGGAAAAGTTTTTGGCTCTCTCTTTCTGGACCTTTTTAAACTGCTGAAAAACTGTAGGTAAGAGTCCATTAAAATGAAACTTAGGTTATTGTCTTAATTTAGCTCGCAGCACTTGAAACTTCAGTGTGAACTTCTGTTTGTGAACCAGACGGAGGTTTCAGTGGGATGAGGGTGAGCAAGCACGCTTTTTCTGGAACCGAGGAGAATTATTTCTCTTGGTTCTCATTAACCGAGGCTTCAGTTTAGCAAAACACTTAAGCATTTACCAGGCTTTCAACAGGAGTCCCGTTGCTTTTACTTTAGAAGATTTTACATTTGTCACAACCTCCGCTTAGAGTCAGTGGCATGCAAGCCCCGGCTTAGAGTTCGGCATGTGTTAATTGTTTAAATATGTTTAGCCCTTTCCCCAAAGCTGTTGTGAATGTTTAATGCAGTATTTACACTGGCCTTAGCACAAGGACTTGTGCTGTAGGATTGATGCTTAAACATATACTTGCTCTGGAGTACGTGTCAAGTGCTTTGCTTGAATTTTCTGAATTTTTAAATTTCTATTGGGACTTGACTTCAGGTTTTTAAGAGAACGCACTTTTCAAGAATAAAATGCCATTTAGCATTTAATAAAGGCAACTATCTGCGTAAACCGCAGAGGATCTGCGAAACTGGGAGAAGCCCTGAACATCTGCCGTAGCTTCTGCGCGGTGGCGGCAGCGCAGGACACGGCTACCGTGCCTCTCAAGCGCCCGGCTCCTCCCTGCAAATGCAAGTGATGATGCGCTAAAGGCTTAAATACTGTCATGAGTACTTACCCCTCAAAAGGAATACGTGTGGAAAAAATGGCGTATTTGGTACTTCAGGAGTTAACCAAAGTAAGGGCAGATCCACTTGGAGAAAGGCCGGGGGGGAGGTGTCACTTTTATGTAAGAATTCATTAAAAAATATAATTAGTTTATTTTAATGTCGTTATCTTTATTATTTAAAGGAAAAGGTTACACGCAGTGTATTTGGGGGAAGATTTTATTTAACACTTGGATGCGTTTTGCTCTAAAATGAATGCTTGCTCAAGAGTCTAAGAAGGCTTCATGGGAAGAGCAAAGCAATCTAAGCCATATGTATTGGGCAGTTTGCCAGTTGTTTGCCAATATGCCCAGGCCACCTGGCTATATATGCAGCCAAGTATGCCATTCTGACTAGCCAGCTTTAACCTTCAGGCTGCTTCTTTTTCAGCTCTTCGGAAACTCTAAAGCCCTCCAAAGCGCGTTGCGTTTCCCCCATGCCGGTAGTTTGTGTGCATCCAGACGCAGGCTGCGCGGCCGCGCTGACCAGACAGCTCGCAGCACCCATTTTCAATGAGTTTGTCTTTTGTCTAGAGAGCGGTTCAGTCGCGTTGAACCCGGGCCATAAGATGAGTCTGGAGATAGCAGACTGAAACCTTTACCCATATGCCATAGTTAGACACTTTGACTGACAAGCCACCGTTTTTGTTCCCAATACTGTAGAGACACTGTTTTATGGGTGTGGTTTAGGAAGGATTGTGTTTAATGTAGTTCACCGCTATAATTCCTTTCCCGGAGTATTTGCATGAATTGTAAGAGAAGTGAAGCATTCAGCGTAACTCAGGCATTAATGGCATATTGTTTCATTATTGGGGTAATTTATTTAAATGTTTATTCATTAAATTTCACTTGCAGCCAAAAATATCTCAGCATTCTATTAATCTTTAGTTACATTTTGGGTTGTGGGCAAAGCCTAAATCAAGTACAGTATCCATGGCAGCAATTTAACATTTAGTAGATATCAGATATAATTAAGCTATTCTAAATATTGAAATTAAGGTAGGAAGGGAAAAAAAAAGATTATATTCAATTCAGTAAACACAGCATGGGAAGTTTTGGTGTGGCAGCCAGCAAAATCTTTAACTGCATCCAAAGTAAAGGGCGTGCAGTCTGCCGTAATTGTCTTCTGTTTTAATAGAAAGCAGTTCGGGGACAGTATAACGTGGGGACTTTCCCTCGCTTTATAGCTGTTAATAAATATGACGGCAATAGCTGCATTTGCAGGCTGGGGAAGGCAGGCGTGCTTCTTGGAGACATGTGCTCTGTGTCTGCTTCGCTTTACAGAGGTACGCATATTTTTCGGCGAGCACACGCGTGCTACAAAAACTTTCCGCGCTCTGATCTCGAAGTGGAGCCTGCGGCTCAGATCGGAAAGCTCCGGGCAGAACTCGCTCAAAATGGCCACAGTTTCCTCCGTTCGCACACCGAAGCCGTAAATCTGACACAGCTTCATTTCAAAAGATCCATGAACCTGAGGGCCTGATATTTGAAACTCGACTTCTCCGTTTGCAGGTGGGATTATTTGTGGAAGTAAGCGAGAGCATGCAGGCATCTCGCTGCCCGGCCGGTCCCCTGCTCAGGTGGCAGCAGGACTTTTTTTTGCAGCCTGCGGAGCTGAGTATGGAAAACACACACACACACACACACACACACACACACACACCCCTTATTTTTAAGGCACAAAATTGAAGATTAAACAAAGGAAGGGAGGTTAAGGCTTTTGAAAAAATTGGGCCCCCAGGGAAACTTTGCCAAGTTTCTCATGAAGCCCGAAACGAGCAACTTTACGAGGAGAGTTTTGCCGCGCTCGGCTCGCCGCACATTGTTCCCATCGCCCTGAAAGCCAGGCTGCTCCTGCACCGCCACCTGCGCCCACTCCGCTCGCCGACAAAGGCGGACCGAGATCAAATGTAGAGCCCACCGGCACTGCAATTTAATCCAGCAGGGTTTGCTGTTGAGTTGCATTGAGGTATTCTTTGTCCCTACAGGCGTGCTGCCTTTGGGGAGCCAGGCATATTGAATTGCTTTAAATCAGAACCCATACCGACATGTTCAAGGTATACTTTTGGGGGAGGCCCGTCTTGGGTTTCCTCCGCGAAGAAACACGTTGTGGATCTGTGACTTATTAGCCGTGCGTCGTAGTCGTAGCCGTAGCCGTGCGGCATCGGTGACACGTTCAATAAAGGCCCAGAGAAAGGCGCTGTTGCAAATGCAAAAGACAGACATAAAGGGAGCGGGAAAGTGTCCCGGTGGGTTTTGCAGTCTGGCAGGTGAGATGCAGCTGCAGCCGCCCCATCTGTGCTACCTTGGCCTGCTATGGCTGTCAGCATAGGTAACTCAGGCTATGATGGGAGAAGCAGAGCAGAAATTGAGACAGAGAATAAAAATTAAGGTTAAAAGGGAGAATAATGTTCTACGGGCATTTTGGGGATACTAACAGGTCACAAATTTTCTCTTTAAACGTTCACTGGGTCCCATTTTGTGTATTGCACTAATACATGGCTGGACAAATACACCCACTACAGTTTGTATCGTTTGTTTACTCAGCCTTGTGTCAATCTGTGGCGATTTCCATACAATATTTAATCTAAGTGATGAGCTTCCGGCACCGTATTAATAGTATCTTGCCTATCGCACGCTTCACTATTGTAAATCTGTTTGTTGTTTTTCTGCGTGGGTGCGCGCCGCGTGCACACGCAATTCTTTCTACGTTGTTACTCTGTTATTGTCCTTTTACTTATTTGTACCTGGTTTTGCTTTCAGATAAAAAGATTAGTCCTAAATAGCATCTTTATCATCCGAGAATTTCCAAGCACTTAAGTTTTGAACGGTGGGTCGTGAAGAGTCGTTTGAATGGGAGCATTATACCGCCGTATGATATTTATAATATTAAGGATCTGCAGTTTAGTTTGATTGTACCTCGCCAAAGCTTTTTTGCGAAGAGGACTGAGAAAAATGAGGACTGTTTATACTTCATAGCAATACTAGCCTCTAAGGACCAGATTTTTCCTTCCCCCATTTCTCGCCGTCTTCCTCTTCCAACAAACCTTCCTCCCATCCCAGCCGCATACTGTATCGCAAATATGCAAAAACACTAAAGGCTTAGTTCCCCTCTGCTTGTAAACACAGCACTCCCATTAGCGGTGAGGCTGCCCATGCCTTTCGGGGGAAAATGGACTCTGAAATGCTTGGGAGAAATAGCAAAGCTCTCATTCATGTGGCTTGGGTTGAAAAATTGAACCCACTCTGCTTATTTGCACCTCCATGCCAGAAAAAAGAAAAAAAAAAGTGCTGGTGCGCTGGTCGCAAGTGCAGATGAAGCAAACTAATGCGGATTTCCGTGGTCTAATAACAAACAGGGACGTTCGGATGCCATCGCCAATTCTGCATGATTGACTGTTAAGTCCAGAGAGACAACCCTGTCCCGTTGAAATCAATAGGATTTTTGCCGATGCCTTTCCTGGGACAAAGATTTCATTTCCGATAATCCACCACCTGATTTTAGGCATGTCATTTAATAACTGATTCCCTGCCAATTTACAGGAGAAACTTCCCCTACTGAAGAATACGCTCTCCTTTTCTTCTTTTCTTTTCCCCCCTTGCTTTACATTTAGCAGTAGTTCTTTCACAAAAGGTGTCTGTTTTCCTTTAGGTTTTTTGTCTTGTTTTGTTCTGTTGGGCTTTTTTTGTTTGGTTTTGGGGGTTTTTTTTTGTATTTTACTACATACCATAACATGGGAAACGGTCCCTCCAGGCATGGCTGTTTCAGACAAGGATGTGGGAAGTTGAGGATATATGTTGTTGTGTTGAATTTGATCACGCCTCCGCACACCCTTAAAGCTCTGTGACATGCACTGACTTGGAACAGTTAGTCCACACCTGGTGACAGGCTACATCACCGTGGCTCAAAATTTCAGCCTCTTCCCTCGTTTACGGGAAGAGGTCATGTTCCCCTTGCCTGCTACAGGATGCTAACAGATATAATAGTCAGGACAGGGAAACAGAAGGATCTGTTAAAGGGAGTTGTCGTGATAAACAGGTGTGATATTCAGGTTGCTACTTCAGGGAATCTCGGGAAAGGAGGCTGGTTAGCTGAACCCCAAGCAGATGGTAGAGTTTGTCGTTGCATAAGGCACAACCTGAAACAAGTTTTGACTTGGTTAGACCGAGGCAAACCACGGTTGACTTCACAGACTGGTTTAGGACTATGTAATGGAGTATAGCATGAGCTCCCTAACTTGTTAGAATTTGGGGGTTAAATTTTATCTCATTATAAAGCCAATAACCTTTGAAGGAATGCAAATGGCTGCAGTGTGTTAGACAGCCCTATCGTGGTTCAGACTCTTTTGGGTGCTGAGGTTCTCCACGTACCACAGACCCAGGGCTTGGCTTACTGCTTGTTCTCCAGGTTAGCAGTATGTGACTGCTCACCCGGCTCTCTACGCAGGTTTGGGGGTTGATACTTAAAGCCTGGGATTCACATGCAAGTATAATCTATGGAGGATCTGGCTTGAAAAACTTTTAAAGTCAGTAACTTAAACAATACTTCAAAAAAGAGGAATGAAGAAAATTTCTCAAAGCATAAATTAAGGCAAACCATGAAATTAATAAGAACTGAAGGCAAAAATATGTGGCGTGTTAAAATAGTAAGTCACTTTGTGCACATACACAGTTTATTAATTTACAGTTACATTTCTAGAGGCAGTATTTCTGTTCGTAGCTCTCAGTTACTTCAGTGTAGGAAAATGTCGATTTCCACTAAAATTCTGTCAGCATTGATATCGCAGTTTTATCACAGTTATTTATAACCTATATACCAACCTGAATATAATTAACTGTATATAATTTGCAGGGCTTGCCAAATAGCAAACAGTTATTTGCAACCCAAAGTATTTGTGTAATTAAAAAAATGTCAGCTAGTGTATTAGAAACATTTCATACAGCTGGCTAAATATTTCAGTATGTATTGGTGAATAATATATTAATTCACTGATGTATTACATATTGAATAAACTATCTTAATAAGTTAAATTGTATTTGACCCATTAGAGTAGACTCCAAGTCCGCAAAGTATTGAGTACCACCTTGAGTCGCAGGGAGCTGAGGGCACTACAGAGGAGGCTTTATCAGGTTGTTAAATATTAGGACTTGTGAGTACGGCAGTTGGGTGTGTGCTTAGGAGCACTGCTGAATGAAGAATACAGTTCTCCAAGACAATGTTCTCCCAAGGTCTTTCAAATGTGGTAACTAGAACCTTTCTTAGGCATTAAAGTACTTTTGTACTTTTGCATTTGCAAAATCACTATGGTGCTGTTAACGCGAAGTTCGCTTTCCCAGTCTGTAATTACTAAGGTCAATATTACACAGTCATTAGTAAATTTAAAAAAAAAAAAAAGTTCCCACCCTGTATCTAATCAAGTTTCAGGTCCTGCGTTCTCTAAGTTCATGTTATAACTTTGTCGTATTAATGAGGAGTTTGTGCAGCCGCCCTGGTTAAGGCGTGCGGCTGTATTTCTATATAAGTGTTTTCCCATACGGTGAGCCTTGTCTGCAGCAGCGTATAGCACTTTTGTCTGGTGCAATGCTCTCCTTTCCCCAGGTTTTATGTGCCTAATTCAATACCAAGAGAAGTCTAGTGAAAGGGGAAATCTCGCCCCTGCCTTGTGGCCGCTGTGCTGGCTGCCTCTCTGTCCTTTACCTGCGAAGGTCTTAAGGCAAGATGCCTTGGGAATGAGTTTTTGTTGGTGTTTTACTCGAGTATCAATTCCATGAGATGCATTTTTTGTGGCTTTCTGTTCTGGTTTTATACTGTATTCAGAGCAGGAAAGTAGTAACTTTAGAGAAATAATAAAAAAGGCTTTTGTGTTCTCAGTATTTTTAATAAAATTCAGTAATTGGCATATTATAAAGTCATAAAATGGTATCACTTTTACAGCAGGGAATGTCCATTTGAAGAGGGCTCCTGGATCGCGGCAGCGATAAGCAGGCAGCGCTGTCTGTTGGGTTACTTATCCGTGGCACCAGGATCGTGTGTTGTTCAGATGTGTGAGCTCCGGCCTCGATTTCCGTTCACGGTTGCCGTGTATCGTCGCAAGAGTGATGATAACGCCTCTTCAAGGTGGCATTATAGTGACAGTTTAACATGGCAAACTTCTGCTTGGCAAACAGACAGCGACTGTTAGCCAATATTGGCTGAGACTCGCTGATGATACCACGTAGTGTATCCTTAAAGAGGATAGTTCTTTGGACTTGATCCCGCTCGTTTTCTGTCGTGTGCGTCTCAGTCCAAGGAGAAAAAAAGAGCAAATAAATGTACCCACCCTCCTTTTTATAGGTGCACTCACTCTCCTTTTTACACGGGTATGCTGAGGAATGGTTTCCTGCCATAAGCTTTTTCCTTTCTTTCCTTCTAGGAAACGGCCTGCAGTTTGCAGAGTTAGAAAGCACGCTTCTTACGTGCTAAAAAAGGGGTTTAGCATAACGCTTACAATCTTCATCACAGGGAGTTTTTTAGAAGTTGTTTGTGGGAAACTCGAAGAGTGTGTCCCAGCGAGCCCTGCAAGGCAGGGTGGAAATCTCCCTCTGGGTTTTTTTTTTTGGTTAACTGAGTTAGGGTAATCTCTGGCCTGTGCTCAGTAACTCAGCCCTGATACTCTGCAGCTGGAGACTTCAAACATTAAGATTCTTCTGTCCAAGCATGCTGTTGTATCTTTCTTTGCCACTAGAGTACAAAATCAAACAATCTACGTGTACTGCTTCTTAATCTCTACTGTTAACTAATGCATTTAGTATTATTTAAAATAGTTGCTTTGTTACCAATATAACTTCCTTACGATGCTGTCTGAATGCCTCTCCGTCAGTAAAATAACTGCAAATATTAACAGGTACACTTTAAATACGCTGCTTTTATGTATAAATGTAAGTTAACGTCTTAACAGGAATTCCATTTTAGTATCTATCGTAATGTTTTGATGATCCCTTCTGATAACGTCTGTGTACTAAGAATAGCCTTCCTCAAGTAACACTGTTTTGTTATAAGGTTATTCTTGCTTTACGACCTCATTTTGTGAGCTTGGTGATACAGCTGGAAGCGTACGGGCCCCGATTTCGATGACGGCCGCTACGATGGCACCTGTAACTTGCATCCTCAAAAAAACAGGAGGGGCTGGTGTGTGTGCAGATTTGCAGATGTAGCTTGCTAGTTGTATTGAGACCTCTGAAACTTCTGCACAACTTTTCCTTTCTTGATCTAAGCTTTTGGACTGCCTTTTGGCAACTGGAGTACTTGGTGCATGCATTTTCGTGCGGTTTGGTCACAGGCTTCTGGGCATGTGCATAGGTTACTATGTGGGTGGAAGTGGAGTCGCATCTTGCTCAGTTCAGAAAAACATTGCTTCAGAGAAAACTTTGTCTTGGTTTGTTTTGGAAGGAGCCCTCACGGATCTTGGCTTGAGGCAAAGCCGTTAGGATGAGGGTCATGACAAGCTGTACGATAGGCGATGAGGCTGCATGAAAGCCTGTGTCATGAGCCAGAAAAAGTGCCGGGCTGAAGCCGAGTGGATTTATTTTGTCCCCAGTGCAGCCAAGTCAGATTGCCTTTTCCACAGCTTCGACAGGAATTTATCGTCCCTTCTTCCGTGTTAGCACCTGACACCTCAGGAAGATGCATCTTACCACATGCCCTGTGCCAGTAGGAATGAGCAGGGACTATTCTCTTTTCCAGAAATACATTGTAAATTGTTGGGCCAAACCAGAATGTGTAAGTAAAGCTTAGAGGTAATCTCTTCTTAAGCATTGACCCCAGGCCTTAGATTTATAAGCTCATTCCTGCTGTCCCACCATAAAACTAAAATACCCACTCCAACATGCAGTATTTACATAATAGTTTGGTGTAGGTTTATAAATGTATGCACTTGTATTTTTCCCTTGCTGTGGAAAAAAAAAAAAAAGATAAAAAAAAGTGATCCTGAGGACTTGATACTCAGGCCTGGCTGTTCAAGTGCAGTGCAATTTGATCCCTGTATCTCAGAAGGTGGATTCATCGCCTGGGGAGAGTCACATCACTTTCTTGGGAATGCCATGAAGAAAGCAGCTGTAAAGTGTCTGCAGGGCTGCCCAGCGAGCAGCTGCCTCCCGGGTGTCCTGGCCGTGGCCCCGCCGCAGCTCTGCCTCCTCTTCCTCGGAGGAGGAAGCTGGGGGTGCCTTGCATTTCGGCAGCACCCCTTGGGGCAGGGCGGCTGCAGCTGGGAGCCTGCACCTCAGTTTCTGTACTTCAGGGACCTGGAGATGAGCAGAACCCTCTAAAGTTAGGAGGGAATAAACAGCTGCAAAGTGAGTTTTGCAATAAAAAATGTAAAATATGTAGTATATAAAAAAGAAAGTTATTAAAAACTTAAGATAAGATCAAAACATTCCAGACGTTATGGTCTGTGTTCCTGCAGAGCTGTGTAAAAAATGCTAGAGCTTTACAAAGAGGAGCAGCAGAAGAGTTCATATATGTCAAATACTTTGGACCTTGCAGCCCATTAACGTAACAAATTAAATATAACAGATGATGGTCTTTCTTACTCTGATACCGTAGCACAGTCGTATTTTTAAAGGCAGAAAACGTTACTGATTTTTTACAACAAACTCATTAGGGTTTTACAGAAGATCTTCAGAGGTTTCTTGAGTGCTTTGCGAACATTGTGACTTTCAGTATAAAATATGCACTAGGATTTACACCCTAGCCATTCGCTTTATAATTGGAAAAGGGTGTTTCTGTGGCTGAGATTCAGCTGCAAAATCCATGGGATTCAGAACCAAGCTTTCATTTTGAACCGGGGCCATGCAATCTCCAAATTAAACACGAAAATACTAGCTAAGATAGGAATATAATGAGTGAAACAGATGATCTGCAGCAAACATGAGATATTTCCTTTTAAATTATGAATGATCAAAATCACACCTATAGTTATTATTTTCCCAGTCTCCATGTAAGGTCAAAAGTGCCTTCAGCTACACAGATGCAAATCTGGAATACTTTCAGCAAAGTTACTGAAACACACAGCAGACTGTTGACAAAGAAAAAGAGATGAAAAATATATGGCCTTTTTAACACCTTTTTTCCATACTGTGAATTATTTTAAGGTTTATTTAATCTTTACTGTATTTCATATTGGCTGCAGAGAGTTTTTGAAAACAATCACTTTTAAACCTGTTGTTGCAGTATATGATCGAATACTTTAAAGGCCAAGGTTGGGACTTGCCAGTTGCAAAAAGCGCCTCTCTTAATTGCCTAAGTACGGAAGTCAGATGTCCTGGTATACCATCTCGAAAGATAAACATGTTTTTTTTCAGCTGTGCTGTAGCCTCCATATCTTACTGTCAAGAAGCTTCTTTTGGGACTGAGACAGGTCACGTTGGAAGTCAGTGGCTAATCAGCTCCCGCTGCACATTGTCTGCTTTCAGCTTGAATTATCTTAGGCAGACATCCTGGCTAGCTGCAACACAAACCTCTGATGGCTTAAGCCTGAGAAGACCTGAGTTTGGCAGCCACTAAGTTAGCAATGAGGAGAGGAAAAGAAATCCTATCTCTTCTGGTGCTTTTCCCGTCTTGGTTTCCCTACTAGAAATCAATAGGGTGGTCGATAGTTGGTTTTGAGTTGTCCGCTACATGCTGGAGTTTTCTGATGTAAACCTTGGGTGTCTGGGTTTCAGACGCTCTAATGTGTCAGAGGAGGTTTGATAGCTGCCACAGCCATCCCAAGTTACACTTTATTTCCAGTGACAGCCTTTGTAACATGAGAAGGGAACGAATTCAACAGTTATAAGCACAGATCAATCTTACACGCTTACTGCTTGGAGGGAGGGGAAGGGTTAAAATTTCTAGAGAAATTGATGATGGTCTTTTTTGAACTATATGCTGAAAAAATGTTGTGTGAGATCGGGCTGCCCTTCGGTAACATCATTTTTCCCCCACAGATATTTCTGGCTTCATTCAAAACTCCATGAGTATTGGGGTTTTTTTCTCACTTTTATGTAGAAGTTATTGGGCATGAAGGTACAATGGACTGGCTGGAAAAGGTTTTTATTGATTAAAAAGCGCCCATTCGGGGTTCTTTTGTTAGCACTTCCATAACCAGAATTGCTAAATTAGTAAGAATATTGCATATATGGTATTTTATAACATATGTTTTTTCTGTTCACGTGAAGGATCTGTACCCGTGAGGGAAGCTTGAGTTATGAGAAGTGTGCAGGTCTTTTCTGCATTTCATGAGACAGTCTTATCAGCGTTGGTACAAGAGCCGTCTCCTGTGCATCTCTGTAATACGGATTTGTCTTTTGTGACAGTGGTTTGATGTCTCTCTGCCTCACCTACTCTCATCTTTTGTCACATCTCCTCTGCAAGAATACATATCCTCTCTTGCTTCTTGAGGTGGCTTGGTTATTTATTCGTGGAGTGCTAGGGTTAGGGTGTATTTTCTTCTGCGGCATACCCTAAAGAGTTTAAAAAGAGGATTATTATTTGTATGGATGACTACCTAGAAGTACAGTAAGTTATGCTGACAGAATATTGGAAGGGAGATAAAACACGAGCAGGGGAGTGCTGATGTCTCTGCATCTTGTCGTTGGGGAATCCACGCAGGTTGCTGCTGCCTTTCTTCTGCTGCTGGCAGATTTGGAGAAGGGATGGATGGCTGTGCACCACGTAGCAGTTCCTCTGCAACAACAAGGCCTTACAAACTCCTCTTTACTTCATCTTCTGCTTGTTCTTTATTCACACCTTTGGCCTTAAGAATTGCTGTTTGCAGGATTGGACGTAAGTAGTCAGAAGGATGTTCTGTCCTTGGGTCTGCACGTGGACCTCATCAGTCAGCTTTGGTAGGAGTCGACTTCAATGGAGAGCAGCTGAAAACTGAGCCCGGACCACATATATCTGAAAAGCATCATCCAGTCCTCCCGGCCTTTCTCCCAACATAACTGTAGGTAGCCTTGGCATGGACTTCAGTCAGGGTGCCTGATCCTGTAAAGCGTTATTGAAGTGAGGTCCATAGATTTCAATGACAATGTTTAAGTTGTCCTGCCTTACACAAATATTAATTGCAAACATGATTTTTAGATCTAAGAAAATCAAAACGCTTAAAGCAGGCCTAGAAAAGTCTTTGAAAATTGTGACGATACGTGTTTCGTATTACCAAAATGACACTGTTATTTAAAGCACTGAAACTGCTCTTTGAATTCTATTTCAATATTTTACCAATAACATTTAAAGATGTGCACATGAAGCAAGTATCTTACCCCAGTACACTTTTAGATATCAATCATGCTGTATTAATTGAAAGGATTTGGTCTAATCTCATAAAGAAACAGGCAAACTCTTGGCTTTTCTCTAAAGTAAAAATATATCACTCATGTCATCCATTACTGTGCTATAATTATGGTAAGTGAAGCAGAACAGAATCGATGGAGCAATTTATCAATGCATTCCCAACTATTCTAGCACAGCTGACGTCATGCGGCTGCAGATACTGTCCTTCAGTATAAAAGATATCTAGCAGTGTCAAGACTTTATTCTGATCTACTCCAGCATAATATTTTCATATTTAATATTGTCATTTCAATTATGGTTTAATTAATTTATTTCATTCACTATGAAATTACACATAATTAGTTGGCTTTTAATGCCCCCCCCAATTAAAATTTCAAAAGGGCAAAAAAAAGAGGGAGAATAAAAATCCCAGACATTATTTAATTCAGACTTCAAGGTCAAAAAACCCTTATAGTTTAAACTTTATGCTAATAGAGCATAAACTTGATCTTTTCTGTTCCACTCTATTTCAAGATAAGAAGCAGAATATAATGTGTGTAGTAAGCATTTCCAATAGACGTTTGTCTTCAGATATTAAATACTTCCCCAAAATGTCATTTTAATACTCGGATACTGTTTAGTACCTTCAAATATTTGCCTTTTTACACACTCCGTTTTCCAAGTGTTGAATTTTACCCATATATTATCTTTTAAGTTTTATTCAAATAGGCTGACAGAGTTAGAGCTCGTGTAGACTAAACTTTAGTGAAGCAGTCCTGGAGATAGCACTGTTTGTTCTGTAAAAACACTCACCCTGCATTCCTCCCGAAGTTATTAAATGTGTTTACACGACATTAAATATGAAAAATTAACTTCTTCAGCAAAGGGATTGTTTAAAATACCAGGAGAAATATGGCCGGAATACCTTGGTGTATACCCCCGGCCCCGAGGAGCGGTACCGAGGCACTTCCCCCGGCTCCTCCGTCCTCCTCGCGACCGGAGCGTCTATCTGCAAAACGCTTTTCCTACTCCTGAGCCAAAGCGGTTTCTAACAACCGTGCCTTTCTTTAACTGGCACAAAGTCCTCCTTGGGATTTTGGCACTGTCGGAGTGAAAAGCGCTTGGTCCAAAAACACACTGATCTTGTGGGGTGGGGAGAAGAAGGGAAGTGCTTGTTTACAACTCGCACTGGCGTTGGGCTCTCTTACTAAACCAGGCTTCGTTAAGATGTCTGGCTGCTTGGATGGCTTCTTCTCCTCTAACTTTTTCTTCTTTCTTTTTGTCTCTTGGAGAGGAACACATGGAAAAGTTCATCAGGAAATTAAAGCTGTGAAAGTAGTTTTTCTCACACAACAGCTGCGGGTTTACGTGTTGTTGTGTACAGTCTCCCTGTCATCCCCGGACATGGCATTTCCTTCTCTGGAGGGGCCTTCGCTCCCCGGTGGAGTTTCCGGGGCCTCATTAAACAGCGACAAAAGGCGACATGTCTTCTTTATCCTGGTGTCCGCTGTCTCCCTGTTTCACTGCCAGCCCCCCAGGGAGAATCGCCTCCATCGGGGCTTCATGGGGGCCTTGGTGCTGGGGGGCTGTGGTGGGGCTTTGCCAGCACCATGCCTGGGAAAGGGTTAAGGCGCCCGGATGGCCTATATGGAAAGCACAGGGTCCCTCACTCTTTAAAGACGTACTTGTAAACCGTCGTGCTGGGTGGATTTATGAAGGGTGAGTTTACCTGATATTACACGGTATTGTTTAATTTGGACTATATTTAACCAGCGCTGCGTTGAAACAGTGTCGGCGAGCTCTGAGAGCTTGCCAGGCACATTCTCAAAATGGTTGCCAAGCTGTAAGATGGCTGCCAAGGTCTGACTGCACTGAACAGGTCCAAAATGGTGACCAACTTCTCAGAATTTTCCTGCCTTTTTTTTTTTTTTTTAATTCCCAAAATAAGGAAGATGCCGGACTTGGCACCAGCCTCTTGGCACTACAATTTATAGTGTCATCCAGAGATTCAAGTAGTTACTGTGTTCTTGTTTCACAGCGCTTGGCAGAAAGCTGTGTAGGGGAGGACGTGAGGTGAAATAGCCGGTGTAAAATAACATTAGCGTTTTCCTTCCTTGGCTAAAAAGTACCAAACATGTTGCGGGGAGGGGAAAAAAAAAGGTTTTTTTATTTAAAAAGAGTGCTAGGTAGGATATTTGAAAAGAAATCAGCAGAGAGCAGCTTCAGCGAAAGCTTCAGACTTTCCTTTTGGGCTGCGTGTCTAAAGTGGTGCAAACTTTATCTCCAACAGGTTTAAGATTTTTTTTTAATTTTTTTTTTCTTCCTGCATTTGTTTACTGGAGTTTATAGCAGTTTCTTTCTGGCAGTTGTGCTACTTAGCAGATTGAAATAAAATCATAAGGGTGAATTAAAACACACTGCTGTTAGTGCTGATTAGAATTTTAGCTTAGTGTAAATACCGGATGCAGTGTCCAACTTTTCAGGGACTTGGCATAGACTCAACAGGGATCTCCGGGCTGCACGGGAGACAGTGTGTACTTGCAAGCTTTTTAAATACTTGGATAGGTGAAACTTACGGCTTCTGCTGGCATGCTAGCTAATTTGGTGTCTGTATAATGCATTACATAGTCCAGGGTGGCAGTAAAAAAAAAGGAAAAAAAAAGCAAAGGAGAAGAATAAAAGGCAAATAGTTCAATCTAAGAACTTCAAATGTATGAATTTTTATTTATATTATGACCATCCCTTGCTAAAGGCTTGCCTGTACATAGCAGAGGTAAATGTAATCCTAGCTAATTTTTGGATTGCACTTGAAAATAAACAGATTGCCTAAGGACAAGTAATTTTGAAAATACTAAATGCTTCTTTATGCAGCTGGAAAACATTTGTAGTTACAGTAACAGAATGATGGAGTCTTTCTTTTGATGCAAATACCTATATTCAGGTGGATTGTATTAGTAAAAACTCCATTTCTCATAGTCTCACTCTCAGCCCACAACTTGTCAATTTTCATCTGTTACAAGTTTTCAGTGTCTCGAGTTACCTCTATATATTTCCACTCTTTAAGGAAACAACAGAAAAGCAAGGCTTATCATCCAGGGGTGATGTGACAGCTTCCCTCAGTCAGTCATTTGGAAGGTATTAAACCAGCAACACGATCGACACATAAGTCCAAAAGCTGCCTCTCTGCTATTGCATATCCTCTACTAGTGCTGGGTCAATAGGCCACATCATTTCTTCTACAGGAACGGCACGGACCCTGAAATGTACTTTGCCCTTACCCATTTGCTTGAGGCAATTCACAAGGATGCAGATGTCTTCTGCAGCGATATTTGCTGTTTATATCCACATTTCTCCCATAGCCTATGCCTTTATGTCTTTGTAGAGGATATAAACATCCCTTTAGTTCAGATTGACCCTCTTTCACTGGCAACCTATATATCCATAGTACTTCTGTAGAACAGGGTATTATTTTTAATGATGTAATTTGAACTCTTGGTTCTGTGGTGAAAAGATGAGATTAAGACACACAGCCTCTAAAAAAAGTCTTCGATACTGGTCAGGGCACATGGAGTTTAATTGAGCCAGATGCATTTATTGAGTTATATACCAGATTCTCTGGAAGTTGTTTTCAGGATATTTTGACATTATGCATTATCAAAATTTAAAGCAGTTCAAATTGAAGAAGAAAAATCAAGAGAAGTCTTGCTTGTCAATGTGATTAAAAAAAAATGGTTGTGGAAACTAGAAGTGAACACTGCTGTCATTAGTGAAGACTTTTGAAGAAGGATTAGAGCAAGGTGCTGGTGTCATCTTCTCAATTTCTCGATTTCATCTCTCTTTCTTTCTGCCACTTTAATCAAAAACTATGAATTTAAAGGACAGTGTTTCATCAGCTTTAAATAAAAAAAGAACAGCGTTTAGGAAATTCTAAACCTAGCTGCAGCATACACACCAGCATAAAAATTGTGCATCACCACTTTTTCGATTGAATCTAGGCGTTTATTCTGCTCTATGATTCTTGACTTTGTGTTTGAGGTCTAGGTAGACAAACCCTAATCATCTCCTGCAAATCTAATTTTAAATTACTCAAGTTGACTATTTGTTTATTTACATAAATATTCAAACATGTCTAGTTTATGAAAACTGAACATAACCTTTGAACGTGAAAAACTTGGGAGCCTTCAGGACACTTATATGTTGTAGCTTGTCCTGAGTTATCTCAGGGCCATTTTATCCCCTCATAATAGTGCAACTCCTGCATGTAAAAATTTTCTTTTGATTTACGCATCAGTAAGTAGGAGGAGAATTGGGTCTGTGGTGCTTTGTTTTAAGTAGCCATTATTAGTTCTAGATTCTGAAGTCGTTATACTCTTGTATAATGGAAACAACTCTGTTGAAACTAAGGAAAATGTGGAGTGAATATTGTGAAACCGGTAGGACTGAGAAGAGGATCAGGTCTTTAGTTTACAACTTTTCAGACCTGTGAATTCATCTCCCATGAACAGAAATGAAATCCTTCAGAAGCTTTTGGCACTTTTGCTTGTTTGTATATTCTTCATGTACACATCGTGTGCATCTGTGTGTGTCTGTGTGTACGTATATATGATATGTGTAAAAGTACTTTTTATATAGTAACTTTCTGCATAGGGCAACCCAAACAGCTGTTATTCCTTTTTATAGCTTCTTTAATCTATGTGCCAACAAGTCAGTTTACAAAATCTGTTTTGTTGATGACTGCTGCGATAATAATTGTGGTGTTTTGTGGCTTGGCAAAAGCCTGGGGTCTCCTCCGAGGACTCTTGCCAAAGCCTTTGAAGGGGTTGAGGTGGATTCACTGCCAAAATGAGTCACCACTCTCTATTTTATTTAGTGTCCTTCTGCCAAGGCCTTAGACACTTTCTGTTTTCATTCTTTTGTAGGCTTTCCTTCCCACATTGTGGTTTCCTTCACAGCCAGAGTAATGTGTTTGCCAGCATAGGTGAGAGAGTGTGGCTGACTCTCCAAATGCCACTGCTAGACTATGCTTAAGGGTTAGTGGTTTAGCTATTGTGCTTTGTCAAAATGAATGTGCAAGATTTAATTATATGCCTATGAATTATAAATAAAAAAAGACTGCTGCATCTGATAGAGTACAGTGCAATAACCCAGAGTAAGGTCAAGGGATTTCAGAGGTCTGTCAGTGTTTACTTCTCCAAGGTTCTGTATTACTGCTTCCTTTGAGTTGTTTTACTTGTGATTGTGCTGGTCAAATGAGAGATTAGTTGCTCCTCTAGAATAAATCTTCTTTTTCTTTTTTAATTTTTGTCTGAGGCTGGCCTTTTTACTAACTTTCTTCTCCGTCCGGAAGCAGATAATTGTTCTGTTCACAGCAGAGTAACAGATGCATGGTAGTTATCATACCACTTTGCATGTCCCACCCAGATGTCTCAAAAAATTTGAGAAACCAAGATGAATGGAGCTGACGTTCTGACATCCTTCATACAGATGTGAAAACTGAGGCACAGAGAGGTGAAGTGATTCAGTTGAAGTCACATAGGAAATCTGCGTGAGGCCTGGAAAGAGAACCCACATCATCTGACTCATTGGCCTTTGCTTTAACCACAAAAACTTCCTTTTTCCCGCTATACTGAAAGTGATACGTTTTGGCCTTATTCTAGATAAAATGTTAAATGTAGAGATGGCCTAGATATCCTTACAGTAAAATGCACAATTCCTTCTCGGGTGATGTTGGATGATATGAGTCATGACTTATTACAGTATCTGTGGTTTTCTTAGTGCTGTGAGGTTTTGGTATGAATGAGGAAAGCAATATGGGGATTTCAGTTAACTGTTAAGCAAAATTAGAGTGGAAAAAACACATGGTACTCTAAAGAGTAACAGCAGTATTAGCTTTTCAAACAGATTTTCTGTTCCTTATCAGTAAAGTGCTACACTATGAGGTAGGCAGCTGGGTAGTTCAGTACTGACATATGAACCTTGGTTTTAAAGGGTCTAAAGGAATTAGTCATCGTGTTCCCCAAAATCATGCCCTTAAGTGACTATATATATATATACAGAGGTGCATATAGAGGTGATCCTGCAGGATTTTGAGTGTCACACCTGTTTCTCCAGTAAGGATCCACGTGGGAGCTTACAGTTGCTCCTTGGTATTTGCTATCAAGCAAAACTATTCACAGTGCTTATTTTTGAACATTAAAAAAAATTACAAATGTTATAGACAGCATAGTCCTTCGTATAGTTACAGAGTGGAGCCAAATCAGGAGAAATGCTTTCATCCGACCGTTTCAGCCTCTTTTGCTATGTGTTTCACTCTTTCTTGATTGCCTGTGCAGCCCTCAGTCCTCTTCAAGCCCGTAAATGCTGTAAGTCTTTGCCTGGCAGTCCAGTTTGGGGTGAACTTTGCCCAGAAAACAATTTAATCCCAGGAATTTTCTGTGTCCTTAACAATGCATAGATCTCATACCCCCTCCTTGTAGGAAACATTTTAGCCTTCATCCTCACACCTCTCCAACTCGCATGGGTTTTTTCTTTCTTACCGCTTCTTCCCCTCTCCCTTTGTCTCCTTCTGTATCGCTCCTTTATTTGATTCATATATCCTCATGCCAGCTGCCTGTTTTTGTTTTGTATGTGCTGTATGTTTCAAAGCCTTCTTTCTCCCCATTTATTTTTGATAGTTTGTTCTCCAGGTACAGGACAGCAAAGTGTTGTGTCTTGCTCTACCTGAAGTGTCTTCGAAGAGTGAAACTGGTAAAAATGATGAGTCCTGGTAAAGTTCACTTAGCGAGAGTCCACGCAGATAAAATTCCTCTCCCTGGAAGTGCTTTAATCACCTAAGCTATTTGTCATTGCCAATCAGTAGTGAACGTTCGGGTTGGGTCACTTGCTATCTGCAGTTAGAGCGCGAGTGATAAGATTGTACATCCTTTGGGGACTGCGAGCCCAGGTCCCTCCTGGGATAACCCGGCTACACCTGACCAGAGTTTCTTAGGATTCGTTTTGGGTTTTCGGATTTCAAACTGAAGTTGTAATTAGAAAGAAGAGACCGCTCTCTGTTTTACAGTCTGAATTAAACTTATGGTAAACTGATCAGGCCATTCTTTTTTCCGTGTTACTCAACATCAGAAGATAGCTGCAGGTCTTGTGTCCTGAGTGATCTAGTTGGACTAGATGGTCTCCAGAAGGGAAGGGTTGGGAAAGGGGAAAGGGAGAAAATGAAAGGGAAGGGGAAAGGCAGAAAAGGGAAGGGAAGGGGAAAGGGGAAAGGGAAATGGGAAGGGGAAGGGAAGTAAAGGAAAGGGAAAAAAAGGAAAAAGATCTGTGGCTTAGGGAGATTTCCTGGGACAGATTGTACCCCTGTCCTTGGGCACAGGAACAAGTTTTCTGCCATTCCCTGTATCAGACACCTTCTTGCTTTTAATGAGTCTAGTAATCTTTATTTTCTTTTAAGAGTTGTGGCCTTTTTTCTTCAGAAAATATGTGATGTTCTTTATTCAGGTAACTATTCAGTTTTATGGAGTCTGGCTGATTGTGACTGAATTCATTTTTAGGTAAAAGTTAAGAAAAGAGTCATATAGTTCAGCAGCAGCTTGCCTAGGTTGTCTGTGTGCCGTGGGTTATGGAATTTGCTTCACCAGTGACAGCATTAACAATGCAGGCTTTATTTACAAAAGTTTTATAGTGATACCACAATTGATGATAGAAATCTCTGTAGTTCCACTGGTTTTGATGGAATTATTCCAGATCTAGCTGCAGATCTGATCTGTAACACAGCACTCCACATTTAAAATTACCACTACAGTTTAGGAGAATTTTAAGTAAATTCTGAGACCTAGTGCATAGTTATCACTGGGAGAACTGATTATAACTAAGAGGCAAACCCCCACTTTGTCACAGAGTTAAATTAGGATTTTTCACTCACTGGCCTGTATTTGTTAGCAGCAGCTAGACTGATTCAGCCAGACTGGGGAGGACGAAGAGACACCACATATATTTATTCCCTTTTCCCCTCATGCTGTTTTTGAAGTGTTCACTGAGTACTGTAGCTCTTGTTCAAAAGTATAGAAGATAGGAAACAGAAAAATTTTGAGACCATGTGGTATATTCTCCATCCTGTAAATGTACTAGTTAAAGAAATGCTTGCTTTACCTACAGATAAGTAGCAATACGAGTAGAACAGGAAGAAAACTTTCAGTTCAGTAAAAACTTCTAAAACACAACAACAGAACCTTCACTATATCATAATAGAGAATATATTGCTTACCTCGCGGAAGTAGATTGAGGGTATTCATGACCACTGGTGAATTCCCTCGTGTGTAGTAATCTCTGATTATTTGCACCTGAAATTCTTCACCAGCATAATGTTCTGTAGCCGAGGCTTATATAAAGTTCAGTTTTTATTAATTCAACCTTATAGGCGCAGTACTTGGTTCACGTTCATGATTACAATTATTTATTTAAGTAGAAAGAGATATCTGAAAAACATTTTGCGGATTATCCTGAATCTCAGAGGGCTCTTTTATATACAGTATTTAATGAGCAATCTACTTCGGAAAATAACTAGATTTATTGTGGGTAGCTATCCTTTACCCAAGTGATGTGGTATAAATAAAGTGGAAGCCACTTTTTAAACTATTATAGTAATAGAGCACTGAAAGAAATAAAAAAGAAAAGATTTTTTTTTTGTATGGGAAGCCATAAAATGTACAATGGTGCAGCAGAATGAATGAGTGCCTGTTCAGAAGGGAAACTTTCTGTGCACCAGAAGGCTAACTGCTGAAATAATGGAGCCATTCACAAATATATTTTCTTGTGTAGCAAATAATAAAATAGTTGGACAATGAAGTCTCCTCAAGTGCATAATTCATAAAGAAATTAACCGCAAAAAAAGGGAAATAAAATTCCATCTTCAAGATCATGGTTGGATCAATTAGAAAATATTTGTAAAGGCTGATCCTTTGTCTGCAAGTCTGCGTGTGCGCTAAAGCCTGCCGATGCTCCCAGGATAGGCTGTTTTCTGTACTCTTAAAAGAAGCCGAGCCCCAAGGACTGGCGCACCCTCCACTCCGCATGGCCCATTGCGGCTCCGAGGCTTCTCCCTTCTCTTCTACGTCCGGACCTCTTTGACCCGTTGAGGTACCCGCACGTGGCAGGGAGGGATGGCAACCTGCCCCAGGGGCTGCCAGCCAGCGTGGAGAGGGCAGCCTTGGCCAGGAGCATAAAAATGAGATCTCCAGCTGAAGGTGCCGCAGCTTGTTAGCAGCGCGGGCCTGATCTGAAGTCTGTGAGCGTTGGTCAGGGGGACTCTGCAAAAAAGGAAAGGCTTAATCAAACTGTGAGTTTCGACCCAGTCAGTCCTGACTACATAAATACCCAGCCAGCAATTATTCTTGCTCTTCATCACACTCAGCGTTAGTTTTAGGCTCTTCTTAGATGTGCTCCATTATCTATGCCTGAAACAGGGGCCAATAAACTACATTTCTTATCATATTGCATTATTGACACTGTAGTTAGAGCTGAGGTCGTATTTCAAGTCTAAATCATGTCTTTCTCTGGTTTATATATTTATTAAAGGACTGAGATGCATGTAATATATTCTTTCCTTCATGGGTTTGAAATGAAACAAAGTGAACAGAATTACTTTATACTTTTCCCCATTTTTATTTACGACCGGTTGGAGCCAGAGCTCTGAAGATTTACACTTGGCAGTAGAGTAAGATGCTGTGCTTGTCCTGCTCTCCTGGTAGGCCTAGTAAATCGTAAGCTCTTTGAGGCAAGGGCTCTCTCTTTGTCCTTTGCTTCTACAGCGCTTAGTAAAATGGGCATCTGCAGGGTGGCAGTCCTAGGTGCAGTCCTGACAATAATTAGTGATGCTTGGACTTGGCAGTGAGGTCCCTGTGCGGGGTTAAAGGGTAAGAGCCCTCTCCTAGATCATGTGAAGCAGGGGCAGTCCGTGGGTGCTTCGACAGCCTCAGGTATGGGAAGAGTTTCTGCTTGGAGTATGGTACCTCCGTAAGGTTGCTAAACCTGCAAAGTCAAATATTTGGTGCATTCACCCCTCCAGTGTCCTTGCTTCTTGATCTCAACAGCACACGGCAAATTGTTCTGGGATACATACTGGGTCTTGCTTTTGAATAAGGAGTGGAGAAAAATCAGAAAAGGATTTTGCCTAGTGGGGGAGCGTAAGACAGTCATAATTTATTGCAGGCTTGCCTGTCGTGACTAATGGATTCAGCCCCTATTAACTGAGCTGTGACACTTAAACTGACTATTTTTCTTCAGCTTCTTCCCTCAATTTGGACCAAACCGCATACCTAGTGAGAAAGACATTCTTCTTTTCTCCAGGGTAGTTTTTTTGTGTGTGAAATGAAGGGGGGCTTCAGGGACAAAGTTCACCGCCACACACGTATGCTGCAGTTGGGGTTACACGGCACCATCCCTTCTGCCCAGAAGTTTGAGTTTCAGGGCACGTGTATGAAAACACGACTGCGTGAACTTCTGTAATATCTCTGGCTGCCTTCCCTCTGCTGCCCTTCCCCACTCTCCCCTGCTATTCCTGTTTTATTTAGCCTGCCATAATAAAATTAGTATTTAGCAGAGACTAAACAAACAAGAGCTCTGCAATCCTTTGCTGACTTCAGACTGCGGATACCTTGGTTAGTCAATAGGATAAGCAATTCCCCCTTCCTCACTGGGATGGGCATGGTACATCCATCGTGCCTCGGCGATACCAGAACAAAGCGACACGAGGAGAAGTTAGGAGACATTTGGAAGAAGGACCTGTACTGGCATGCATTGGTTTTACCACAGAGATTATTTTCGCAACTTCTTCCGGATGAGAAAACTGTTGTAAGAGTATGGGCCGGATTCTTCTAGTCATTGAGCAGTGTTGGGCACTGCAGTGCAATGAGGAGTTGGGTTTTATAACTGACTTTTTCAGTTTTAGACACTTATTTTTAGTCTTGGGTTTCTTAAATGGAGAAATTCCTCTTTTGGAACGAGCACGAAATATCTGATTTCCGAGCATGTTCACAAAACGATTTACTTCTGATAGGAAGTTTAAGGGAGCAAAAAAGCAGACTATTTGAAAGCCTTGCGTATACTTTTCTAACTAGATCATGGGCCACGTAGAAATTTGAGGAGGGGAACGCAGTTCACGTTTGAGGAGTAAGTTAAAAAAACCTGAGTTTGAAATTCGTAGGAGGAGAGAGACATTCCTGCTTTATTCTTATGGTTTGGCATCAAACCAGTCATATGCAAATTTTAAATTGTGCTGCTAAATAGTTAAATAAATAGATCTAAAGGGTGTAAGGTTCCCAGATCCTTTGTAATATCCACACAGAGCTCATTTTATATCTTCTACCAATACATTTTGAATCACTTTTCTGATTTTATTGAAGAAAATGTCTGGAATTTTGATAGGAAGGACTTGAAAAAGATAGTTGAATCTGGCTAAAATATTCACAGATATAAGAACTTCTAGTACCAGGAAAAGACTGCTGGGTGCCTTCATGACTGTTCTTCTAATTTCCTAATTTCTGCTTTTCCCCATTTTCTATGCTGTGTGTTTAAATACACTCTTCTGGTTCTGTCTTTCACACATCATTGCGTTTTGCTTCAAAGGCTCCTTTTAATAACTTATTCTTTGGTTTAATTTTCTTTTGAACATGAATTGGGCTTCACCAAACACTCTGGATACAGCTCACACCCACAAATACTGAGAGCGGGGTTGATTCAGTCTACATGTAATTCTGTGTGTGAAGCTTACCCTTTGCTGCGTTGCCTGATGGAGTTAAGTTTTCAAAATAGTTTCCATCATTGCTCCTTCTTTTACCAATCCCATGGTTGGGGCTGCAACTTTTCCTCCCCTATCTTTGTGGAAAGCAGACCACACTCCAGGTTTGCACAGAATCTCTTCCACCATATGTGTTTAGTAATTGTATAGTAGGGAAAAAATCACTTTTCCCTTGTCAGACATTTCTAGCAACACTTTTTTTGTAAAGGGCTTCATCAGAAGTGGCTGAAATTTGAGACTATTCATAGAAATAGTCCTCAGAGAAGGTGAAGTTTGAGAAAGAAAATAGAAAAAATGGCTAAGCTGTGACTGAAAAATCGCTTCTGAGCATGTTCATAGGAGCCTTGCCTTACACCGATAACACTCCTTGGTTTTGTGGCACGGAGAAGCAGTCCGAGGGCTCGGCCGGACAGGGTGGATGCCATGTGCTGGCTGCTGTCAGGACAGCGTTCCAGAGGGTGTCATTAATTAGCAGCCGTGGAGGAGGCTTTGCTTTGCACTGGGTTATTTTTCTGCTGTTGCACCTGTGCCCTTTAGCGGGCGTTGGCTGTGTCTGTTGTCTGCTGCACGTAGATGAATTGTATGGCACTTTGTGTGGCTCTCTAAGTGTATTTCCCTACTTTTAATTTGCTTTTTAGCTTGAATTTTTTATACTTTGTATGCAAGTAAAAGTATCTCTCTTGCCGTTTTTCTTGCACTGGTCGAACTACTATTGGTGGCAACTTCATGGCAGGGAAGAAAGAAGAAAAATATCTCATTAAAAAAATATGATAAGATACTCAGTGGACGGAGGCAAATAGGGGCATAAAGAGGAGGCAGGGGGAAATCAAATGCTCATTTACCTTTTGGGATGAATTGCTCAGGTCGTAGATAATCCCGTTAGAGTAGGAGCTCTTGATATTAGAGTAGGATACTCATGGATGGTGTGATCCGTGCAGCCCATACCGCCTTGGGACCAGGTTACTTAGGCATCTGGGTGGTAATGGGAATTAGTAGTAGTCTTAATATCATTAATAATTTCTGTGTTCCAAAGGGTTTATAGGTACGGGAAGAAGTGATTAAGTAAAAGGTAGTGCTTGTTCTTTGCAGTCTTCCCATGGTCTATAATGGGACCAGCACGAGGCCCTATAAATAGCTTTGAACATTTTCATCTGTAACATTTGGTGTAAATTGTAACTTTCAGAAACTTATCTTTTATGCGGTGCAGTTTGCTTTTATGTCCCTACTGTCTAATCTTATCTTCCCATGTGCTGAAATATAAAAATTCATTGCAATTATCTTTCCTGTAGTAAGATATCAAGGAGTTGGTACATTGTAAGGGGACTGGGTTGAAGTACAATCAACACACATTTTTTCGATCTAAAAATATCAATGCTTCAAAGGTCAGCGAAATGATAAATCCTGTTGTAAGTGTATATATAATACATATGAATGCACACTATAAATTTGTTTTATAGATTTTCGTTGAAGTGCTTTACAGCCTGATGATAATTTCAAAATGTTTCGAGTTTATCTGAGGTCGCTGATACAGCGAGCGACGAGGGAGAGAGGCGACAGGAAAGGCGGGAGGAGGAGGTTGCGTCCCTTTTGGCCAAGGGGAAAAGAGCGGCTTGCCAGCATTTGCCTATTGAATATGGTGAAAACCCGTCGGGTTTTTTTCTCTAAGAAGTCAGTTGGACAGCAGCAGCCTTCTCCTATGGCCAAAGTCACTCCTGTTGATTTAAATAGGAATAGGCCCTCGTATCGCGCTATTGACTTCTCCTTTGTTTCTCTGAGAGCGCGTAGGGTGAATGCGTGCGGAGCGCAGCTGCCGGAGGTTGTGCTGCCACCGGGAAGCTGGAATACTTTCCTGTGTGGACAGTGTGATCCATAACCGTCGGCCTGCAAGTTAACAGCGTTTCTAACAGAGAGAAGGTAGAAATTCTTCTAGAAGTAGTCCCGGAGCACGCATCCTCTCTCGGGCTCTTTTTCTTTCCATGGGAGAAGTGGATTCAACCAAGGCATTGCAAATAATATAATTGACTGGAGGCATTTTTAGATGCACGAATGCTAAAATGGGTTTTCTCTAACATGTAAGGAGAGGAGTCTTCTTTCTGTTTCCGGATGGTAGAATTTATTTAAGTTTGGTGGTCTTGATAGGTCTTTATTAGGAGTAAGAGTAACAGTTAAAAAAGAGGTAGCGGTCAAGGAAACTGAAGGACTCTCATATCTTTCTCAAAATAATAAGTATTTTTAAGTAGACCCAATGTTTCTTGTACTGAACTAAATAAAGCATTCCAGAATAAAACAAACACATCTTCCCATTTAGGCTTTCATTGCACAAGTCCTGTTGAAATTCGTACTAAGAGAGCTTGAGAATTTCCCTCCCGTAGACGATCCCAGCGTCCAGCATTGTGTCCAGCCCACTTCGCGCTCGGGGGCAAACACAGCTGCGTGCTCAGGTTTGCGCTCGCAGGAGCTGCGGAAAGAGCTGCTGATGGTCGGAGCTCATCAGTGGAAAACGTCTCACATGCGTCGTCTGCGTGACTGCGAGAAGCAAGTCTAGTTTTAGCCACGCTTTCTGAAGAGTTACGGGCAATACAGTTGCTCTTTTCACCGGATAGTGCTTACTTTTCTTCGGGATCACAAACATTTGAATACAATTATTCAGTCAGCTGGACATCTTTTTCCTCCCATTTCTGCTCAAACAGTAGTAGAATTTAGCGTTGATTTAAAAGACTGTCTGCCTTAAAGCAGATTGCAGAGTTTGCACACTGTGAATTGTAATTAAAGTGTAAGGGGTGCTTATTATGTCAACAACTGGCATGAGAACCCCCGAGCAGCAGGTGACCCCAAACATGTGACGTTTGTGACAGCTAGGATCCTTCTTTCACTGGTTTAGCAATCTGAAAGACCAAATTGAAAGAAGCCCAGAGGCTGTATATTTCATTAAGTCCCAAGGGAAGTGTGGGATACAGCTTCCTTCTGCTTTGCTGGGACGTAGCCAAAAACTTTCTAGAGGCTCTGTTTCTGACAGAGGCTTGCTGAAGGGGGGGGAAAAAACCTTCCACCAATCACCCATAGGACCATAAATTTGACATTTCCCACAGTTTCTTTGAGGCACTGATGTTGCTGTGTCAGCAGTATGTCCCAAATCTTGTGTTGTATTGTTTGAAAAGGAACAGCCAAACTTTCAGGGGAGTTGAAATGTTTTTCTTCATTGTCCAACAGTTCCTCTGCTGCAAAATCACGAAGGATTATAAAACACACCTCTCAAAACGGGGGCTGCTTTTATCAAAAGTAGGTACCGCGCGTATTCACAGAGCGTACGTCATTTTCTGAGGCGGCACGACGCAGACGATAACATTTCATCCATGTTACAAAGCAGACATGAGAGTATCATTTATAGACATGTAGGACCTGATTGCAGGAATGATAAGAAAAGGAGCCTTATGAAAATATTGTGCTAAATTTATCCCAGCGTAATTCCAGTTGGGTTATGTCAAGAAGAAGCTTGGCCCAAAGACTGAATTACACGGTTTGTAACACAGCCCGTAATTTATTTTTAAGTAATCGTAAGTTTAGTGTTAAACAAATTCTTCGGCCTCACAGCCTGCCCCATACCCCACCAATCTTTTTGCGGGTGACCCGTCGTGCAGCTGGTAAACGCTCGCTGTTTCTGAGCTCGGGGCGCCAGCCCTCCACGGAGACAGCCTCCGTGCGAGAGCAGGCAGCACTTCTGTCTGCCGGCCTTTCCCACCGGGCTGTGCATGTTTCGGTGGGGAGACTTTTCATCCTGGTTAAGAAAGTTTGGCTCAAATTTTTCCAAAAGGTTTTGAAAATACCAAACGCATGCTCGTTCTCTTCATACATAAATTGTTACCCTCACACACTTAGGGATCTGTCCATCTGTCCTGCACTACAACGGCATTTTTACGTGCCTGCTGAT
This sequence comes from Steatornis caripensis, assembly GCA_013398225.1. Taxonomy (NCBI): domain Eukaryota; kingdom Metazoa; phylum Chordata; class Aves; order Caprimulgiformes; family Steatornithidae; genus Steatornis; species Steatornis caripensis. The sequence continues at coordinate 121,160 of VZSC01019224.1, read as the reverse complement.
TCCAGATCCTTCACTCACTTTAGTGGCACCTCAGTGCCACGACGGTAGAGGGATTCTTTGTCCTCCTTAAGTTGTTTTGCGTATCTATGTTTTTAATTAGCCTAGGAAGGAGGAAGGGTTTAGGATTCTTGACTTCTAAACATGATTGTTGTCAGTTCTGCCACTGATCTAGTAAGTATTTCTAGTCAAGTTACTTAACCTATAGAGTCATGCTCCTCCTAGAGAGATACTACAGTAACTAGCATTTTATAAAGAAAACATCGAGTTAGATAAAGATAAAATAGGTTTAATAGTACTTCTATTTCAAAGGAGTATTTTGAGAATTAATGTCGATGAAGTTCTTTGATCTTGGATGAAAGATGCTTTAGAAATGTAAAATATCTTTGTTATTTGTCATCTCTGTGGCTGTGAAATTGTTCTCGTAAATTTAATTTTTGAAAACACATGCAGAAGGTTTCAGTGTAGCCCTGATTGCTTATTTTTTTTCGTAGACTTTCAGAAAAAGTGACTGGGTTGTTTGTGATTACACGCAGCACAATATGTCAGCGTAGATGCAAGTAATCTGGAGTTGTTAATGCAACTTCCCGTGTCGTCCCTCATTTTGACTTCATATTTTAACGCTATTAAAAAAGTAATACAAAACTACTAAAATGAGGAGATTTTGAAAGTAGTTTCTGAGCCCTTCCTGCATACTTTGCCTGATAAAAAACTGCGCGTTGCGATCATTCTCGCAGGATTGCGTCTTTATTTCTAACCCTACATGCAGAGTGCAGACTCTGCAACCGAGACGGAATTAGGTCCCAAGAAGTGCTTGAACAGAATCTTTGCCGTCTCTCAGCTCTGGCTCGGCGCAGTGGTAGACTTAATGTCTTTGCATTTTATTCAGTGCAGTATGATAAAGACCTGCGAACAGCCTCTGCCCTGCCAGCAAATAAATGGCTGAAAATACTGGTAAAAATGGCAGAGGAAATAGTCGATGAGGTGGTTACGTTCGGTCTATTTTTAATTTTTGGACAAACCTTTTATTTCTTTTGAAAAGCCGGCTTCTCCGTGAACCATTTTCTAAATGTAATGTTGTACCTTTGGCTTTTTGAACGGTCTGTTTCTGAAGAAAAACCCCGAGCATTAGTAATATTTCTATTTTAAGCTTTTTTGGTCCAACTGAAATTTTCAGGCTCTGCAACGTAGTGCTTGCTAAGAGGCACTCTCTACAATGCACCAAGTACAACAGAATATTCCTTTGCAGGATTCCCTTTGTTGCAGACATTATTTATGACATTTTAGTCAATATTTGCATGGCAGACTGTCCAAAATTATTTTGTTTTAGGCACATCACTGATAACTGGACCCATACTCTTTATCATTCTTTTACATTCATTAGTCACTCTGTAGTGTTTTTAACATTTTAAAACACTCATGCAATTCAAAGGAAAATAGATTTCAGCCAAAACGCCTTCAAAATTATCTTTTTTCCTTTGAGTTATTCAGCGATTTTTAACACTTCGTATGTTTGATGTTTTTTTCTTTAGTCTCAGCAAGGCAAAGTTTTTGCAGGCTTTGACTACGCTAAAGATAGGATTTTGATAGAAAAAATGTGAGGTAAACTGAACTTAATGTGAAAATGTTATCAGACGTGGTGCAAGGTGTAGCCAGCCAAAAAAACTGGCTATTTGCCTTCTGTGTAAAAGGTAATTTAAAAAAAAATTTACAACAAAACTAATTAGCAGATATTCTAATGCAAGAAAATGTTGCTGTTAGTAAAGTTTCTTCAATATGCCAGAAAGCAGATGGTGGCAATGGAATAGCGTCTTCTTTTGCCAGCTTTTCTATATGCTTTCTAAACCTGCAAGAGCTTTTGCTATTCAGTATTCAAATTTCTGACACTCTATGATCTTTTTCATCTTAAAACAGAAATAGAAACTGAAACTTAAAAATGTAATCAAGTCAAGCTGTCTGTTCATCAGATCATAACCATGGCTTTAAAAGTTTGATTAAAATTTTGTCTACACAGTGTAGTTACAGGTTTTGAGAGCTCTGGACTTTTCTGGTTTTAATTTTCTTCCTCAAAATTTAGTTTTGCAGCATTGGGACCAAGTGAAAATGCATTTTAGGTTGTATTTTCAGAGTCAACACATTAAGTTTAATCTTTTTCAGTACGCGTGTGTGAGGGCATCCTTCCCTACGTATATATATACGCCCGACTCTTTCATGTATTTGCAGTGATCCGCTGCCCTTTGAGATGTAGATGCAGTTCCATTTCTCCATTATTTATGGCCATCGTACCTTAGATTTTGCTGTAAGTCAGTGTGGTGGCTCTGTACTGAGCCTGCAGGATGTTACTTCTCTCCGAGTTTTAACTTTATCTTCCACTTGCGTGGCTTACAAACACAGCAGAAACACAGAACAAGTAGGCTGCCTACCAAAAGGCTTCTTTTTTTGCTGCCCGACTCTATGTTGTTGATGCCAACATGATACTGATGCAACAAAACACGTCCCGATTTTTATGGTAATTCACTGTTCTTCTTCGCAGTCTACAATATTGTGAGAGTAGAAACATATCCACGGAGCGGCAATCAGTGGCAATTCTTTGTGGGCAAAATCTTCTGACTTTTCAGTTCGAGAAAGGCTGATGGCAATATTCCTGCAATTGTGTTCAGAAAAAAAGGCAAGTGAGGAAGGTAGGGATGGAGGAAAGGGAACTATCGAGCAGCTTTTTCTGCTGTATAATTTTATATAGCTATGTGTTTTTGCCAGCAGTTTAATTTTGCATAAAGCTTAAGAAAACCTGAAATGGAAATTTTTCACGTGCCACGTTGAACTCCTCGGAGTGCACAGAACAAGGAAAAGACGACTGCCAGAAAAAAAAAAAAATTGGCCACTACAACCGAATATGTACTTAACAGGGGCTGAAATGGGAGCCAAGAGGAAAGGTGTCAGGTACATCAAAATGGAAGAGAGCTGTGAAAACGGGACAGCTCGTATAGATCCACAGGAAAACAAATAGTACCTTAACTTGGTTCAGATTGCCCCACCTGTAACTTGATATTAATCTGTTATTGACAGAAACTGCGTGGAATATTAGTTCGTCTTTCGTTTAGTCCTTAAATAATCACACATATTTTATTATCAACATTGTTTTTCCCTGGGTGAAACAGAATAATCCTTAATGGGGCAAATAGGGCCATTCCTTGAGATATCAGTTCTTTTTAAGTATTCTTTATTCTGTTTGATGTGTAGATTCCTACTTGAATTTTCATAGGAAAATTTTACACCTGTCCTTCAGGAGAAAGAGAAGCAGGAGAGGTTGAAAAAGGAGGAGGGGGTCAGGGGTGTTGCCCAGTTTGTTGATTTTGTGAGGATTTTTCTTTGTTTTTGCTGGCTCAGAAAGTCTTGAACATCTCCGGCTGCAGAGAGAACTTAGCAAGAGGCACAGACTGAGATACATGATCGCTCTGATGGTCTCCAGAAACAGCTAGGTTATTCGCGTGATGTTAAAAAGGCAAGCTTTGGAAAGCAGTTTGAGAAGGCTGTGCTCGTTGTCAGGGAGTGGGTTTTATTTGGCTTTTTGATGGAGGGCAGATTGGAACAATTCTTTATTCCTGTCTGCTACGGAAAACCTAGAGAGCCTCCTTGGTCGTGACCTTGTAGCACCGTGCTTCTTGGCCAGAGGAGCGGTACCAGACCACCAGCTACTGCTTGGGCAGCGCGGATAAAGAATGGGGATGGGCACTGACGAGAATAGCCTGGGAATACATTGCAGCTCCCTGCCTTGGGTCCCATAAGGATGAGTTTGTCACAATAAATAAATAACAAGGGGATGGTAGGGGATAGAGATTAATTGGGTGACTGTACTACCGCCAATGGAGTCTCACCATATGGTGGACATAATCCTGCTTTGCTGATGGTGCTTTACTCACCAGTGTAAAATTGCAGAGAAGCAGGCCTGGAGACGTTGACCAAAGCTACGAGATCTGCTCATCACACAGTTTCATCTTCACTTGCCTTTGTACGTGAAGTCAGGCATTGCAAAACCAGCTATTTAGTCACCCTGAATACTGTTGTCGCTATTCTTAAATTGAGTTAGAAAATACTCTGGAAAGAAATGTAGAAACCGTTTCTTGTTTTTCAAAATGCCTTATAAGAAGGAAAAAAAAAAAAGGCGGCAAGCGAAACAGAAGCTGAGGGTGACTGGAAATATCCCTTCTAGGTGACTTTGGATCCACTCTAACAAGTAATTTTCTATATAATGTAGTTCAAGGCTTCCTAAGCGGTCAGCGCCGTTGCCATTGTAATGGCTGTATTGGTGGGAATGATACTTTATTATCTAGAGCAGCGGCTTGAGAGCTCAGCCCTGTGCTTTTTACTCCTTTTAGTAACCGTGCCTCTGAAGGTAAATCACTTAACCTCTATGTGCCTCCTTCATGCCCGTGTAAAGTGGGCATGGTTATGCTCACCTTTCCCACAGAGGTATTGTAAAGCTTAGTTTAATGTTAATAAGATGTTTTAATTTCCAGGATAAAAGGATGTTCCATAAATATACATTAGAAGTAATAATAGTTTTAATGTATGCCATTATTTTATAACAGTGCTTTTCTAGTTTTAGAAATTTTTTAGTGGTTGGAAATTATTGCAGAATCCGTTTTTGTTAATTAAAGATTGACATTCGGGCAAAATTTGTTGAATTGTTCTATAAATTCCGATCCGTGTGCAGCGAGCATGCCCAGAGCCGTGCTCACCTGCACTTTGGGATCATCAGTATGGCCCTTCGGCTTTTAAAACAACTCTTTGATGCATGTGCTCAGAAGTTTGATGGCTTCTAAATAGAATGGTTCAAATATTTCAAAGCACTTGAGATTCGTATAGTGTGAAGCAATTTAAAATTATTGTACTGCAATTAATTTTAAATAACTGAGCACTGCATATGTCTAGAAACCCATACAGATCCAAATGGAAGCTCTCTAAAAATTGAAATGATTCAATAAATTTAAATCACTCTGAAGAAATGGATGTAAGTACTGTAAATCATTTTGTGAGGGGGATAAGCAAATTTTCTAGAAGTGAATCTGAGGGTAGAGACTCTAATTAGATTTTTTATTTTGGGGTTTATGATGATGAAATGTAGGTTAATTTATATTTCCCAGGGATATGAGGGCAGCTCTTGTTGATCCATATGGTTTCTTGTAGCTCTTGCATAGGCTGCTTTTTTTTTATTTCCCAAGATTACAGAAACTTAGCAATCCAACTTTGCACATATTTTTTTTCCATTACAAATATCTTTCCCTCCAAATCTGTATAAAAAGACATGAGAAAAATATTGGTCCACAGCTAGAAATGCCAAGTATATTTTTAAATGCGGCTAAAAAAATACTGCAGAATTAAACATTGTGCAGCATGGAAGCTAACATTTTGTGGAGCTGGGCTGCTCAATGAATATGAATTTTTATATGCCAAAATCACTGATTCAGGTACGACCTGTATCTGCAGGTACCAAAGTGGATTACTGTCTGATAGCTGTTCGTTAGCTTGGAGCATGTTCTCTGTCCTTTCCTTACAGATGTATTAGAAAGATGCTATCTGATGGAGGAAGGCTGGTAAAAATGTTGATGCGAGACCTATCGGAAAGCAATGTCATTTCCATTGGCTTCAGCTCAGATCCAGGAAAATCCGCGTGCCGGTTCCTCCTTCTGCCGCAGCGAAGCGCGGCTGTGCGCGGCTCTCCGTGCCGTGCGCTTGGCTCTAGGCTTACAATTCCTCCCAAGTATCGGAGCCAGAAATTAGAAATTAGTGCCACCGCCGACACTTGCCTCACCCTTCCGTTTCACTGTTTCCCTAACAGCCGCAGGAAAAATAGGAGAGCGCAGTCCCTCTTCATGCAAGTGCTCGGCACTTGCTGTTGGCACTCGCGCTTCCTCCAGAGACGTTGCCACCTCTCAGCAAGCGGCTCGTGAGGGTCCGGCCGCCATCCCGTGCCCGCAGCGAGGTGTCCCAGCTCGTCGGGGTGGGACAGAGCCCTTCGCGACCGAGGGTGCCGCTCCGCCAAGCTAGTCGTTGCGGTCCGGGTAGAAAATGAATCTTTGAATTTGCTCCATGTCTGGTGGGCTCTTCGCGGGCAGAGGAGCCCCAGAAAGCGAGAGGGGCCCCGCTGCAGGGTCTTCCTTAAGGCCTTACCTTACTTTTAGACAGTTGTCATTATCTTTGTCTAAAGGTCATGGCTAAATTGAATAAAAGGAAAGCTGTGTGTTCCTGTCGATGCACAATGGCAGTATTGACTTTCCTAATCCAGTTTGCTGAGGGGTGAGAGAATTAAATTAGATATCTAAGCACAGAAATTGAGAGCCTTTGAAAACAAAGATAAGGAGACAGCCTGTATTTTCCTTTTCCTGGGAGCTCTGGGCTCAAGATTTTGCAGGTGTGTCATCTGATCCATGGCTTGCATCGATCAAAACTGTGCCAATGCATATTTAATTAGCAAGGGGACCCTGGATGCATTATGGCCATCATCCCTATATTGAATGGACTGTCAGACTTTCTGAATGCTTCCCCACCCCCCCCGCTTCGTTGTTTGGGGAGCTTCTGCATTTTGTCTGAGCAGCTAAAAGTTTCTTTGTTTTTAGCTGGTGATGCATACAGCACCACTGAGGAGAATACAAACAAGTAAAGTCCTAAAGTGTTTATTTTGTCTAGGAAAAAGGGCTGAACCAATTTGAATCCTTTGGGTAACGGATTTTTGTATCTCTTGGAATTAAAAAAAACACAGTCGCATGATGTTTACTTTAAGAATATTTTATTATAACAAATAAAATCTGTGCTGTGGGATTTCTTAAGGAAGCCTTTGATGACAATTTGAATTAAGTCAAAATTAACGTTTGCTACTGCAAAGGAATAAATAGCAAATGTTCCAGAAATGAATCAGTAAGCAGGAATCAAAGGCTGTAAACTGTTTTAAAAACAAACATTTAGAAGTGAATCAAATACTTGTTTGTAATATCAAGGAACAAATACGGGAATACACAGATTCCCCACATTCTAGGCTATCACACGATAGCAGTAAATTCATTTACGGGCTTGTGAGAACAAAGAAAGTCGATTTGAAATGAAACCGTTTTGATACAGCTTTAGGGTCTCGCAGCCGCTCGCTGAAGTTTCGCGTTCTTATTTCCTACGAGGAGGAAAGTAAGCGGGAATTTCGACGTCCAAAAAAAGTTAGCCGGGAGTTGTGGAGACCTTTGTTTGCATCTACCTTGGTACAAAGCCGCCCCAGCAGACAGAGTGTTGCCTGATAAACAGATGTAATACACAAAGTCTGCTTACAATACCGAGCAACAGACTGTGGGCACATGTTTTGGTCTCATTCAAACTCATCAGCATAGTCTAGCTAGCTGTTTTGTTGCTAGTCTACTTACGGGGTAGCTTAGTAGCGCCTTACTGGTGAAGTAACAAGGAGGGGTTTTGCCACAAAAGTTTTGTGGCAAGGGCTCACGGGAAAACCATTTGCATGCTTCTTGTTACAAAGGCTGACTACTTCCTGGCTTAGACAAAGTGTTGCCTGATAAACAGACTTAACACACAAATGTCTGTCTGGAATAAACAACAGCAAGCTTCGATTTACATTTCCATTATCAAAGATAATCTCTTTCCCAGTGTACAGGAATTAAGAGTCCTCGCCGTATAAAAAAAGCCCCCAAGCCCCCCAAAAAACCCCACAGGCTGGCACCACAGGGATTTTGCCGCTGCAGAACCTCATTCGAGAGCTGGGGGGATGGGCCGTACTGCGGGGGGGGGGCATGAAATAAAACTGGAAATCTGGTACGGGTACGTCCATGTGCGACGGTGAGGTGTATGATAATGAAGCGCTTTGAACTCCCTATAAAAGTTGACTTGAAAGCGATGGCTGGAGTTAAACGGCGAGCCAGAACTTCCTTAAAAGAAATAGTAGTAGCCACCAGAATAGCCATAAATAATAATTGTAGCATATATGGAGCGATGTCTATGTGTTTATATTATAATGTGCAATGAAGGGAAAGTGAGTGTAAAAAACCCTCAGTCCTGGTGCTGGTTTCTGTTTGTAAATCCCTTAAGCTCGCCGCGTAAGACTGTGTATAAAGGAGCATGATTTAGATATTTTTTTTTTAACGTATATAAATCTTCAGTAGGATCCATGCCCAAAATTATACATGAAAAATTTATTGCATGAACACAACCCAGCCATATAAATATTTTATTACAAATAGGACTCTGAAACTTGAATAAAATATGTCAGTTTATTATACAATATTTCCCCCCTCCCCAAAACATGATACGAATGGAAAATTTAACTTGTGCACTTCTGCGGTGCTTCTGCAAGGTGCTGGGATGGCAGCGGAGGAGAGGAAGCCTGCTTTATTTAGCTGCAGAGCAGGCTCAGCATGGGCAGTGGCAGCGCAGCCTTGCTCATCTGGCATCGCCGGTAATTTTTTTCCTCCACTATGTGGGCATCACCTTTACTGTTTATAGCATAGATGCACCTGCACCTGCGTTAGCATGTGGGCCGCTAGCGAGGGCTCAGTAGAAACTGCTGGGGGCTGGCTCTACATAGGTAAAAAACAATCTTGACACCCGTTCAGTCCGTTTGCGCAGACCGGCAGACAATAAGGCCGCTCCCCGCAGGTCACTGCCACCCAAGGCTGGATTCAGCACGCCCTGGAAAACACGGCGTGTCGAGGAAGTGCGAGCGCCCAAGAAAGCGTCGCGTTTCCCCAAAGTCAGGTAGCCATGAAGCGGTTTAGCACTGCGAAGTGCCATGACACTCAAAGTGGGCTTTTTTGGTGGAGGAGCATAACAACTCTTCACCGTCTGTGTCACGGTCTACAAAAAAGAACAACATTGTCAGCCTGTTGACATTGGTCCTGTCCACAGGCCAGACTTTCCTGGGAAGGTTTTATTCTTTCCAAACAATGGAGCGCTCCCTTCCAGCGCCGCGAGCCCTGCTTCCACGCAGCCGTCGTGCAGCCCGGCTGGAGCTGTGCTCCTGCTGCAGCTGAAAAGGAAAATTGCGCATTGAAAAGTCCAGAGCTTCCATCCTGGAGCTGAAGGTCCCTGCCTGCTTACGGTTTGAGATCAGGCAGACCTGGGTCTCGGGCGGAACCGCTTCGGTCACGCTGGGGTAGCATACGCTTGAGGAACAGATCCAAAGAGGAGCAGAGAATAGAGACGTAGTAGGAAATGCTGTGTTGGAAAACCTAGCCTGTTTTGTTGGGTTTTTTTTTTCTTTATCCCTTAATCATAGTTGTTTCTTCAAAGTGTCGAGTAAAATAGCTTCGACATGCTTTTTATCCTGTTTCAGTTGGTACCAGATCCCCTTGAGCTTCTCTTCTCCAGTAACCTTGACTCCAGTGTACACACTCATGCTAACTCTGGCTAGTTCAGGGTTAAAAATTCCAACCACTAACTTTTCTTTAACTAAAAAAGCCCCCAAATAAAACCCATTGTGCTATTCAAGGTTAAGCTTCCTTAAATATAAAACTGGATTCCTTGGTGATTTTTTTTTTTTTTTTTAAATCAGCAATCTTAATAGTGGTTCCTCACTATAATATTTCCAACTCCATCTGAAATCATTTAAATCCTCCCCTTAATAACATGCACTTTATTGTAATATACAGATTCTTTGGCTTCCTACCAGCCTTAGCTTAAGGCACCAATGAAACTCGTTGCCGCAGGGGGCCGTGGATTCAAGAGGGGCTCGCATCTACTGTATATTTTGTTTTGTATGTTTTCCAATGGCTCTAATTATTGCAGGTGGTAGAATTTAACTGGCGGTGTTGTTGCTGAAGAAAATAGGCATAAAGTGTATACTGTTTTGCAGAGTGGCTATCAAATATATAGAAAAGAGAAAATCAAATGAATTGTTAAACTGCTCTATAGTAAGTGATTTTATTGATTTAATGCAAATGCTTATGAAAACGATCTTCCATTTATATCAATTATGTATGGGCAAAAATTAATTTATTCCTCCGGTCACCTGTTTGGCTAACTGACTCAGCAGGACAGACATTCCCCCTCCCGTTGCAGCCGAGCCCGCAAAACGCTAAACATTCAGAAAACTGGAATTTTAAAGTTTCCACATGCAAAACAACAAAAAAGCCCCGACAGGAGTTACTGCCAACTGCTGAAAAAGCAGAGAGCGAGCAGTGGAGGCTGAGCAAGACTTTCTCGTCCTAGGCAAGACTGTAAAATACAACGGCTCTGATTTTGCCAATCCCTTAACCATGTGGCGGCACATTTATATGTACCGGATCATCTGCGGCATCTGAATAAAATCAGGGAAGCAAAATTCTGCATATAAACATTTTGGCTAAGTGCCTTAACTCAGTCTTCTTATCTGGGGTTTCCACAAGATGCCACCTTGCATAACAATGCTGAGCATACGCTTGCCCAGTACGTGTTTTCGGTAGCCTCCCGTGATCTCTGCCGCAGTGTAGATTGGTTTTAATTCTACCACGTCCTGCATTTTATTGCCCCGTGCCCCTCCATGAAGAGCAGTGCTTAAAGCCTTTGTCGCCTTTTTTAGAAATTAGTATTTAATTTCAGCGGAAGGGGTGGGTTGCAGGAAAACAGAATTAGGAAAAACGTTATCGCCGTAGCCAGAGTAATAAAAGAAGAAAGTTAAGATTCAGTGTGCAAACAAATGTCCTATGGCCAGTAGAGTCTCTCTTGTGCCACTAGCTTTGGTGTTGGAAAAACAGCGCTCAACGCAAACAAAAGTACTTTGTTTCTCAAAATCCAGGAGCAGCTCCCGCTCTGTGCGCTGCCCACCGGCTGCAGGGCTGTGCTGGGGAGCGAGGGTGCCAGGCTGGGGGCTGAGCGTGCCAGCGCCGAGCCCAGCTCCTGCCGCTGCCACCGAGCCCTTGTCCCTGTCACTGCTTCGCTGGATTGTTTGAAATTCAGAAAGGAAAACGCGCTTCGAGTCCCATATTTCTGCAGTCACTTTTTCAAATACATAGATTTTTGTGGAATTCTGACCCTACTTTAAACATAAAGCCCAAACGCCGATTGAACCATGGCTTGCTGGAGGAAAAGAAAAACCTAAAAAATAAGCAAAAGCCTAATGCCTGCCCTGTAAAATGAAATCCGTTGGACGTTGACTTTGAATGTTAACTAAGTATTTTACATTCCTAATATTTTACCTTTGTTTCTGCCTTTGTGGTATCGGAAACATGAAACTTCTTGCCAAAATCTAGTGTCCAGAATACAACAGCACTGTGCGCATTACCCGGTAGTCTATCTGCTGTCACTGATGTGAGCTGCAGTTAAAGATAATTTCGAAGATCGATATTTAAAAGAAAATTGCAGAAGTGAGAGTAATTTTTTTCGCTGAGCTCCGCTGGAGAAATTATTAAAAATAATAAATAAGAAAGAGAGGAAAGGGATTCTGGATGCACTGGGAAAGATCACTTCTTGAGAGAACTCAGTTGATTTTAAATAGAAGTATCAAGACTGAAGCTTTCTTTGCTAAATATTCTGAATGTTTATAATCTGAAATTTATCAAAATCTGTGTTGTGAGCACTTGTAGTTTTTAATTTATACGAGATTGTCCTTCCTCTAAGCTTCTGAATGATACCTCATGCATACAGTCAGCAGTAAAAAAAAAAAAAATTGAATATTTAAAATAGGCATTTATAGTGCTCTGCGGTAATTAAAATCTTCATTTGCTTAAAAGCAAGGAACCTTTTTAAAGCAATAAATTAGCATTGCTTGACCCAAGGTCACTAGTAGTACTGCTTCTTCCAGCGCTATTAATACCTCAAAGAAAAAGAAGGGGTGGTGTTATCACTCCGTTGCAACAGAAGTAAGATTTTCAGTTTAATCACAGTTAAGTGTCATGACCTTTTGATCTTGCATTGACTTCTCTCTGAAATGTGGTCAGATTTCAGACAGCTAATTCTAAACTGTGCAAAGTCAAGGTGAAGTCAGAAAACAGGTTTGCCACGATTAAGGTGTTTTTGATGCAATAGCAAGCGGTTTCATTTCCTAAGTTTTGTTTCACAGCAAAAACTTTTTTAATGGGATCAGTAAATTACAGAACACTTTCGGGGGAAAAAAGAAAAGGAATATTTTTTGTACTAATTGCAAAAACAGTAATTTGGGGGAATTTTTTAAAAAAATATTTTTCCGCACGGGTAAAGGGACCTTTTTCCCCAATTTATAGTGATAGAAATAATTAAGAAGGAAAATACTATTTGACTGAGGCTTATGCTAAGAATGATTTTTGAGCCAGAGAGCGCTCATCTTCACATAAAGTAGAGCTAATAATGTGTAAAAAATGTGAAACACTTCTATTTACACATATCCTTTTATAGGTCATTTTTTTTATTTTAGGCAGATAAATTGTGTCGGTTGGAGAGCGTTCGCGGGGAGTTTGCAGGACCCATTGTTTACACAAGTTCTGAAGCCGTTCAGCCAGTATCTAGTCTCATTTATACCACTGCAAATCAGGGGCAATGCCGTACGTTTCTGTGATCTTGTAGTACTGTAACCACCGCGAAAGTATGACGAAAACCAGCTCCTCTATCAGTTTTGCAGTTTTTGTTCCAGAACCGTGTAGACAACAATCTCCGTGACTTCGTAGTGTTGCTTAGTTACCTTTATGTGCCTGCTTGAAAATATGTTTTGAGACTTTACTATGTGTTGGATTAAGGCTCTGGTTTGTATACAACATAGAGGCTGCATTATAAAAAACATGTAGGAGAGTAGTTTAAATATGCCTTCTCTAAAAAGAAGGATTCTCAAAGCTTAATTTATGCTAACACACGCACCAAGCACTCTGTGTAGTGCCGTTAAACAAGATTCCCTTTTTTTTCCTAGCAAAAACACCACCTAGGCACGGGACTTTTGCATTATCATGTCCTTGTGCAACACTCCTGTCCTTAGTTTGTACTCTCAGCCTTTTGAGGAAGTCTGGCGCCTCTGATCTATTTTCCACAGCAGACCCTGTAATTTTTGGCTGTATTTTATGTTTTTCAGATTCAAGTCAATCTGAAAGTCCCAGCCAGCCAAGTGAAGCTGATATTAAGGACCAGCCAGAAAATGGTAAGTTCTTACCTGCTGCTCCTGCTTTGGGATGTTCAAACAGCCCATATTTATAAAGATTTTTTTCCTATGTCTAATATAAAAAGATTATTCAGAATAATTGACATGGGATAGCTACAAATAGCTTGTGTACTCCCCTCATAGTTAAAATGCTACGGTTTCACTAACCTAAGGTAGCATTTGGTTCCCCAGTCCTGGAGAGAGACCTTTTTTTTAAATTTCAATTAGGGAGATGCCACTAAAGAGCCTGCTGTATGCAACCCTTGTCCTTATTCCTCCATAGCAAAGGCTTTCAGTTCCTGGGCCGTTGAGTCATGACTCCCTAGGAGTGTGTGCTTCATCGCTTTCATTTTTATCTATGTGCTTTTAACTGCATTTTGTTTACTGATGCTCTCACATGACACACTGAAGTACCTGACTCTCGGTTTGTGGCCAGCCATCATTTTAGAGTGCGGGATCTCAGATAGTCCTGCGAAACGAAATGGTTGCTTTGAAATATGTTTCTGCAGACCCGTTCTCTACTGCAAAAATCTGCTAAGCAAAACTGAGCGGCACCGCTCCCAAAGGTTGCAGTTTCAGGGCGGGACTGAACACCTATAAACATAGCGGCTGCTCAGGCAGGTACCCACTGCGGGGCTGATACTGGTGCTACCGGTGTTCTCTGTGTTCATTTATCGGCGTGCTTTAAAGGTTGTAGATGCTACAGGTAAGCAGGGTAGGGAGGTTCAACTGGGGCTTGTTGCTCCTTCTTCTCCATACGTTCGCAGCACCAGTATTTCAGGTGGCGGCGGCTTGAGCTTCTTTGGAAGTAGCAGCAGGATGGTGACTTTTGGGAACACTAATATTTTTTTAACTGGTACAGCTTTAAAGTAGAAGCAATAGCTTCTACTGAATCAATGGCTTGCATTGTAAAGCAGCCTGAAAAAAATCATTCCATAATAGGGAGTTTCTGTAGGGACAGTGTGTGAAAGGACAAGTACGTGTGTAAGGGAGCAGCTTCTCTTCCTTTGTATGTTTAAGTAAGGTAGACCTCAACAATTTTTGTTGGCCCATCGGCTGTTGAGTTTTGTTTTACTACTTGTATTTAGAACTTAGAAATAATGTCTCCCGAAGCGAAAGTGATTATTATTAATAGTTTTTCTTGACTTTTTTTATCCATAGCCAGATTGTTTTTTTGAAGACTTATATGTAGATGGGGGATCCGCTGTACTGGGATCTACCGTGCGTATGCAGAAAAGAATTTGTGTGAAGGGTTTGCGGCTCTACAACCTGTCACCATTTTTGGCACATTGAAATCCATCTCCCATAGAAACGTTGTAATAATACAACCGCGATTGCCCTTTCACAGAGCAGCTAACTGGGTTTGCCTCAAATCTTCGCAGTGCGTCCCTGCGGCCGTAGTATGTTCAGTGTGTGTTTGGGGGACTTTATTAGCGACCAAACAAGCTGCAAGTGGGAGTGAGATTGAAGGGCTGCGTTCCCATCCGGACTGCACTCGGATCAGGGTTTAAACGGCGGATAGAACTAAGGGAAGAAGAGGAGGCTTAGGTACCTAAAACCTTTAAAATATGAGCGTGTGTTGTAGGACACGGACTATAGGGCTCATTGGGCTGGTACGGTTTTGGCTTTTGGGGTTTCTGTATTTTCCTCCCATTGAAATATGAAAGGTTTCAGATTTTGATAGATTTTGCGCTGCGCGTCTCTAAACATACCCTCTTAAAACATCTCTGTTGTTTCTGAAAGACAGTGCCTAATTTCCCTTATCAATCCTGTTCACAGAAATTGTAATTTGTAGCCAAAGGATTCCAAGGTTAAGAGAAGAACTGACTAAACTGTGATTTTTGTTCTGCCAATTCTGGTTTTTTTTTTTTTATGGGGAATATGTTGCCTATGTTTATTAAATCATATTTAATTTAGAACATATCAGGCACCAAGCATGTTATTATTTTGTGTTTAGATAATATTCTTTTGCAGCTATTAAACTACAGTTCTTCTTACCCTGCAGTCTGAAGGAACTCAGTTATTCAACAACTGCCCCGAAAAGCAGCAATAACAGTGTTAAATAATGTAAAATCTGTAAGAACCTAGTGAAATGAAATATCTCTGATTTGGAGCCTTCCTTGTGAAGGAAGCTTTTAGTGAATTCTTGGAACTTTACTGGTGACCCACAAAAGGTACTTTTTTCCTAACAAACAGGAAAAGGATTTTGCTTTTTCTCAGTTTTACTAAAGGGTATTTTTCCCCACCGCAGCAGAAGCCCCCTAACCGATTACACACCTTTTGCAGTGCCTGTGTGGGAGATTTTCTTTACCAATGCATCTAACGCAGTCTGCTGGCCCTAAAGGGGTTGCTCCCCCTGGGCAGGCGCTGAGCTCGTTCTCAGCACACACAGCGCCCAGCTTGCTGTGTACCCAGTGCGTAGATCAACACAGATCCGCAGCTCTTATCTACTGAACGTGAGGATGAAAGCAAAACTGCAGGATTTAGAAAATGAAAAACTGCACGCACAGAAACGGACACAATAAATCATATTAACTGCGTTGTTCTACACTTGCTATAGACCGACTTCGACGGGGCCTGATCCAAATCCCTCCGGAGTCAATGGGAGTCTCGTAATTGATTTTACCGAGAGTGGGAATGAGCCCACACAGAGAGGATTTTTCTTTTTTTTTTTAAATCAAAGAAAAATAGTATCGTGAATAATTTTATTCCCACTGATGCTAACAGCAGAATGACCACATTGAGGGCAGGTTGGAATGATTTTGCATGTGTTTCTGGAAGGCACAAAGAAGTGTATCGATCGAGTACTACCTTTTACATGCATGCATTCCTTCATTTTAAAAAAATAAATCTTTAAAGGCCTTGTGAGGGTTATACAGCCTCTCTACTTGCCTGTTAATATCCTTTCTGTTCCACTCCATAAATTCTAGAGCTATTTATTATACACATATATTTTGCATACCTTGAGTAATGTAGGTTCAAAAGGGTCAACTATACAGCCCTGAAAAAGAAGGGCTCCTACTACAGATTTTAATTTATCATTTTAAATTGTATGTGTTATTTTGGAAAGCCTGTATGCCTAACCTTCGTTAAAGTGAAGTTCATGGGATAAAAAGCTTTTCTTCTTTAGAGCCACTCCTTTTTTCTAGTGGGCTTTACAGTTACATTTTACGGAGCGGAATCATCACAAACAGAGAAGATGGTGACATCTTCTGCTCTCGGTGGTGGCTTTAACACCAGCTCTAGCCTTTCCTTCAGCCTTCATTAAGCCAGAATAGTTCTCAGGCCGTCACTTACCCGATCACTGCTGCAAAAAATTTACAGAAATATTAAGCATTTATTTTTTTCTAGAGGGAGAAAGAGAACCAGCGTGACGATCATGAAAAGCAAACACGCAGGCGAGACAGGGCTCGTTCGTGCACGCATGGTGCAAGGTCCAGATGTCTTGTCCTGGAACCGAGGGTGAAGCTAACATGTAACCGAACGGTGTGCATGGTGCCGCTGTCTCTCAGCTCCGTTAGCATGGGAAAGAGCTTCTCGGGGAGAGGAAGAAAACCCAGAATTTGTGTGTTTGTTATGTGGGTGAGGAAATTTGCAGGAGGGATGATGAAAGAGGCCAGCAACTTCAGCTGAAAAGCAGGAGCGTGTTCTGATGTCCTGATATTTCGCTCAAATGAGTTTTTTTCTGACCAGCTGGGTGGAACACCCGTGTGGAAAATTCCCCACTTTTGTAGTTGCCTAATGGTATGTAAAAGCTTCATTTCAGTTGGCACCGCAAAGTGATTTTGCAATTCACTCAATCAAAAAAAAAAAAAAGGTTATTGATTTTAAAGGCTTGTTAAATGCACTGGTTTGGTGGTGTATTTTATAAACAAACCAGTTTTCAGAGAACCGAGGATGACAAAATGGCTAGTCTGATGTAGCGAAGTGACTGCATGCCTGGGGATCAGGAACAACTGAACTCCCAGCTCAGCACTGCTGTGGACTCTCTCTAGGGCTTTTATTCTCTCTTTCAGTCATGGAAATGGCTATCATCGGGTAGATTTTCTTTTTGTAAGTAGGATTATTTTAAACTTTTGTAGGAAAACTTCTCAGACTTTTTGTCTGCAGAGCGGGGATATTTGTGATTCTAGCTTTCACAGAGATTCATAGAATGCTAAAAGTCAAATCCTGCTCTACTCCAGCAGGAGTTTAACCCTGGAGAACGGCGAGGAAGGTGTAGCCTGGACTGGTTAATGGTCGCGGTACAGCGCAGTGTTACTGCTCTCAGTACATGCATGTCAGGCATCCACCAGGCGATGTTGGTGTTTGATGTGGTAGTACCAGCGAGTTAATAAGTGCAGCATAGAGGTGCACACGGAGTGTGCTGTGTAAAGCAGAAGAATGCTGTGTCATTTTCTACAGACAACTGATGTCTCTCGAGCACGTGGCGGCGTGATTCAGTAACTCCAGGTTGGTAGCAGACACTTCAGTTGTAGATTAGCAAATTCTTTTTAAAGAAGTTGGTAAATTCTCCCATTTCAAGTGAGCAAGGCAGCACTCTATTACAGCTGATGACAACTTTGTGCCAAATTCATTGCTCACACAATTTCTGTAGAGGGAGAGGCATTTATCTAAAAAATAAAAATGTTTAATGCCCAAACCAAATGCTTTTTAGGTTTAATGTATCCTTGCTGCTTTAAGCTGCAAGTACCTTAACAGCACTGCAGGAAATGAAAGGCACATTGTTCTTTGTAACATTAAAAAAAAAAAAAAGAAAAAAGAAAAACAATGATGTACCGTAACTCACAGAACTCGTTTTTCAACCCTGCAGTAATTACACTGGACTTGTAAATATCATCTGTGAATTCTTTGCTTAAGTAGGGCCGGACTTGAGTATTAAACCTTAAAAAAAAAAGATGTTTAACTATATGCTTGCTTTTCCATGCCTGAAAACATAAAGGAAGACATTCTTGTCCTCAGGCTGTGGGGGAAAGACAAGGCAATAGTGGGAACATATGCAAAGAGAAGTTTCCTTTTCTTCTTCTCTAGGCAAGGCTGGTCACGGCAGGCGTACCACAGCTTTGGCTGCAAGGAAGGAGGGGATTATGTGCAACCTGGTAAAACGCAGAAGCAGCTTGTGGAACGACCTCTCTGCCTTAACTAACAGGCTGCAGAGTCCGGCCCCTTTTTGTATGCTTTCTTTCTGGTCCCAAAACCTGGCATTCTTGTTTCGTGCAGTGGGGTAGCTGCAGCCAGCGGAAGCGGTGCCCACCTGGCCCCGGGGTTAGGCACGCTTCTCGGGTGCAGAGTTCACTGTTCAAACCCTGCTCTCAGGCTGATATAGGCAGGAAACTTAACTGTTCTTTGTGGTTGTCCCCACCACTCTACACTGTAAGTTAAATGGTAGCTGAGAGGCCTCCAATTCCTTCGACAGCCGTATTTTTAACTAGTTAAAACAGACTGCCTTCCCAGGCCATCCCGTCTTCTCAGGACGTGCCTAACCTCGCATCTCCACTGCTTCAGGTGGCGTCCAGCTGCCTCATGGGCTCTCTGAGCTGTGACTGAATTTGATGCCCACCAGCTTCACACTTACCCACCAGGGAGGTGCTGCAAGTGCAGCAGGACTTGAGGTGTCTGGAGGGTCTGCTGTCCCCTGATTCCCCCCTCAGGAGTGCACGGGCATGAGCCGTTCTCTGAACACACAATGCTGAAATGTTAGGAAGTACATCGTCTCAGATGACTAACATTCCTGAAACACCTCATTTGCAGCAGATAACCAAGCCTTGTAGAGAAAGTTTTCTATCAGTTACAGTTGCAAACAGGGTAATAGGGTAACGGCAGCTTTTATTAGTGCTCTTGTTCATGGGATCGTTTGCATCAGAATCTTATAAATGCAAGAAGACTCTCCTCTCTTGTTTACAGAGCAACACTGAGGAGTTATCACAGCCTGAGGGACTAATCTAAAATTAACTTTGCTTCAGAAAAAGCTTTAAAAAAAAAAAAAAAAGCCCTTAGCATTTTCAATAAGGAATCTCATAGCTGGCGCTGAAGTCAAAGCTCCTGGTGATGTCAGCTTGTTTGCACCTTTGTAACTTGCCAGGACCAAATTCTGAACGGATTTGCACCCCTACGGATCACGTTGTCTGCCGGGAACAGCAGTGGGGAACTTTGTCCAGGCTTGAAAGCTCTGGCTGAGCGGGGAGCCCTGGTGGGACTGGTCTCTTCTGCCTTCCCGTGGGTTGGACGGAGTCGGCTGTTGACTCTAGCAGGACCCGTGAGCCGACAACGGTCTGATGAGGTCCAACCTGTGTTTCATCACCCCCCGAGAGGGAGTGCATGTAGGCAGTTCTGAGAGCCAGCATTTCCCGAGGAAACAAAAGCAGATATGTCTAGTTATAAATTTAACTTATGTGTGATTTAGTCTTGCATTTTTTTCATCTTATTTCATTACGGATACATTTCCAACAAGAACTAGAAATACAGTGTTTTAATTATGATAGTCTAGAACTGAAACTTTGCAGCATCCAGCTGTATTTCCCAGCCAGTTGCATGACTGTCATGAATAAGCGCCTGAATAACTAGGAAAGAAAACACCATTTTTCCCTATATTACCGTATTTTCATTGAGATTCGTGCTCAAAGTCAAATGATTTTGTGGTCCAGATTGTGAGGCACCGTTACACCATGCAGGATTTAGCGGGCCCTCTGCTAGGCTCAGGATTTAGCCTGCTTATCAGTAGCTGGCACTCTCTTGAGGGGACCCTGCGATGGCAACAGCGAAGGGTGTTGACTGTCAATCGGGCGAGATACGCAGTCGTCAGCCAGGGTCAGCTCTGCAGCCTCTGCTGGGGCCGAGTGGAGAGCCTTTCTCACCAGTGACCTGCGGTGTTTGAGACTTGGGGATTGACAGAGGACTTCAGTTTTCACTGCTGCTAACCATTAACCTTCACAAGCAAAGCATTCCCACAAAAAAATCATCCAAGGCGAGTATGACAGGAAATATTCAAGGCATGAAATGAATGCTTATAGCATGACAAAGCAGTGCTTGAAAGACATGAAACGTTCATTACGCTTGGAGTGGCTGAATGCTGCAAAGGAAAGGAGAAATAAAAATGTGGCTAGAGTATATATTTTTATTTCTCCGCATGTGTGTACAGGAAAAAGGCAATGAACCTTTCTAGTGGACAAGGTGTGTAAATACAGCTGCGATTATTCTAAGTCATTTCAAAATATATTTTTGTTCTGTTGCTCCGTTCCATTCCTTTCCGCGTATATTTATCCACAAGATAACAGCAAGGGCCATCTAGAGGGCAGCTGGGAAATGGGCCGGCCAGGAGCCCCCTCCTAGGAAGCTCCCGTGCCTCGGCAAGGCGAATTTCCCTCCCTTGCTCTGCAGGGCCAAGGCTTTTCTTTGCCCCACAGCGGTGCCAGGTTGCTGCCCCCTTCTCTGCCGCAGTGCTGGGCTGGGGGCAGGCAGCCACGGCCTCGTCTACCCGCGCGCGTCCCACCTTTGCGTCTTGAGAGATGCCTCGCTGCTAACTTTAGCCAGTCCTCCTGGGGTCCTGGGAAGGGCGGCTGGAGCCGCGAGCAATCTCCAATTTTCACTACAACCGGGTTTTTTTGGTATGTTTTCTTGAGAGACTTGCTGTTTAATTAACAGCTGGGAGTTGTGTTGCGTCAGAGTAATTGCTACCGCCTGAGCGGACCACAGGCTGAAGGATGCTTTTGAATACCGCGCTTGCCCATCAAGAAGCTGGGCACTTAGGCAAAGAAGTTTATTTGTGGTACGGGCATCGTTTTAATTTTCTGTCCAGTCGAGAGAGGAGTTTATTAGTGGGAAGATAATGTGATGCCAAGGCCTAACTTGCAAAACAAAACCCCAAACCTATCTTATTTGTCTTTCGATGTAAGAATTTCCTAATGCCTGTAATGTAAGACAAAGGGAAAATTTTACTTGCAGGGAAATTGCCTTCCACAATAACCAAGAAAAAAAACACAAAACGCCCACACCAGAGCAGCATGATCCAAAATGTTAACTTTTTTACGCCTCCCCAACCTTCTAGGTTAGGCTTCCAACCAAGTGATCTTTCATTATCAACATGATATACCCTTGACATAATTTGGCGCAGTAAAGCTTCTTCTGCTGAACTCGTGATTTCATTTACTAGATCTGATGAAAGTTCTGTGAACCACAGTAAAATGTGATAATTAGTAGTTTAATTCTTTTAGGGTGTGCGTATTAATTGAAAAGGCTTGAACTATAAATACAGGGCCTGTGGATAAAAGCACACTCTGAAATCAGTCACTTACCCGAAGTATTCATTACTTCACATCTATTTAGGTAGTGTCTCTTTGCAGCAGTGCCAGTCGACTGTTGAAGTGAGTGGGAGCCCTGCACTTGCAGATCGCAACAGCAGCATCCAGCCTGACTCGCCGCTGCTCTCACGCGATGGGAAGCACTCCCTGGCCAAAATTTTGCCCTCTGTGGTCAAACCACTGGAAGCTAAAAACACGTGTTGGGGGCTGTGTTCTGCAGATGGGCTGGCGAAGCACTGGCTCTCTCGCTGTGCAAGCTGCAGGAGACGACAGAAGGGGCTGAAGGCGGCGTTTGCCCGCCGGCCGCACCGTCCTCCTCTCCCGCTCGAGGTGGAGGCGGTGGCGTTGCGGTGGCGGGTGGCAGACTGCCCGTCTCCGGCAGCCGAGGCGAACGTCTTTCTGCTGCTCAACAAGTCCACCCAGAGCATCAGAGGTCCCCTGTGATTCAAGTCCCAGCCAGCCTGGCACTTTATGACAAACCGTATTTTTCCTCCTACTTACGCACTTACCCTTCACCGTATTTGGGAGCATCAGCACCTAAACCTCTGCTGCTTCAGCCAGAGCTTGGCTCGTTCGGCCATGAATGTCAGAGTGTAGCACGGGGCCACCGCCGAGAGCTGCAATAAGGGATCGTGCTTTCTCGCTCGTGCTCACGTGTTCTTTTGTTCTGACTTCCTGACCGATGCAGGAGGTATTCTGTTGACTCTAGGCCTTTCCAAATATATGGATACTATGAAAACGTGTGTCGCCGTTTCACATCTTCCTCTGGTTTCTGTGTGTGGCGTAGTACCTGGTTTTACAGGTACAAGGTGATTTTCATTCAAATGGATTCCAACCTTCGTACTCGTTTGCACACTCGGAAAAAAATCTGTGTATCAGCGTCTACTGCAGATTCATGCGTTAATCAGGTGCTTTCCGACTAGCCTTGGTTTTGTAAATCTGAAGTTGCGTACGGGAGCAGAGAGGTGCACGTAAAGAGCAAAGCACAGCTCCTGAAAGCTGTGTGCTGGACTCTTGCTGTTGTCAAGGGAGGGCCCTTTGGTGAGACCAGGCTCCCAGAAAAAGCCTCGTCACTTGTACAGCTAACCAGATAATGTTTTTTAATTGTAGATACCGCTTTTTAATTGCAAAAGTTGCTAGATAGAAAACAGAAAGAAAGTTTAGGGTGACTCTCACAGAGCTGCGAGAATAAAATCCCCTCCGAAGCCTGGCCCGTGGTGTGACTGAAATGGAAAAATACCAGATCCGTTTCTTGGAAAGTGAGAAGGAGACTTTTATTTGCAATGGTTCGCAAATATTTTCCCAGGAGCGACGTAGCGAGCATGGCAAAAGGGGGCAGGAGGAAGGTGAGGTGAGCGAGCCACGCTTGTAAACATACTCCTTTAACTCTGCTATTGTTATCTTGCACACAAAGGGCGCCGCAAGTTGTTTACAGCAGTTCATGTTATTCATTTCTGCTCCTTTTTCTCCCTTCAGTGCTGTATCTTCAGTTATACGACTTTTTTTTCCTGGGCTGTGATAGTGTCGGGATAGATTTTGGCGGTACGGTGGTAGAAAGGTGCCGGTTGATTAAATGTGCTGCTTACTATGTACATTTCGTGTCTGCTGTCTTAACATTTTTTTGTTAACCACTGTTGCAACTGAAGAAAATGCTGAAGTTTGACAGTTGGGAGTTACTGCCGAGTATGTGCTGTAAACTATATCATCCCTCTGCCTTCTCCCTTTCTCCCCCTCCTGCTGAAACCAAATGATTTATAAAATGCCTTCACATTCTTGAGTGAGTTCACACTATCACCTCCAGGCACTGCACTGAGGAGTCTTACGAGTGGATGGGAAACACAGATCTGATAGCTGGTATTTTTCTCTGAAAGAAAAAAAAAAAAAGGCAAAAAAGGGCTGATTAAATTTAAAGGAGAAAAGTTTCCTGCTGTGCCCCAGAGTAAATCTGTAGTCAGTGAAGCACTTTCTAGTAAACAAGATACATACGTGGTTATAGTGGGGTTTTATTATTACACACTGCCATTGTTTCCCGTTTTCATAAGATTCAATTAATGTAATCATTTTAGAGTGTCTCTCATCATTACCTCCCACCCTCCCTCACTTGTACTTGAAGCAAGGGGATGCACTGCAAGCCGCGCTCTGGGATGATGAGCTGGCAAAAGGGGGCACAAGAAAAAATAGCGCTGCCACACAGGGTCCAAATATTTTTCTTCTCTCTCTCTCTGGCCTTTGCAGAACGCGTGGCCAGCACCCCAGCCCCCGGCTGCTCGCTGCCGTGTCACCCCCCAGCAGTCACCCCCTGCCCCGCTCGGCTGCAGCGCTGGGTGACGGAGGGAGAAGAGGTGCTTTGGTGGTGCGGTGTCTCGCCAGGTGAGCCTGGGCACGGGCCGGCAGCTCGCTCCTAGCTTTAAGCCAGGCACAAGGATGTCGGCACCGTCTTTCAGACTGCGGTGGGCCAAAGCCTTTGCTGGCGTTTCTTCTCTCAGGATCATACGGGAGGAATACTTCTTATGTAGCTTATAACACTCGCTCACGGAGAATTTAGACCTCTGTCCCTGTTATTTTTCTGCTTGTGTTCCTTACTCTTCAAATCGTGTCTGTAACAGAAGGCTCTTCGACAGCTGCATCCCCATCTGAAAACCTGCTGGTGTTTGGGGGGTGTCCCCACCTGACCAGCTTTGCAGCGCAGACCACCTGCAATTTTCCCACATGTTATACCTCAAAGTCCTTAAAAATCAGGGAATTCGCTTTCAGGAAATTTCCAGCAGCAGAATGCAGAGAGCTAGCCGTGTCCCCCGTGCCGTACAGAGGGGAGCCAATTTTGTCGTACAGCAGAGCATGCCATAGATCGAGCTGCAGGAGGAAGGAAAGAAGTGAGAAGCAGGAGAGGATGGACAGCAGCGTGACGGACTGAAGTAGCCGTGTTTGTGAGGCAGGAGGGGAACCCCACAGATTTTTGTGAGGGAAGGCTTAGAGCAGTGCTATGGTAGTGGCCCACAGCTCAATTTAAAGCAATAATAAAAGGAGCTGGAAATGATACGATAACCTGAGCAAACAGCTGAGAGTGAGACAGCCCAGTATTAGTGAATCCAGATTTCTGTCTGTCACGGCCATGAAGGATGCATTTGCGGTAGGACAGGGAGCCGTCCACTGTTAGAAGGAGAGAGAAGTAAAAATCATCCCGTGTACAATATAAATGTAAGTTGTTATTACTACTATTGCTATGTCAGCCGTAAACTGTTCCCACGAGAACAGAGATGCAACATCATTGAAAAAGAATGTCTTACTGTGAAATGGGCAGCAGAAACACTGTGGCATTATCTGCCGGGTAATGAATTTACCTTGGTGACAGATCATTATTCCCTCCTGCAAATGAACCAGATGAAGGACAGGAACACAAGGATAACTCAACAATCCTTGTATTTTACAGTCTTCTGAATTTAAAAAAAAAAAAGCCACAAACCCAAACAAAACGACAGCAAGTAGCCAGATATAAATGTAAGGATAGAGAAGCATGGCATGTCAGAGATACTGCCTGTGGCAAGATACTGGGAAGAAAGCAAATTTTCTTTCAGGTCTATGCTAACATGCTGTATGGACTTCCAAGGCTTGGATTTCATCCCACCTAACATTAGGCATTGAAATGACACACGAGCTATGAACCTAAAATCCTTACTCTCCCTCTATAATCAGCGGAGATACAGGGTCTTCTGGGAATTCATCTCTCTCTCTTTGTTGAACCTCAGGGAGGTTTAAAACTGAGATGTTTCAGGTTAATGCTGTAATTGCTCTGGACCTAAGGTTCTGCTGCTCGAGGAAGCCGCTCACCCCTCTCCTGCTCATCCTGAAAAGCCGGAGCAGACCAAGAAAGAGTTTGCTGCAAGAGGAGAGGTAGATATAGCAGGGCACGTTGACTTGGTTGAATGATTTCTTCAGGGTAGAAGAGTGGACAGTGTATCTACTGCCCACGTGTTCTTTCTTCCCTTTCTGTTTTTTCTCTTCTACGAAGTGGGGAGTTTCTTAGATAAATTATCATTTTAGAGAAGTGTTTATGTGCTCTGTGGAAGAATGTGTCTAGGGATGGGCATACTGGCAGCAAGAACTTCCTCCTCAACTCTTCCAGTGAAGTTTTGTTCTAAACTGCCCAAATGAAGCCATTATTCAAAAGTAAAAATGTTCTGTTCCATTTCTTGTTTTCATTCTTTTATGCATCTGGGGACTAAACTGCTGTGAAAAAGAGCCCATTCTCACAGGATGTCTTGCCTAATTTTGCAGACAAGAGAGGTTCAGCTATTCCAATTACGATGAGATAAGAATCTGAAATGTTGGGATCACATCCATCCTGAGTTGAACTCTGAGTCTTCCAAAATCCATCCATCATTATTTTTTTCCTTTAGTTCTGTATTTCAGTAATGCAGGCAAAGAAGGAACGGAGAAGAAATGGATGTTTATGCATTATAAACCATAATGGATGGGCTTCCTTTTTACCTGAGTTGCTTTAGTTTAATGTAAAGGTCCCTGTGAGTGGAATTCCTTTTCCATTTTCATTCTTTCTGCCTGCTTGGCTGCAAAAGGTCTGCTTTTCATGTAAAGTCAGTCACAGTACAAAGTCGCATAGTGTGCAAGCAGAGAACTGTTAGAACAAGCCTGATGGCTGTCACAGGGCGGGTGAGCCACGCTGCCAAGCGTGGTCCAAATCTGAAGCCCTAGCCCCTGTGGTGTCTTCACGTTGTCCCAAATACATGCAGATAGGGCATCTGACATAGGGATTCCACCCCACCACCGCATCTCTGCATCCCTGTGTATTGCACTGTGCCACGCAAGACTGACTGCTGGGGAGGAGTAAGAGGGTCTAGAGAGGTCAACTTTCTATCATGGGAAGAGGCTGACCGGCCCAGCCTCTAGCAAGAGATTCATCTGAGGTCCTCACCTCTATACCAAGAGCGTGTCTACGTTGCTGGAGGCAGCCTCCTGGGACGAGACATCCTACCGTTGTCATCTCAATTCCTTGAGGCACCCCCCCTGGAACCACCATAGTTGCCACACATGGGATGAGCACATTAAATTAGATAAGGACTAAGAAGGTCCCTCTCTACCCCTTCTGTTTGCGTTGTTAATCTTGAATCCCGGACAATACACTTACAATTAGTGAACTCGGAGGCCCTCTTTGGGCTACAGTCTGAGCAGATTACACAGAGGAAATAAATTCAGTCCGTGTTCTGGTCTGCCCTTGGCCTGAACCTGGGAAAGTGAATGCCCCTATCACACCAACATGTGTCTGTAAAAGTACAGTAAACACAAACGGGGGTCACTGGCCCTCTCTGTCGTACAGTCCCAGGCCAGGAGTCTAGAGTTTTGGGCTGTGTGCCCAAGTACTTGTTAATAAATGTCCATTCTTGGTCTGTAAAGGAATGTAGACAGGGCATCCTGCCCTACAAAACACAAACTTAGAATAAAACAGAAAGAGAGTCTCAGTCATCGCGCAGAGCTCTGATGCTGGTCTCGGCATCCAGCAGTCTCTTCTCACTGGACTTACGCTGCTAGTTTGGGACTTGGCTGGCGGAATTATCCACTGATACACTGTGGGTTCTCCAACGCCGTCTGTAAGCATAGTTGCCTGCCTAACCCCAAGTGCATCAGTCCTCGGGAAGTCAGTCAATAAGTCTCTGGGGCTTCCTTATCAATACTCGGAGGAGGCAGAGACCTGACATAGCCTCGGCAGAGCCTGGGCTGTGAGACAGGAGAGCCCGGATCACCCAGCGGAGGGGTTTTGTTGCTTCTAAGCATCATGATGAGGGTGATATGTTCCTTGTGGAGACTCATTGGTGCCTTTCCTAGACATTCCACCCTTTCTTTCTTCTGTCTCGCGTAACTGAGGTGAAGTTGGTGCAGATTTTGGTGGCCACCCAGAGATTCTGTGCTCGGTGGAGGCTCTCTGCTCTCCACAAGCAGGCAACGAGGGCAACCCCTTCAGTTCCCAGCCTCAGTCCATAGTGCCTCTGCGGAGAGGGTGACGCTGCACTGGTTGTCACTCTGCTGTCCGGACAGGAGTTGCAAGCCCATACGTGTTAGGCACACGATGTTTGGCTACAGTGCCCTTATCTGTAGCCATAAGCATCAGGTTTTGTGCTCTAGGTTCTGCCCAAAGAATAGAGGACAACCTTCTGGACAGAAAATCCCCCGAGTGATACAACGGAAAGGACAATACGTAAATGGAGTAACATGATTTGCATGGGGTTTATTGTGAATTAACTTTGCTCCCTGGTGGTGTCAGCGGAGGAGGTGTAAGAAGCAGCTCTGAAGGGAGGGGAAAGCCCATGGGGAAAGGTGGAGCTGGCTGACCCTTGTGACTTAGCTTCCATGCCCAGCATCCTTATTTTCGCGTCCCGTTTATACTATCTAATCTTCAGCAGATATTTCTACAGCTTGCATTATCATAGCGTCCAGCCGCAGTCTTTTAAAAGTGCCTTGGTGTGAAGTGAGAGGGGTGCCAGGAAGGGAGGATGAGAGGAAACAGCTGATGAAGTCGCCGGGGTTCGTGTCCGTATTGCCCAGCAAAGCGGGGCAGGAATGCTGCCCAACCTCGCCTGATCCTGCCCGCCCCAGCTCCTCCTGGACGCTGGGCTTTTCTAGAGAACTCTGCAACATGCTCTGAATATGTGGATTATTCCTATAACTACAAACTAACGTGTAAATTAAAAAAAAAAAAGCAACACCTCTTTTTATAGCCCCCTAATTCTGCGTCCATAGGGCTTCAGACTCTCTAGGTTCAGCTGCGAGCGTGTCTGCAGGGTAACCGTGGAGGGTACGCTTAGCTACCACCAGCCAAGGGAGGGTTTTATAGATCCTGAAATAATTACAGCATCGCTGAGTCTAGTTGTATAATTTCTTGGCAATATACTAATTAAAACTAGATATTTACACACAACGCTTATTTAAACTTAAGACTTCTTTAAAAGAACCTGTATGCTTGTAATAACTATATATCGTGGCTTTATTGAGGACCATGTTTTTCATGCAGATTGAATTCTCAAGCGCTGTTATTAACATAAAATGAGCCCACGGTTTTATGTTCCGGGCTGGATACTTCCAGGGCATCTGAATCATCCCGGTATTTCATTTCACCCTCTAAAATTATTTTTGAAATACTCCATTTTTGTAACTTGCTGTATTACGGCAATTAGAGATTGCTCTGTGTTTACTAGGAACAGAGAGTCCAGCAGAGCTGAGTGTTTAATGTGATGAATAGCGTTAGGAGCTCAGAGAAAAGTCAGATGCGTGTCGACACTTATCAAAGCTGTTCTGCTGCTCAGAATGACTGTTCGTGATACTTGTTTCATGATAAACTTCCTCAGAACACGATGTTACTGGAAAAAAAAAAAAGATCCACTGAGAAATACGCAGGTGACACAGTTGAGTCAGCAGCTTGCAACAGTGACACAGGCTTACGTTTATAAAAATCCCCACTGAACTTTTGTCTTCTGCGTGCGTGTCTCATAGCCTTAAAATCCGTCGCCGCAAAAGTGTCCCGTTTCTTGTGTTTGTTTCGTAGCTGTTTAAACTAACAAAAATCTTCCCACCGCGCTGATGAAGAGGTAGATTCCTGGGCTTGAAAGTCCAAACAGTCACGAAACTTTCCTCTTTCATAAGTAATTTGCTGTCTAAATGTTAGTATCTCCAGTGACCGCTGATACCTCTGGGGAAACAATAAACATGGAAAAATAACAGACCACTGTGGAAACCAGAAAATCCTACCTCCTGTACGAGAGGGTTTAATTATTGAAGTTGCAAGCATTTCCCCGTGCGCAAGCATCTCGGCATTCATAGGTGGAAAGTACCTCATGCTGCGTTTGAAATATCAACTGGCTTTGAAAGAAGGCTTTGTGCTTCACCACGGACCTTTCTTAGCCCCCTGCAGATGGTCCCTATTGCTGGAACGAGACAAGACTTGGGAGATGGGGACACCTCTGTGCCGTTTTTTCGTGCTGCTCTAATCCTGCTTTACACCCATGAAGGACTTGAGTCCTCAAGCCCTTACCCTCTTTCTCCTAAATATTAAAATTATTTTCCCCAGTGTCATACCGTATTAAAGCAGAATGAAAATGGGTTTAACAATTGCTGGCATGGGGCTTCTGTACAGCATGTGTGTCACAAATCATGTCACTTTTCAGCAATAGGGCTGCTGCCAGCGGGAGGCTCAGAAATGCTCATGTTAATCAAAAATTTTAATTTCAAATCAAATTGACAGTTTACACATGGTGAGAAATGCTTCTCACCATGTGATATTTCAGTATGCTACACTGGGCAAAATGGGTGCACTTTCCTGTTAAGAATTTTGACTGCAGTCTCTGCAAATTTATGGGTTTCAGTGTATTGGGTATGGTGAGTAGTTGATCTAAGGGAGCCCCTTGGAGAATAGGAGACAGAAGGGTTTTCATGCAGCCTGGCACTGGTGAGCCGCTGTTGGCACATGCTGCTGGAGAAATGACAGGTATTCAATAAACATCACTATGGTTAAGAGGAAGATTTAAAGGAGGGAGGGGCTGCAGTGCTATAAACAGGATTTGAAACAAATGTGCTTATTTCAGTCCGTGATTAGTCTGAATACCTAAGTATTCCACACCAGTTTTTAAATGTCCTTACATTTATTTCCACACTGATGTTCTCCACACAGCATCAACAGAAATATTTATGGCGTTAATACTGTAGCTAAATTCGAATTTTAAGTAGCGTAAACCCCAGTAAACCCTGCATGTACTGAGGCACGCTCCGGCGGTGTGAAGACCAGAATGTGGCTACGCGTTGCGGTTACGGCGTGCGGCCCCAGCGTCGGCTCCTACAAGCCTTTACTTCTGCCGGCAGCTTCCTAGAAGGCAGTGGGCAAAATTCGGGTGGCAAAATTTCAGTTGATACTTGATGAGGAGTAAGAGGAGCAAGGACAGTTGATGGAGCGTGTGCGATCGGCCCCAGACAAACAAGTCGTAGAAACCGATGTTTTCAGGCCGTACCAGAAATGCGATGCTGACATCAAAAAAAGACCAGCTGAGAAGAAATTATCCTTACATTATTCGCTTTAGGAGGTTTTTCAGCTCTCCAGGGGCTCCCGGGGTTAATGCGTTGCTTAGCTCATGACATTGGGACTTTCGTTTTACAAAGGCCTTGCAGGGGGAAAGGCACAGGGACGGCAGAACCCACCTTCTCCTGTCTCCCCCTCCAGTGCCTGTATTTATCACGGGTGGGTGCCCGTTGCTGGCAGCGCGTGGAGCGCCCTGCCGCGGCACATGCCCTCAGCATCCCGGGGAAGCTCAGGGGAGCCAGGTGGTTTCTCTGGGCTCCTTTGGACATTGAGTCATGCTTCGAACTGCGAAGCCGAACTGGCAATATCGCCACAGCCCTTGGAGATCACAGCTGTCATTGCTCTCGTAACCAGGGTTGATATGAAAATATGAAGATAAATAACTCATTCATATTATTATTTTCAGGGAGGCAGGCTTTTCTTTTTATTACTCTTTTTATTGTTGGGTGCCATAAATATTCCAGAATGATTATCCCAGGGTAGATTTCATCTCATTTACTTCGAAAGGCTTTTGAGGA
Organism: Steatornis caripensis; assembly: GCA_013398225.1. Classification (NCBI taxonomy): domain Eukaryota; kingdom Metazoa; phylum Chordata; class Aves; order Caprimulgiformes; family Steatornithidae; genus Steatornis; species Steatornis caripensis. The sequence goes on along the minus strand of VZSC01019224.1, from coordinate 90,203 downwards.
GCGCATTATTTTATAAGCTGCCAAATGAGTATGACCATTTATAATGATTTTTCTTCTTTTCTTTAATATTTGCTTTTTGGATTGAGGACCTGAAACAGAAATATGCTAATTTAAGACATCTGTTGTTTTTCAAGCTATAGGCCGCTATCGGTATTAACGCAGTCAGTTTATTTATCGAATTTGGTATATGGTAGAGGGGGAGATTCTTAATTTTTATCATTGTATCAAAAAACTGTGTTTAACTGATTTCTCACCCACACGAGTACCGAAAAGTACCCTACAACGTTAGGAGTCGTTGGAAATGAAAAACCACACCAGACATCTTAGATCTTGGAAGGGTTTCCATTGCACAAGGCCCTTAACATGAACTTGAAGGGCTTTCGATGTTTCAAGAAGACCTTTGTCGTCAAGAGAAAGGAGCTATCCTCGTGCCCTCCGCTTGGACAAAACCTGACATGATTGATTCCAATCTGTAATCGGTTCATTAACGTTAATAAGTTGCTATTAATTCCACTATCTCTGCACTTAAGTACAAAATGAGCTGAATCTCCTAAGAGAGCCGAAGCTGCTGTGGATCCGTGCAGGATCAGGCTGTTGTGACCCAGCCAGCCTGATGCCACATTTGCTCTGCCTTTATTAATTTGCTACCCAGACTCGGGAGCTCAATATGACACATATTGAAATAATAATCAGGCATTGTTATTATTAGAGATTCTAAAATGCTGTGAGTATGAAAGGCGACGTGCGGGGAGACGCTACGTGTGTATTTCTGTTCTGATTCACCTCGGGAGAACTCCCATCGTGGCGGGTCGGGTGGATTCCCTAGGAAAGGCACGAGACTCCTTTCTCCGAGCCGCCTCCCAGCACCCTGAGATGTTGGTTCACCATGGCCACCGCGAGTATACAAACTGTGTGGAAACTGAGCTGAACTTGAGCGCTGGTATCAGAAGCGCACCCTGGAAAACTAGCAGTGCTTCGCAATTTCACCGTCTGCTAGATGCAGACTTTTTAGCTAAAACCCCAAAAGGCACATCATTTACCAATGGTTTTGCATATTGTGAAGGGTTAACAAAACTTTCATTATCACACTCTATTAAGCCAGGACCAGGAAACAATTTCTAATCAACACTCAGATCTGGGCAGGGATTGTGCAGTCTTTTGTGGGAGGCCTCAGATCTGTGTTCTCTATTCTCACATGCTCACTTCCAGCTGTTGTCATTGAAATCCCACATAATCTCCCCGGGTCAAAGGGCAGTCATCCATGACTGCCGCTGTTAGGAGGTTATGCTGATTTCTGTTGTCAAATATTGGCCCTTTTCTCTTTCAATCACTCCCATTCCACTTTTTTTAACAAGAAAGATCCAGCCTAGGATTGTATTACATGACTTTAAAGTCTTAAAAGTGTTCCTCTATTGTACCAACACGACATGCCCCGGACGGTCTAATCCATCCTGCTATGGGCCACAAAGAAAGTTCTGGTGCTTCTTAAAATCTCAGCCAAAGGCAGGTAGGCGAGTCGGAGAGAATAGTGGCGTGTGTGCCATGTGGCCCGGCAGCTATTTCATAAGAAAATGTGTCATTTGTCCAAAGTGAGCTATTGCTGTGGCATTACAATTAAATTGGAAATAACAAGCCGAAATAGAAGCAGGAGCATTTGTCAGGGAACAAGAGAAGTTGCTGTATCGCCTTTAATGTATAATATCTTGCTTAGCTCTCGTATAAAAAGTCCATGAATTAAAAATGTGGTAGAATTTACCATTAAAGGGTTATCACTTACAAATTTGAGGAATGCGTTTTGTACAAAGCGGTGAAAATGGGGCCATTGTGCCAGCTCCAGAGATCGGTGTTTGGGATCCGTTGGTGAACGCAGATTTCGTTACAGTTACGTGCAATATTCAGGCCTGTGCACAGCTTCCTCGTGCTCTCTTCCATCTGAACGGGAGAGACATTCACTTGGACAGGGTAGGGATAGGCGGTCTCTTTGACCTCCGCGGTTTTTCTAGATACGAGGTTAGCGTATGCGGTGTGGCGCCACGGATCTACCTTTCTGTTTCCAGCGTGGGATAGTGACCAAGCGTCTCTTCGTTGCTGTTGCCGCAGGCAGGGTGAGCAGGTACAAGCGCCTGGGCAGGGCCTGGTCTCAGCCCAGGGTGCTCCCCCCCAGGCACCCATGCTCACCCCGGAGGTGGGCGCTTCCCAGAAGCGAGGTGCGCCTTCGTCCGTCCGCGAGCACGTAGCGCACGAGCCCTGTGCCAGACCGCCTGCAGGACTCTGCAGAGGGATGTGTTTCTGGAAGGGAACGCAGTCATGGGGCTGCCGTGGCAGGATCAGCCCGGGCTTAATAAACTCACCTTCCAATTAAGCAGAGTGTAAATATTATGAAGACCTTGATTGAAGCACGCGTATTCTGGCCTTTCCTTTTTGCTGGAGAACACGGATTAGGACTAAGTCTGTCACTCCCATCCTCCTCAGCCAGTGCAGCCGTGGAACAGCTAATCTTTTGGGAGTCCTCGGGGTGATCCGGGTTCCCTCTGATAACATCCCCTCTCTCAAGGCCTGCGTGCGCTGTGTGATACGGACATTAATTTTCTAATCAATATTATTGCTCCACATTGTTTGTGAAACACGGGAGGATCTAGATAGAGGATAAAACCAAAAGGCATCAAGTTGCACTTTGAGCAGAGAGGGCTTTTCTTTTAAGCAGGCATTTGGTTAAGGTAATAGGCTTGAGACCCGAATTGATTATTACTGTTTTAAGATTTTAAGATGGCTCTGTATAGTGAGATGCTGAACATGAAAAGGCTTTAGAAATGGCTTCAGTGCTAGGTTGGGGGACTTGCGTAATTTCAACACACTGAAAAGGAATCAGCATCTCCGAAAAAGCTGTTCTCCAAAGCTTAGTACATTGTCACTCGGACTGTAGTGGAAGAGAAATAACTGGATTTGGACTTTTTTGTCTTCAAAGGAGTAACTCTCTCCTGTTTCTATTTAAGCTTGGATTTCAGAAAACCAGCTGGATCTCTTTTTAGAAAATGCCGTGTATATTTATCGTGCCATCTAACTATTTTATAATAAAAATAATACTGTTGGATTACACAAGGAAGCCTGCTAATTAAATAAGAATGATACCTTGAGCACCTTGAAAACATCTTCTGATATTCAATTAAGGAACAATAACCCGATGAACTTTAACCTATAGACCATATTCAGACTCTCTACATAAAAGTAATTGCATCAGTCATGATTTTCTCAAGCTACAACACAAGCCCTTGATTGGTAGCTCAACGTCTGAGACTCCTTTTTACAGCATTAATTGGGAAAGCAGACAATACTCTCCCTGTAAACTAGATTTTAGGACGAAGGTTAGTTGCCTTTGTACACGTTTACTCATTGAAATAGGAATGTTTGCTTAATAATTCAAAACAAATAGCATTAGACAACAAGTCCTAATCCTGATTTCTCCTCTGCCAGTGTAAATTAGGAGAAAATTAGGTGAAACTCTATTTGATCAGTGTAGAAAGACTTGTTTAAAACTTCTTTGAGATCAGAATTAGGCTCCAGCAATTCAAGCCTTTTCTTCTGGCTTCTTTACTGGGATCTAAAAGAAGAGTATGTAAATCGCATTATGAATTTCCTCCCCAATTAAAGCAGTCATCAAGTTATGGAAAGGTGTTTTTCATGTGGTACTTGTTATGATAGCGTCGCGTCGTGGTTGTACGCTATACCAAACGTGTGATTGGGTAATGGCATATTATTAATTGGTTAGTATCTTGGTTTGCTTTATTCAGTTTAGTCTTATTAACCCTGAGGTTTTTTCCCCCTCGGGGGGAAGAACGATCATCCTCGTGAGCCGAAGCGAAGTCTTGTGTAATGAGCTACCTCCTAGCTGGACCTAGACTTGGGTTGAAGGCAACGATTCAACAACGTGTTTAAATACCTGCTTAACTTTGTCAGCCCATCTTTATTTGGCAGAGCAAATAAGCATGTGCTTTAGTCAAGGACGTCATTAAAATTAAGCACGTGCTCTAACTGCTTTGCTGAGTCAGGAACTGCCTTGGCTAGCCAGGTGTCTTAATTTATGCCCAGAATTACAGTGAATGAGCTCTGTTAGTTTTTTATAAAGTGAGTAAAAATTCTCTCATCCTCATTTTGAACACCTGCTTTACTACCAAAATGTGACTGCCGTACAAAGCTGCGGAGATAACCCGATCGTACGCAGCGATTTCAATGTCCTATCTTTGGGATATTTAGCAAAAGTATCGTATTGCACGGATTTCAGTCAAGTGCCGTATGAAAAGTAAATCTTGCACGCTTTCAAGATGTTTCGTCATCTTTGCAGTAAAGGAGCTCGTTAATGCCAACATCTGCATATGTAATTGCTTGAGTTCACCTATTTTTTTCTCACTCATAATGAAGTGGAACAGCCGAATTGATGTATTTTTGCATTTTGACCCCTGTTAATAGGCGCAAAATGTTTACTTCACATATTTTGTCAATCCTGCTATTTCCCAGTCATTCTTCTTTTACATGGCTAGCTGCTTTGTCTTGTTTCTCTCATTTTCTTGTTGCACTGTTACTACGGCTCAGCAAAAGCTACAGTCTTAGGCCTGGATTTTGCAGTCTGAACCATCCAGGCAAACCTTTAAACTTTCATGGAGTTCTACTGAACTGCGAATTCACAGACCAACCGTGCATCGAAATGAGTTCAAGATACAACGCTAAGCCAAGGGCATTGCTTTTATGGGTATCGAGATATTATTAATGATTGGCGAGACGAGCCCCCGATTTCCTAATGTTCATAAGTAAATAACAAATTGGAGAATTGTGAAATTCACCTTTCATTTGTGAAATGTTTATTTTCAGTAGTGAAGGATGAAAATCTAACGACTCCCGTTGCGAGCTGTTGTTTAATGATTACTATCACAGGCGCACGCATCATAAATGTTCCTACGGAAGATAAGTGGACGTTTCAGGTATACCCAGCAAAATCAGATTTTATGAATAGTGAAGTTAGCAGGCCCAAGCTAACTTCTTCAACTTTTCTTATGGCCTCTAGGACCCTCGGAGCTGGAATGTATTTAAAATCATTCTATGGCATTTTCCTCTCCGGTTTTACCCGTGTTTGCCAGGTTAAGGTAACGTGGTTAGCCGTGCTACAATTGTGTTTTTATTAGATGGGCTGATTATTTAGGTTTTTATTAAAAGTCTCTAGACTTTCCCTTAAAAGAATCAGCCTACCGTAGCTGTGATTTGTTTTTCACTTCCACACTTAAATTTCACCTTCACTCTTAGCGCGATGGGAAGCTGCCTGAGAAATGCAGGTGGAAGTGGACACCGGAGCAGAGGCGGTATGGCGCAGTGTGAAAAAACAACACGTGGCAGATGTTCGTGGCATTGCTGAATGCACTTCTGGAAGTTGCTCAGATACTGCCATGATGAGCACAGTATGAGAAGTTACATAGCATAGACCGGCTTCCCTACCAAGGGCTCTGCGGAGTAGTAAGTGTCCTGGCCCTGATCCAGCAAGGCACTTAAGCATATGCTTAATTTTAGGCACATGAGTGGTTTCAGTGAAGACCTAAGAGAATTATTTTTAATTCACAGATCATTTAATTCAATAGGCAGGTCTGCTGCAGCATATGAAAAATAGATCTTCATATTAAAAATACTTGGGAAATTGTCAATGAGCAAACATTGTGTATGGCCCGCAACCATTTCTAAAAAGCAGAACGATGTAGTCATCACCGTTATTATTGTAAAATACAAAGCAGACGAGGCGAAAGCATTTACAATTATCTGAGAGCTATTTCTAAGTTGAAAATAAGGAAAAATAAAAGCTTGTAAGAACATTTTTTCATTTGAAGTAGAGAAAAATTTATTCTCTTGATGTAAATAAAAACCTTGTTTGCAGATTGAGGAATTTGTTTGTGTTGAATTTCAGCATCAATTTCAATATTTTATAGTACATTTATCTACAGCTGGAGCATGACAGATTTGTGTATATTTATATGTTTGTGTACATAATACATATGTATACACACATACACAAGGATGCCCAAAGATATACATATACACAGTTTGAAAACTCATCATTATTGCTGAAGTATAAAAACATGCCTGATGTAGAAACTTGTCTCAAGTCTGTTAGCTTAGCGACTGCGTTCATCTGGCACCATAGGATCCTCACAGAAGCAAGGAAGTTCTTCTGTGCAGGAGCAGAACTCGCTGAGATCTTGGCTGGAGATGAGCGGCTCACCTCCCTGCAGATCTCTCCCAAACCTTTCCCTGGCACGTTCCCTGACACGTCACCCTCTGTAGTCCTGAACGCAAGATGCATTTCTTTCACTTTCCCATTCTGCGGGTAGAAATGGCAATGGGGCGTTGTTGCGTTTTTTGAACAGCCCCAAAATAAAGCCAGGACAGCAAATGTGCAGTTTGCATTAGTCCTATCGCTCTGGCCATTAGAGGAAGGTATTGCCAGGATGGGTGTGGGGTACGGTAGAATATACTGAACGTCGGGAAATCGTTCTGAATCTGACAAACAATTAACAATGGAGCAGATGGTGCCCTGCAAAACTTTCACTAATATATTGTGTGAGCATGCTGGAATCAGTGACTCTAAGTAGGACAACCTGAAAAGGTATGTCACTTATCCTGTGGACAGGCAGGACTTTACAGCTGTTTTAATAGCGTCTTTATCCTGAGATTTCTCCTTTGACCCTGATTTCCAAAGCAGGAGGTCAGTGTGGCCGGCTAACTGCAGACCTCTAACTGAAGTCCAGATATGTCCTGCGTGAACGGCTGTGGCCCACCCCGTGCACTTACACTGGGTTGCAGCCCGTAAGCTGCCCCTTTTGTAATTGATCATACCCGTGAAAATTAAATGAACATTCGGTGGTAGGCATGTTTTCAGAGAAGAAGGGAAATACTGTTATGTAAAGTGTAATAACATTTTGATACCAAGCGTAGAGGCATTCCTTGCACAAGGGAGGCGAGCGTGGAAGTGTACGCCCTGGTTCCTAAAGACAGTCCAAAGCTCAAAGTTAATGCTTTTCCTATGCAGAAATTTATTTTTCTTTTCAAAAGCTAGTTTTAAATGTTAGGAATTTTTTTCCTTGTTTTGTGAGAAAGGCATTGATTTATTTATTTTTTTAAACCAGCTGCTATTTTAAGATTTCCCTAGTGTAGCCTTAGAAAATGAAGCGTACATCTTTAAATCTTGTTTAGTTTGAATGAACGGGTAGATAATCCTGATCAGATGTTTCTTTAGAGAATAATGTTTAAAACGATTATGGAACTTAGCTGTCCTGTCTGTTTCCTAGGTACAGTATTTTCATTTCAATTGTGAAGTCATTAGGGGTCATGCAAGGTAACCGTTTATTAAAATAGTCCTCTTTTGTTTCAGATTTCCTGTTGAGATGCTTTAACATGTAAAAATCTCCCTGCTGATGTGTCACGTTAGCTTTCCTAACCTCTAGATAGAAACCACAAAGCAGCCTACATAGCTGTATGACTAGTTACCCACCTACATAAACAATAATTACTGCTAAGTGGGAAATTAGATGTCACATTTTAAGTCTAAATGAAAGTAAAGTATTTGAGAATACTGTCATTAAATGCTTAAAGCTAATCGCAGTTCTCTCACTCTGTTTGTTTTGTAGGACATTTGGGCTTCCAGGACAGTTTTGTCACATCAGGTGTTTTCAGTGTGACTGAGCTAGTAAGAGTCTCACAAAGTAAGTATCATTTTGTGGCCAGTTTATGTGGTTTCTGCAATTCCACTTTTTTGCTTTGATTCTTATCGTGCCCCCTCCCCAATTCAGAAACAGCGTCTTGAAACTTGAGAGTCTCTTCTCCCCGCTTCTCGACAGAGGACGGTGTTTACATGCCACGTCTTTTAATGTGGGAGAATAAAATAGAATAATTTTAAAAAGTGGAAAAAGAAAAGGAATTTAGTTCTGCAGACTTGCACGTGCAAGTTGATAAGCTCATCCGGTACCCAGCGAAAATGGGCAGACCCTGTATCAGAGTGCAGATAAATGCCTACAAAGATCAGCTTACACGGTGGATCCCTTGCAGGATCCGAGGACTGTATCTTGACTAGACCTCTAGAAACGACATGATCTGTGCAGATAAGCCTGATAATTTTCTTATACCGCTGTGTTCATCCATGCCATGCATACGTGTGTTTGTACACCTGCAAAGTGATGAACTCATTAATAATGCCAACAACTGTACCAGCTTCAGCTCTGATCATCTCAGTAGTGCAGAGGCATACACCTTGACTTCGCAAGGCCTGCGTTTTCCATTAACTGCATGGAATTCTGTCTTTTAGAAGGATTTGGGTTTTGACCTTTAAAGAATGCTAATGCCCCCAGCATGAGTGACACACTGCAGCATGAGCATTACAGGCTTGTCAATACTCGCTAACAACAGTGAATTAAGAGTACCTGTCACCACCCTGTTCCATTGATCAAAGGTGCATTGATTGTATTTTGCTAGGACATAATCCAGATAGTCCAAGGAGAGCGTGTGGACAGGCTCTTGCAGAGAGGCTACTGGTAAGCCAGGGCCGTAGGTACTGGTCCTGCAGGGATCTTCTCTGCAACCAGCGTAGAGCTATGCGGTAACATCACTTTGTCACCAATTACCACTGCTCCAAGCAAACCGCTCAACTACTTTGAAACCTCAGGGTTTGTAACCATCTCTTCAGCACAGCCAGTGATAAAAACGATTCTCCTCCTAGATAGCAGGAATATTTATTTACGTATTGGCTCTGAGCATGTAGTTAAGGGGCTGGAATCTAACTGGCATAAATCTAGCAGAGAATTTGTGGGTTTGAGTCAGAACGCAGAGCTTCTGCAAGGATTCTCCTGGTTTATTTCCTCTTTTGGAAAGACTTGCACCAGCTAGCGAATTGGCTTTATATTCAAAAATAGGATGCTACAAGGAAAGCACGGAGAGTAGGAGATAGATACATGAATATCAGAGGAGAAAGAGAGAGAAAATGTTTGCGGCAGACATTTCTCCTGAGTTTTCTTCCCTGACAACTGGTGGGAATTTTGTGAGAAGAACAAAGTTAAGAGGACTTAGAAGTCAAGAGGAGCTGCTGAGCGCTCAGCACATTTGCAAATTGGTTCGCTTACTGAAGTGCTTAAATAGGGACTTTGACATCTAGCTCACTGCACTGCGTACACTAACTTGCTGGTACCTGCAGCCATGGTGGACAAAACCAAGTTATCGCCAGTCTTTGAACGTCTCCGTGTTATGTCAGTTTATTTCAGTGTGACAGCGTAAGGCTTTTGAAGCCCGAAGGATTCAGCCTCCCCCTCTGCAAGGCATCCCACTTCACCACAATCTTATCTTCACTGTAGGAGCCCTACACAGCAGAGCTGCCTCTGGACTCTGTCAGCCGTGCTTCATGTGTGCACAGGACAGGGCTGCTCGAAAAGTGCCCCCGTTCAGGACTGCAGCCTTCACAGCAACCCCCAGTCCCTGCTTCCCTGGGAGTTCGGCATTGACCTCATGAGCATTGTGTTTCATCCCTATTAATCTTCCATTATATTTCGTTGTAACGAAACTGAAAGACCGTGCATCAAAAATCTTAGCATTCAGCACGTTTTGCAAACCATGGACTGTGTCAGAGACGTTCCCTCTGCTTGCCGCCTCCATGGGTAGGGCACCCGCACGCGGGAAGAGCAGGACAGGCATGAACTTGATCAGAAATAAGAAAGGAGCTTGTGGTGGCCAAAACAGAAAGATTCATCTTTCATCTGTTCCAGACACAGGGGTTTGCACTCTTTTTCATGGGCTCTTTAATAATGCTGGGAGGTCAAGACCTCAGTTTTATATCCAGCCTACAAGCCAGCACCTCTACCAAAAATAGTGTCCCCAAAGCATATCGGGATATCACTTCAGAACTGACTCAGAGGGAAGACTGCCAGCAACGGATTTAGCTACGCTGCTTTTGATAGCACCCTGGATTTTCCTTGGAGATGCCCCAGACATGTACTGACCAGCTGTAACCTTGTTTACTTTGTGAGCCCACAGCCTGAGATGCCGTGGCTACCCAGTAGGATATGTTTAGTGTAGAGTCTAGCAACAAATTCCCAGTGAAGGCAGTATGAATTCACATGCTAATATTCAAGGAATTGTTCAACATAATAGAGCAACAAAGTAATTGCTGCATATTTGCCTAAATTGGCCGGCAAGGTCTTTTTTTTTAAAGAGTGCACTTTTCAATATAACCCTTGCTGCGTTGTCTTGGTGTTCCCTTGTCTTCGTTTGAGACCAGTCCATGGGTTACTTTCCTTCTGGAGAGTTCAGCTTATGAACAGCCATCATCCAGACTCACGGGCAGCTACTAAGAGTCTGTAGCTTGAGCAGTCAAAATGTCCTGCGGCCGTTCTCTTGGTTTTACCTTCTAAGAAGTCATTGCTCCTTCAGAAGCCGCCATGGCTAGGGAAGGACCAAGCCTGCCTGTCCGTCGTGGGCCCTCACGTTTAGTCTCTGCTCTCTTCCTGAGTGTGAGCTGTGTTTGCTTTACGAAGACGTCGTCTTTGTGTACGCCCATGGTCATTTTTCTTTCCATGCTTGCTTTCGATAATATGATGATAGAAGTTAAGTGATTTCCCGCAGTTTTAACCGGCCTGTGGTTTGCTGCTGTAAAGTTACCCTTATGAAATATTGTTGGTAGCAATTATGTGCCAGGTTTATTTAGTAAAGTTCCCAGAGGTCCACATGGCAAGGAGCCTCAAGTAATAGGCAGTTGTCTCCGTCATGCACGTTGGGGGAATGAATTAATCAACCAAAAGGTCAGCTGTTACTGTTATCTATCTTACATATCAGTGCTGATCATCACAGTTTCTGTGAGCTACTGAACAAGTCTAGACAGTTTTGGTAACAGAAACTTGCTTTCTTCAGTCCCATAGATGCAGATTTTCTTCTGAAATGTTACCCAGCTACTGAATCTTGCAGAGCCTAGTAAAACAGAGAAAGTTGATCGTAAATGTTCATCTGAAAAACAGATAGTTCCCTCTCCACTCCACCTGATGTGGATGTTGCAGACCATTGTCAGTTCTCCTACACCGTTAGCAGGCAAAGGGTGTGAGCTCCTTTCTGAGTGTTGTCTGTCACCCCAGATACCGGGGAGACCCCTTCAGATAACACACGCTTCATTCTTCCAGCTCTAGAGAGGTTTGGGCTGACAGCAAAAGGCTCAGAAGCAGAAGCGTCGGAGACAAACGGGTTTTGTGAACTGACAGCCAGCTGTTGGCCAAGCGAAACCTTCTCCCTCTCTACCCTTGTTAGGAAAATATCCCACTCGCTGCGTGCAGCTATCTGCAGGGCACTGGAGAACACCCTCCGCAGAAGGTGCCGGCAGAGGGGTGGCTGTAGTGCCAAGCCGCTGCCAAGCGCACAGCCCCGTCCGCTTGGCGGAGGCCGGGAGGCCATGGCAGGCTGGAGCAGGGAGAGAGGCATGGGGAACGCGGTTCCCCTCTTGGCTTTGAGTCTGCACCGTGTGCTCTTCTGCAGAGAGCTGCTGGGAAGATCTCCTCCCTTGGAGGTCCTTCAAGCAGCCAGATAAACTGCACTGCCCAGGATGTGAAGAAAGATTTAGGATTTATGAACGTTCACTAGAGCCAAATCAAACATATTTGTTTTGTGCTGTGTTATTTGTCAAAATGACATCATTCTTCGTGCTGATAAACAAGGGAATTCTGACTGCGCCCTGGACTGAAAGTGCCACGCTTTGAGTTTTAAGACGTTAGCTTTGTGCACTAAGGAGCCGTACAGAGCAAGCAGGGTGACTTCTAATCCTTCTAATGAGCCAGCAGAAACCACAAGCACACAAGCGCACATGCACTTGCTTACGGCTCCTGTACTAACACCAAAATGGTCCAGCTAATTATCCCTGAGACAGTTACACTAGTCCCACAGGTAAGAGGTGCTTCTGGGGCCAAGGCATTTTGAAAAGCTCGGTGTCCTGCAATGCCGAGGCTGCAGGATGGGGTGGGTGCCAGACTCGGTTAGCGGCTGCTTTAGCAACGGAGGCAGGGGCCGAAGCCATCCGTGCCGTGAGGCAGGCGGACAAGTGCTAGAAATGAAAGTAATCGTCGCCGTTCCAGGCACGGCGCGTGCGTGCGACGGAGGAAACACCGCTTCCTCACGCCTTTTGTCCAGTGGCCAGGTACAGCTTAAAACAAACCGCAGGGAAGGTCCTGCCAGCCCCAGCACGTACTGGACGCCTGTGGGAAGGCGTGGGGTGCCCCGGCCCCTGCCGTGGGTCTGGGCCAGGCAGGCGGCTGCACGGGGCAGGGAGGATGCTGCTGCCTTCCTGTAGCCCGCGAGAGGAGAAGAGGCTGTCCTCCACGCAGGGCACGTGTGTGAAAGCCCAGGTATAATAAAACAGCGCTCTCTAAACAGCAGCCTGTATGTTTTCTGCTATACTAAGCATTACAGTAGTGCAGGTAGTTAAAGTCAGCAGCATGAAAATTAACATTTAAAGAGATACTCTATGTTCCTTAGCAAAGCACTGCTATCCAAAACACACTGTTTGGGCTTGGGTATGAGAGGAAGAAAAAAAGATTATAATAAAAAATAGACTGCAGGCATAGAGCGAACAGTTGCCGTGACCTTGCCTTTTGTATGCCATTACACAATTCAATGGCAGTCCACTCAAACCTTGCTCTCGATCAATATCCTATTAAAGCAGCACAAAAAGTCTCTATAAACTTAGTGGTTAGCTATGTTTATAAATGGAACTCAGCATAATTAGACGGTCAATAGCAGGCTGTACTTGTAATTTTAAAATGAACATCACACATTTCATATCTGTTGTATTCGGCAAAACCTCTTTGAATCTAACGATACAGTGTGTAGGAAACAAAGGCCTTGCAAGAAAAGAAAAAACCAGCCCAGCTCCGCTTTCCTCTCAGCAGCGGCAGCGCAGTGAGTTTCCCTTTGTTTATGGAGTCACAACACAGGAAAAAGTTTATTAGTTAAATGTCATGTTTCTCCCATTTAACCTTAAACACATTATCACTTTGCTGCAGCGTTACACACGGACTGATCTTAGTCACATCCCAGCCCCTTTGTGAAAATGAATACATAAGAATGGAAAAAAGAGAAACTAGATGTTAACATGACTAAAAGAAAGCGCCGTGTTCCAAGGAAGACAAATGCCAGCCTGGCCGGTTTTATTTAGTGGGTTTCCTGGTTTGTAATTCAATAAATTTTTCAAAATAAATATTCCAATTGGGTTAAGTCAGAGGGCTTTTTCTTAATTTCTCTGTGATTTTTCTTGACATTCCGGGTCAAGGTCTGAGCTAAGGAGCTGGCGATGGAGGGAGCCGCCTGGCAGCAGCGGCGGTGCTGCCCTGTGTCCCAGGGAGTAGCGCTCACCTTCCTCCTCCTCCTCTTGGGCAAACTAGCTCCTCCTGCGCCTCGGAGCGAGCGGAACGTGGCCCGTGGGCACGGGGATTCTTGTGTGATGCCAGCAGGTAAAACGGGAGCAGAGGCTGGCGTCAGTTTGCTTGCTTAGAAAGCCCGCGCACATCAGCGGGCTGGGTGCTAGGGGAAGAGGGGTCCTTCCTCCTCGCCCCCGGCCAGGTCAGAGCCCTGGCTCAGATGACGCCTTGATGCCGGCACTTAGGTGGAGACCATTGTTTTGACTCGCAACTGCAATTTCTGACATCCCTTCCTGTTTGGGAGATGTTCCTGAGCTATCAGAAGGTCACTTTGCTGCAGAGCGGTTCTTAGCAGGGGGGAATGGCGTATTTTTTATGTCGGTGGCCTGGAGTTTCTGCAGGCTGCAGCGTGCAAACAGCGGGCTGTGCTGGAGTGGAGCTTCCCAGCCGCGCTGCTGCTTCGTGTGGGGATGCAGCCCGTTCCTGCGGTGTAGGTACAGGGGCATAGGGAGGTTGCGTGGCGGACTGTCAGATGCAACAACGAAGAGATTTAATTTGGACGAGAGTTTTGCCACCGCTTGCACCGCTTTGATACCTTTGCTTATTCTCCGGAGCTGCAGCCTTTGCAGAGAACCCTGCAACTAAATGCAAATGTTCCCTTCGCATCAGCTTTCGGGTCCCGTGCAAGGTGGACAGTCCACAAAGGCAATGTGAAAAGCCATTTGGAGCAGGCTTAGATGTCTCCCGGCCGGGCTAACTGCACCGTGCCCGCTCTCGTGGCGCGTTGCGCTGCAAAACACAAGGGTGACTAGAGGAGGCAGCCGCCAGGCAGCAGCTCCCTTCAGCCAAACTGCAGCTGGGAAGAGGAAGCGACCTTCCGCCATGCAGACGAAAAACATTAACCTCTTCCTGACAGTCTCAGAGTGGGCTCTACCGTCGGCCCGTTGCTGTGTTCTACGATAGTAAATGGGGAAACTGCAAACAAAGGTATAAATACCCTTTGCTGAAGGACAGGTACCAAATAAGCGCGTCAGGCGGGCAGGAGAAGGGATTTCAGAACGGCGCTGCTGGGGCCAGAGACCTTGAGGTGGATGGGCCAGGACGGTGGCTCCTGTGTAAGGACTGCCAAGGGGTCTCGGGTGCNTGGGGAAACTGCAAACAAAGGTGTAAATACCCTTTGCTGAAGGACAGGTACCAAATAAGCGCGTGTCAGGCGGGCAGGAGAAGGGATTTCAGAACGGCGCTGCTAGGGCCAGAGACCTTGAGGTGGTTGGGCCAGGACGGTGGCTCCTCTGTAAGGACTGCCAAGGGGTCTCGGGTGCTCGCTGCCATAGGCCTGCTGGGCACTTCAACCTCTGCTGCTTAGGTCTCTTGGTGTATATCAGAGGTGGGTTTTGTTCTTAAACCCTCGGGTTGCAAACAGGCTCTTGAGTGTGGCCAAGTGGCTTGGCCTGTGCCAAACAAAGCATCCTTCGTGTTTGCTACGCAGGCGGAAATTACTGTGTGATTAGCCCTTTCTACTTTGTGCTGAGTTTACGCAGCATTAGCAATACGTTGTTCCTACCCCACCCCTGGTCCGGAGATACATTTCATTTTCCTATAGGGCCAATTCAAGGGCTGGAACCGAAACGTCCAGGATTTAGGGAGAGCGATAAACAGAGGGAAGTGAGAGAAAGAAGAGAAGCGTTATCCAGACGCCCGTTTTTCTTCCATATCTGTTTGGAATAAAACTGTTTCATAAATCTTGCAATGGTTAGGAAATTCATCGTGCCTCGGAAAGCAACGGTGCTTTAATTTAGTGCTTGCCTTTTTATGTTCCCGTTTCGAAAATAATGTGCTTAACCTGTAAGTTAGGCTTTGGTAGGTAGAGGGTGCAGAGGAATTGATCAGCAAAGGGTTTACAGAACACAAATCTGTTTGGCAAGGAAGTTGCTGAAAACTGTGGAGTAGATGCTGCAGAGAGTACCTTTATGATTGATTTCCATTCAAGTCAGACTGACTGCAGTGTGGTCATTTTTCTAACCCATAACTGCTCACACTGCAGCAGTCTGCTATCTGCAGGGTGTCTGAATTATAGCAGTCCATGTCCGTGTTACCTTTTACACAAATTACTTACACCGGTTTCTTTTTCCATGCAAATTCATCAGTTTTACAGCCTCTTGTAGCTGCTGTCAGGAAACCGTTGCAGAAAGCACAAATTGATAAAACGAGTTAATTTTACTATGTTTAATTTTTCTTTCTGTTAACACACCCTCCCATATACCCAGTGTGCAGGAAGCGTATGATAGTTAAGAGAAGATAACAAAGGGTTGGAGCGTTCTTGTCATAAATTACTTCCCAGCTTAATTCCTTCTAATGATCATTCCAGATTTTCTCAAGTTTTAATGGCGCTGTGTATTTTCCGTCCCATGCTTTTAAAAGTCCGTGTCTATCCAGCCTGTTCCCTTTCTGTCTCAATGATGTTCTTAAAAGATCACTGCCAAACAACAACTAATTGTCTTGTGGGGATGATGAGGCAGCTGCAAAGCTACATTATTCCTCTGTCAAATCTGACATTGCGAGCTCCTTAAGACTTGGGGTGAAATACTGGCCCCGTTACAGTCAATGGCAGCACTCCCAGAAGCCTGCGTTTCAGCCCAGACATGTTAGCCGGGTGATAGGAGCTATCCTGTCTTCATTTCCTCACTCCTGCCCTGTCGCAGTGAAAGATTTTTTCACGTTTGAAAATGGGCCAGATTCTCAGACCAAAGATTAAACTTGGCTCCGCATCCCTGTGTGGCATTGAGACTGCTTCGCCTTTGTTGCTGTGAATCGGGGCTCGCAGACAATACGTTCCAGGCCAAGTTTGTGCGTTTTATTGTGCAGTACGTCCCTTTTCACATGTCTCTGAAATGCGAGAGAAAAATCATGATCTGTAATTGTCAGCTCCCAAAGTTGTATTGTCCTGTTTATAGCACTGGAACAGCGACGGTGGATACGGTACCGTTTGCCGTACAGTGGCATTTCTTCATGAAATGCATGGTCTGTTGACTTTAACATTAAACTGCCGTGTTCCTTTGCTGTTCCCAGAAGAATACGGCACGTGGAGTTCATAGGCTTGTGCTGCGAAGTTCAGGGTGTGTAGGAATTCATTATGCTTTAATGTAGAACCAAGGCACTAGGACAGGGAAATTAAAGGCGTTCATATCCCTTACAATAAAACTTAGATCCTGGATAAAGTAATGAGAGGTGAGCAGTGGAAGCTAAGGCTGGATAAAAGTTTTCGGGAATCATGTCTCTAGCTCTGATTTAGCTGGAGGAGAGGCCAGAGGAAAACTCAGGTGTTCACAGGCAGAAAAGAACTCAGGTTTCTCATCTGCTTTTATGATTTCTCCAAGGAGCATTTGTAACCTCTGTGCTTGTGAATGTATATCACGTATATACCAAAGGTCCTGAGGTGTGTATTTCCCTGCCTACACTGCTTATAGATTATGCCAAGCACGCTACAGGGATGATGCAGCCCATTTGTAACTACGCCAATAGATGCGATGTTGTCCTAAAAGCAAGAGCAACAAGTTTCATTAAATGTTAGAATGGTATTAATAGAAAAGCGGTGCTTAAAGAAAGCTTTGCCATAATTGTTTGATTTTATTTTTTTTAACAAAAGAATACCTTTGGAGGAATGTAAGAAAGAGTCTTTGTCATGGGACATTGTATACTTGATAAAATTTACATCTTCTTGATTGCAATGCCGGTTACCATTAGCATTTCCTAATTTCCACGTCCCACCTGTTCTCATCGTGAAACTAAATACGCTCATGGGGAAGAAGAAAGTGATTTTCAAGTGCAATTCATGCCTTACTCACATGACTTACCGACTGCAATCTCTTTTGTTTCCCCAGCACCGATAGCTGCAGGAACAGGCCCTAATTTCTCCCTCTCAGATTTGGAAAGTTCTTCATACTACAGCATGAGCCCAGGAGCAATGAGGAGGTCTTTACCTAGCACATCCTCTACCAGGTAATTTAATCTCTGCCTACTACCAGGTTACTTGGAAACCCAGGCCAGCATCATTACTCATCTGGGAAAGCAACCATTAAATGCTTTGACAAGCTCTTTGGGGGCCTCAAGATGTGGAGCTGTTTCAGATTCACAGAGCTGAATGTTCAACTGGATTGCTGTTAAAGTCCTTTTTACGTGTACAAGCGTTGCAGAAAAACCACCGCATTGACTTCTAGAACTTCTGGCTTGCATCTCGGTGTATCAGGAGAAGTTGCACTGGAATTGTTGGAGTTTCAGTTGTGGCAGAAGAGAATTTGGAGCATATTGAGATGTGCCACTTTGTCCCAGCAGGAAGATGTTAAGATAGACTTATAAGCATTCTTTATCGTAAAAAGTGTTACCTGTGAGACCAACATCGTTTTAGGACCTTAGCCTGTAATGCATTCTGGGTTTTCATATAGCATTTAGAAATTTGTGACTCAGCCTTCGGAAGGCTGAATTGTTAACGCAGATGACTACCCAGTCTGAGTTTGATCTTGGCTTAGGTGCCAACTATCACACGAGGATCTTTTTTATTTTTTTACCTTTCACTTTAACCATCCGTGAGATTAGATTTATAAACAAGCCCAGTCACTCTAGTAGTCTTGAACACTATTAAGGAACCAGATTGATTTTTTTTTTACCCCACAGCCAAAATAGATCACTTATTTCAAAGACACGACAAGAAAGTCTGACTTCAGCCCAGGGTTCTCTTACATTTTTATCTCAGCCTGCAGTGCCACCAGCTTTGCAGAAAGCAAGTACACGAGTAAAAAGCCTCTATAATTTGAATATAGCTGTTGTTTTTATTTAAGAAAAAAAATCTTTAAAGAAAGGCTCTTAGCAATAACTTCTTACAGTTTGCAGTGATTGGAAGAACATTCTGCATCTTGCACTTAGTGTGCACATTATGAAGCTCGGTGGCTACAGTTCCCATTGCACATCATTTAAAAACTTTGTGCTCTTTCTTTTTTTGCATGTAAACTGCGTACCCTGCAATGCTCGTCATTAGCACCATTCTCGGGTAGAATTTACTTGTGACTCCAGAAGCAAAAAAGTTGAGGTTATTAATGTTACTTAAGAGCTCAGTTGTTGCTCTTCTATTCTTCTGCAAATAGCTAGCACTGATAAGGAGCTAATTATAAACAGCATGGGTAGTTAATAACTTGGTAATATGTTTGTTTTCCTCTCATTAGGCTGTTCCCAGTCAGAAAAAAAAATATTCCTTAAATACACAGACTCAGCAGAATTATCAGGCGGTAATTATATTGTATGCACACAATTTCCCCTATTGACACATAACAATTCTCTAAATGAAGGAATGGCCAAACCTGCATTCCACGCATACCGCAAGACTTACTCTTCCTGTTTCTCACAAACCGATTTTGCATACCCGCCAGCTCCTACCTGTGCAGAGCTTCGGGCGGGGAGCTGGGGAGAGGCTGCAAGTTTTAAACCAATAGAAATTGCAGTGGAATATTTTATGCCTGTTAAATATGTTCCACCTACGCAGAGGAGCCTGTTCTTGAATGCCTTTCGTCTTAATAGAATACAGATTTAGTGAAAAAAGTGAGCTGACCCAGCCTTGGAAAAGTACTTAGAAGAGAAATTCTCAGTAACATCCCCACGCAGTCTGCACAACTCATTATAGAAAATAGAGCCAAACCGTGCGTCTTTGGCTTTGGGGTCCTCTCCTCGCAGAACTACTGGAGTCTGAGTCAGTGGCCACCAGAGACCACCAAAAGGGCTCTTCTGTCTCCTGAGCCTTGGGTGAGGGAGGTGTGATCTGTCACAAGGGAATCCTTTAGCACCGACACTGGCCAGAGATACCTGTTGGGGGCTTTTTATGCTTGGTGGGACACAGTTGCAGGGTAAAATGCTTATACTTGTAGAATAACGTGAACATTTGAACCAAGAATGGCTTCTTCCATCATTCGCTTGTCTGTGCTTCTCGTGGGACTGAAGTCCAGGTTAATTTAATAGCTACGGTTAAAAGATTGAAGGCACCAGTTTGAACTGATAAACAATTTGTCTTCCCGAACAAGCTGTGGAAAAATCTGACAGTTAAAATAAGTCTTGGGTGTCGTTACCATATTCATTCAAATTGCAAAAATCACGCAATAGAAATTAAATTTTTGCCTTTTTATTGACATCTGTGCGCTTTCAAAAATATCCTTTTTTTTTGATCTGTAAAAGCCTAAATGCTGAACTGTCTTCTAGTTAAACTAACGCTTGTTTAGGGGTTCAGTCTGGACTCTGCGAGAGGTTGCTTTGTATCTCGCTGAAGCTTAGTCATTGGCAACGAAGCAAATCAGAAGCAAGGAGAGGATGCTGAGAGGTTGGGTGGGCAGGGTGGCTGTGAGGAACTCATACCTTCCCCTTCTCAGGGCCCTAAACCTGTTACAGTGTCCATAACCAAGGTAGTCTCAAGCGGGACTAGCAAGATATGTCCCAACAGAAGAGCCTTTGTTCCTTTCCACACATAGAGTATTTATTCTGTGTTTTTACTTTCTCAGCTCCACAAAACGTCTCAAGTCTGTGGAGGACGAGATGGACAGTCCTGGTGAGGAGCCGTTTTATACAAGCCAAGGGCGCTCTCCGGGAAGTGGCAGCCAGTCAAGTGGATGGCATGAAGTGGAGCCAGGTAAGCCACGGCTTTCAGGAGCCCAAGAACACGATCTCCAGTTGCTCTGTTTTGTTATCAGAATACACCGAATGCTGTATAGAAAGGTGATCAATTCTAAACTTCTTGTAGCTTCCTCTGAGAAAAGGTCAGTCTAATGAAAATGTTGTAGTGGTTTTATTGCTCCCGCAGCTGTGAATGTTTCTGCAATGTGTCACTTCTGTATTGTGGCCAAATATCTGAAGTATTTAAATAATGCAGCAAAAGATAGGCGGTCTTTTTCTGTCAAAACGTCCAGATTCAATTCTGGGATAGCGGTGAGAATCGCTTAGCGAAAAGCAGTACCTGTCTCGGCTGTGCCCTACAGTTATGCTGTTTAAATAAATATCCCTAAACTTATATAAGGTAGAATGGCTTTTCAAGCATGATACGATACTTGAGCTCACTTAGTAATGACTTTTAAGAGACTTACAGAAAGAGTCGTTCCATTAATCTGTAATACTATGAAGTGTGATTGGAGGCTTCATATTAAAATAGATATCACTGGGCGTCCCACTTCATAAGGTTTAGGAAGCAGCTCTTCCGCCTCTTCTCAGTTAATTTTTGTGTGTGATCTTTCTTGTTGATCATCTTTTGGGTTATGTTATGTTACATACTTAACTGTCCATTGATCACTTACTTATCCTGAAATCATCTGGGTGCTTAATACTATTGGAAATGCTTTTCTGGGTCAGTGCTACGTGCATAGGTGAAGTTAATGCCTCAGTTTTGCTTACAGCTAAATAATCAAGTATTTATTGCCAATAAAAATAACAGGAGTCCTATTTGTTAGACGAAGGCAAGCAGTGCTTTCATCTTCAGCTTCCCAGTGTTTGAGAAGGCCCTCTAAACAGCCCAAAGGATCTTTCGCAATATGGTTTTTTTTTTCTTTCTTGTTTGTTTGGATTTAAAATAGTATGGTTTTGGTTTATTTTGAAACAGCACATGCGCGTCCAGGGCACTGTGTATAATGAACTATACAGCACAGAAAAGTAACTCCAACCTGAACAGCATTAAAATCAGTTCTGTGGGCACTTGGCCAGCCACCTATATCCTTCATCATGTAGGAAACATACCCACAGCTTTCTCTGGAGACCCTGTCAAACAGCTGTCCTTTACAGCATGCCCAGAAAGTCACCAAATTCGGGCTATTCCAGACTGGGAGGGAACTGATTCCCGCGTCTGGGAGCCCTTGGAGGATCCCCTGCCAGCTGCCCTCTCTCCTCTAATGAGGAGGAGCCAGCTTGTGGGCCCTTATTGCCTGCAGATGTGGCACTTCGGCAGGAGGAGAGGGTGGACCTGCAGGCAGACAAGTGCCAGGCTCCCCGTGACGGCCTTGCCGCCGCCATCCCCAGGGCTCTGGTGTTTTCAGCGAGGTGTCCTGCTCAGTTGACACTAGGGGCTGTTTTCTCCGTCAGCTCCAAGCTTCAGATGATGTAAGGCAGAGCTTCACCTTGTACTAAACTAGCCTGCTCACGGAGCGGCAAAAACACGAACGAAAGCTCAGCACCCGTGGAAAAGGAGCAATCACAGCCTCCTCTGCAGACACAGATGGCTGAAAGCTGACTGGGTCACTGCTTCTACGTCATTGTCGGACTCGGGGCTAGCTCCTCCCAAAGTTTGGGGTACTCTTTGTTAATGACAAATGTTCTCCGTTTGTGCAGCAGTCAGAGGTTGGCTATTAATTTTGCTGTCACTTCCGGTGGTTTTCCCCACATGCGGTCATCACCTCTGTCTCATCCAAGTCCTGGCTAGACGGTGGCGTTGAGCTGCTGAGCTGGACAAGAGAGGGACCTAAAGCCTTACGCCTCCAAAGCCCCTCTGCCACTCTCGGCACCACCGGGTGCCCATCGTGAAGAAGCACAACTGCCCATGTCAAACCTCCTGAGGTGCTTACAGAGGCAAGAACAAGTCAGAGAAGAGAATGTTTTTCCTTCCTCATGACCTTCCTCACTTACTACAGAAGAATCCCAGACTCTGCTTAATCTTGCCTGTAAGATGGCAGAAAATCACCTTGCAACATCAGGGACTCAAGCCAGGTACCAACTAGATATAGCTCAGATTCACCAAGCTATCTATCACTGTCAAAGCTATGAAGAAAGAGCTTCATCCTGCCTGTGTGGGATGCACTTTCAAACCATCTTTATGCTGTATCCACGCAGCCCCACCCCAGTACTTCTGCCGTGGCTTTCCAGCAGCCTCTCCTCTGAATTCATTGCCTCAGCTTCTCTGTAAAACAGGGTCACTGCAAGAGCACGGCCAGCAGAGACATTACCTAGAGAGCCACAGCTCGTCAGCGGTGAAGGACACAACAGTACTGAAGTGTCTTTTCACGCCAGGGTGACGCTGGCACAAGGTGCTCCCCGCTGAGGGACGCATCCCGCTGTGGGGCTGTGCACAGTGCCCTCCCTTACCTCAGAAACCGCACATGGGTCTGATGTTAACGTCTGGCCCTTTGTATTTGACGTGGGTGCTTTATCTCCAGAAGCGTAAAATGTTTTATGAGTCTTCAATGGGGCGTCTGCCTAGAAAACATGTTGGTCATCTGAAAGCTGCGATGCTAACGTCCCGTACTGCCCGGTGGCTTGCCGCAGCGCTCCCCTCTGAGCGGGGACCTTGGGAGCCTGGACCTGTTTCAGATCCATCCTTTCCGATATCTCTCCTGTCCAGAAAAAGGCCTTGCTGTTTATTTAATCTACAGTCAAAATGATGGCACAGTTTTAACATAGAATACTCTCTGAGCTTCAGTATTTTGGGTTGTTTTTTTTTTTCTCAGTGAAATTCGCAGTGGAAGTTTAAAGACTAAAACCATCTTTTTGTTTGCCTTGGCATTTCTTCCATGTGGTTCATTTTGTGCCGCACGGGATAACGCAGGTATCGACGGAGCAGAATGATGCTGGTTCGGAAGGCAGGCTGAAGTTTTATCCTGTGCTGGCAGAGTAGCGTAAGCCAGGTTTCCAAACTCCGTAATTAAACCCTGTCCTTTGGGTTACCGGCCAAACAACGGGAGGAGGAAATCAGACCAAGGAAAGGAAGCTTAGGCTTGTCTGTGGGATGGCTGTTCTGGCTGGGAAGGAAAGTTCAGAGAGGAGCCAGCAGCCAGCCTCCCAGCCCAGTAGGATCCACACCAAAGATAATAATATATCCTTTGGCTTTATTGCCTTTGAGTAGATTGCTTCCTCACAGGAGATTTAGATTTATGCAGAGATAGCTTCTTGGCCTATTCGCCTTGACAGGTTTATGGGAGCGAGAGGATGAATATTCTGTCTGTGTGTGTTGCGTTTGCTTAATTCTGAGGTGCGCACACGAGAAAACGTGGGGATTCTAACGCAGGAGCAGGTGTGAAGCACCCGTACGCTTATGCACACGTAGAGACAGGAGGGAAGTGCTCGTGGCACAGAGACGACGAGAGGGTTGTAGCAAAAGATGTTGCCTGGGACAGTGCAGGGAAATCAGGTCCGCGTGAGAGGGCGGTTGGAGAAATGCTGCCCTTGAAAGAGAACACAACATAGAAGAGAAAGGGAAAATGAGAAGACAATTTTAGACCATGCAGAAGGAAAAAAGCATATAGGGGAAAAAAAAAAGAACAAATGCCAGGAAAACAACGATTTTACTTCCTAGAACGGAAATATGAAATGGAATATGTGAACTCCTCTTAGAGAAAGAGAGCACTCCAGGCAGAGGGTTATTTACCGCCAGCCGTGACTAGTCGCTCTACATCTGTCGCCATTTTTTTCTCTTGAACAAATTCCCTTTTTGGATACTTTCTTCCTGCTTTGCTTCCCCGTGATTGCCCCTGTAAGTGGTCTTTGGAGGGCAGGCTGTATACTCAGAACATATGTGCAAACTGGCAGGAGAACAGAAGAGGACAAAACCACTCTGTGTGCTATTTAGATTAGGCAGTGGATGCTTCCCCTGTGCCTACTCTTAGGGTCTCCGCTGCATGCAGAACACAGGCTGCACCTATTGTCCATCCACAGACCTTCCTCCACGCTTTCACAGCCCGGGGCCCTGGGGCTCGCAGCACCCTGACATCTGTCGCACGCGGAGACTTTGCTGGACGTACATCCTAC
Source organism: Steatornis caripensis (assembly GCA_013398225.1). Taxonomy (NCBI): domain Eukaryota; kingdom Metazoa; phylum Chordata; class Aves; order Caprimulgiformes; family Steatornithidae; genus Steatornis; species Steatornis caripensis. The sequence continues at coordinate 66,039 of VZSC01019224.1, read as the reverse complement.
GTGCTTCACCAACCAGCAGCACGACTTTTCCATTCCTGGCATTTCAGACCCATAGTAATGAGCAGAGGACTCAGCCTTGTGTCTTTTACGTCGCGATACTTCTCGCAAGCAAGGATCTAGCACTCTTCTTATACATCAGATGCGACAGCCCAAGCAAAACCCAACATTAATTCCATGTTCCTTGTACTGTAGTCCTTGAGTCTATCCATTTACCTGCACTCGAAAGCTCCTGGGGAGCTCTCAGGCCTAAAAAGGCTGGAGTCTGCCAGAAAAGATGAATTTCCTTTCACAACAAGGAAGGCTTAGGAAGTAAAACAAAGCAGACATGTAGTAAATTACTTCTGCTTTTCAAATACCTTTTGCAGTATCCTCCTTACCATTACTTTATCTCAGCACTTTCAGTACATAACTCTTGTTAACTGAGAAGAAGGGAAGAGAGCATAAAGATTATGTTAGTAAGAAAATAAGGCAACATCACACTGACATCAGCTGGCCCGTGTTGAGTTCTGTGGCAGCTCTGCTTGTAGTGGGGGTAAGCCATAATTACAGGTGTAAGTTTTTTAATTCCATAATAAGAGAACATTGAGTGAATGTGTATCAGTATTCCACTTACGCATTTTTTAAACACATTCTCTTGATTCAGTCCAGCACTAATGTTCACATTGTACTCTGTCAGTCATTTTGTAGTGTAGCATATGGATGGTATTTGCCAATTTTACTTCCATGGTATTTCTACAGCGTGGCATGGAAAAAATGTTTAAGATGCAAATTCAGAGTATCCGATTAGTTTCTTTTCTTAGATCTTCCTGGTGCTTGTATTTCCACAAGTTAGTTTGGACCCTAGAGGAGAGTAATCCCAGGAAAGGTACATCTTTGTACTCCTCATGCTTCTTGAGATATCTGAAGGGACAATTCGCTCTGCTTCAGTGGTGGTCTCAACCGACTTACAGCACTGCACTGGTTTGCAAAATCGGTGGATCTCTGTTGTCCTTCTTCCACTGAAAGACTGATGTGGCTTTTCATACCTTGGTCGTCCACTTTCTCTTGCCCCAGCTCCACCTCGGCTCTCGTGCTGCCGGTCACGTTGTGCTAGGGTCTTGTGTGTCTTCACCTTGAAAACCCCAGGAACCAAATGAGACTTTCAGTGCAAAAACCTTAAGGAATTAGTAATGACACTTGCACCGCATGACTGAAAGACATATTTACAGTTCTAGGGGTTCATGAAGTTGATAGTATTATATGAACCTGCAGTAAGCTAGAGAGCTCCCTGTTAGACTGCTGGACACGTCTTCGGTAGTAAAGATGCTGTTAAAGTCAGCCTCACGATTGCTCACTACACCACTCAGGCTAGTGCTGCTTGTTCTCGTGCCACCATCTATGGGACTGTCTGAAAATAATTTCTGAGCGATTTCTGTGCAGCTGAGGAGCTGAGATCCTAGTTTGGAGTATTTCCCTTGCAGCGACAGTGACCTCTAACTTAATGGCACCGTGTCTCTCCGCGTTGCTGGTTACAGAACAACCACACGCCGGCAACCGGTCCAAACTCTTGCTTCAATAACCCTTTTCTAAAATCCAGCGTGAGCTTTTTTCTTAGCAGATTCTCAGTATGCAAGAAAACAACTTCTCCATATTTACTAAGAAACTCCAATTTATGCCTTACGCATCAGAAAGAGATTACCACAAGAGTTTGTTTTCAAAGTCTGTTTGGAATTATATCTTGGAAATGCCAGAGGAAGTGGTATAAGGGAGATCCTAGATTGTGTTCTGTATGCATTCTGTATGCCCTAAACACAGTTGTTCCCTGGCGCTACCTAGAAGATAAAATATGTATCGTATGTCCCAGCATCAGTGGTGCAGACCTCAGGCAAAAGGTCCACGGGCTCATCAGAGGACTCGATGACACACACTAACTCAGAGCTCAGAGAAGCTTCCAATGATTGTGCCGCATTGCTGCCAATGATTCAAGGGACTGACTGTAGGAAGTATGATGAAAAGCATGAGAACCATGTATTATACAAAATAAGGAATAGACAAATAATCCCTTTTTACTGGGAAAACATTCAACTTCAGACCTGGAGTATTCAGTATCAAATAAGTATCTGGCACTCCTTTTCAATGACTTGCTGTAGTGGGCAGTTTTCACTGGATCGTAACTAGACACAGGAATTTCATAATCTTTATCAGTTTCCTTAAGCTGAACTGTTTGGATACTCATAAAGCTATTTAAGAAAGACAAAAACAAGGAAACCTCTCTTGTCCTTAGACCAGAGGAGGTCTGCGTCCAGGATCCATGCCAATTGTATTTACTCCGTATTTCCCAGATGTGACATTGTCTCGCCCTCCAATTCTCAGCGTGTAAAGAAAAGTCAGACAGCACACTCACACAGCCGTTAAGGTTGTACCTGCCTTGTGCAGCACCTTCGTTACAGACCTTGACACATCCATCAGCAGGCACCAGTGCCATTTTTTCCTCCATTGAACTTAATGTCTTAAGACAGTGGGAACATTTCCCAACCAGACAAACCTCCAGCCCGTGGCATAGTTTGGCTCTTTGAATGGGAGGTCAGAAACAGATCGTGTTTCTCTGGTGGCCAGAATGTTTTGGTTTACAGCAGAGGGAATTTCATCGGGCTAATTTGTGCTGCAAAGCTGAAGAGATGCCGTGAGAGGTACGGCAGGCAGAACCTGTTGCCTCCCAGGTTCACGCAAACTTCCGCTGTTCATTTTTTCTGGAGAACTTTTTCTGAGCTTTGTTGGACTAGGTCTCTCCTGCTCCTGTTTGCCCCATTTCCCTGTTCTCGTTTGTGCTGGTTTTGGCTGAGACAGAGATAATTTTCTTCACAGCAGCTGGTATGGGGCTGCTTTTTGGATTTTTGCTGAAAACAGTGTTGATGATAGTGCAGGGATGTTTTTGTTATTGCTGAGCAGGGCTTGCCCAGAGCCAAGGCCTTTTCTGCTCCTCACCCCACGCCACCAGCGAGGGGGCTGGGGGTGCACGAGGAGTGGGGAGGGGACACAGCCTGGACAGCTGATCCCCACTGACCACGGGGATATCCCGTACCGTATGGCGTCATGCTCAGCACGGAAAGCTGGGGGAAGAAGAAGGAAGGGGGGGATGTTGGGAGCGATGGCGTTCGTTTGTCTGCCCAAGTCACCGTCACGCGTGATGGAGCCCTGCTTCCCTGGGGAATGCTGAACACCCGCTCGCCCATGGGAAGCGGTGAATGAATTCCTTATTTTGCTTTCCTTGTGCGTGCGGCTTTTGCTTTGCCTATTACACCGTCTTTATTTCAACCCAGGAGTTTTCTCACTTTTACCCTTCTGATTCCCTCCTCCATCCCACCGGCGGGGAGTGAGCGAGCGGCTGCATGGGGCTGAGTTGCTGGTTAAACCACGACGCCATTCAGACCCGTGCTTCTTTTCATCTCCAAGGCTTTATACACAGTTTTCCACATTTCTCCCCACTCTCACGGAGTCTTTCAACATCCTTGTTCTGCCACAGCTGAGAAGCAAAGCGTGCTTGGGCCTCCTGTGCTGCCTTTCGTGCTTCTGTTATCGGTACACGGAATTAAACGTGGCCTCATGTGCATACTGCCACCTAAAAAGTCTGTTTCAAGTGAACAGGTAGATGCCCGGAGCCAAACGTGCGATGGGAGCATACTTCAGGGAACTCCAGCTACTGGAGAATACAGAGCTTTGCTTAAATGTCTTTTTGCTTTCATAGAGTCCGTGTGTTTCCTTATCCCTGCTCTCTGCATTACAGTATCCCATCAAAACACAAGCTGCCCAGTGGTTTTCAAGAACATAAGATTTTTCTTTTCTTCTAAGAGCAATAACAGTTATCAACTTTTACTGAAATACCGTATCAGCTCCTTGTCACTGGCAGTCTACAGTTCCTGCCGCTAAAAGTTTAATGCATTTACAGGAGCACTTAGGCATCAAGACTTTGATATCACAATCTGTTAGTCACAGGTGCTACATGATAGGTTTGTGTTAGCACATTATAGATCTTTTATCAGATACTGCACAAAATGTGTGTGTTTCTCTGCCAGGCAATCAGAATCAGACTGCTGCATAGTTGATGAGTTACTCACCAATATAAGTTGTTGTTTGTTTTAAACAGAACTTTTCCAGAACTGCACCTTAATGGATAACTTAAACTCTAATTGGTCAAGGCCAGCAAAGATCAAGAACTTAATGTGAGCCAGGAAAAATGCAGCAGGTCAATAGTGGTGCTTTGAGCATTGTCAGTCTTTTGCAATAGCATTCATCAAGTCAAACGATTAACACTACTCATTTGCTATAACAGACATAGTCATTTTGACAGCAAATTGCCACTGGATCAATAGCTCAGCTTTTCTTTGGCAATTCACGTAGTAGCGTGAGACCTGTGACAACACGCCATGCTGCTGGCAGTGCTCTCTCAAAATCACGGAAAGAACTACTGAGTGAAAAGTCAGTTCAGATTGAAATGTCCTAGGTGTTTTCACACCTCTCGAAGGCTCACGTTTTTTCCAGAAACCGGACAACACAACAGACTTGGCCCTGAGATTCAGCCTAAACTGTACTTCCCATTTTTAAGAAAATGAATAATCCCACGGAAGCGTTAGAGCACATGCCTCAGCTTTGCTGTAATCCCCTGAGGAAAACACCCCTTCGGTATGGTCCCGCAGAAGTCAGTCAGTCACTGTTGTGGCTCTGCTTCTTGCATCTAATTCCAGATGTCAGGAAATGCGTCGTTTAAAAATGGCTACGGAGCTGTAGGAGTTCTGAGTTTAAAAACGCAGAAGGTGTTTCTCTTCAGATATCAGAATAAAGCTCTGTTTTCGACTGGCCTGGTGCTGGCATCATCCGTACGTACTGTTTTCACTGGCTTTAATGACCAAGTTAAAAGCAGATCTTCCGTGCGCTGTGACAGCCGTAAGACCACCTGAGCTATTGCTGGCTCCACACACATCATCTGCATCATTTGTCAGATTGATAGGAAAGATTTAGCACACGGAAAACCATTTCCTGACAAAGGCTGGAGCAGTGCTTCCTGATGACAACGGGATTTCTGGGATGGGAGTGCTGTGCTGCTAGTCCGTGGACCTAGCGTTCTTCAGACGTCCTTGCTGCCTGAGCCGTATTCTGCCACCCATTCTGTTTAACACGTACACATAAAGCAAAGATGGCCGTATGGTTCGTGCTTCAGTTTTGACACCAAGTGACAACTGTAAGCTTCCTTGCTATTGGGAGAAAAGCAGACACTTTCTACGTCTTCTCCGAGGTGAGCTCCGAAGGACAGAAGCACCCTCTGTTTGAATATGGCTGTGCGTTTCTTGCTGATTCGGAGTCTGTCAAACACGAGTCTCTGTGAGCTCCAGACGGGTCTCCTCTGATGCAGTTATCCTTGAAGATCATCTGATAGTGCAGCATGGGACCGTTTAATTGCAAAATGGGATTAAACACATTGGAAGTATTGTACCTGCCTTCCAAAAGTTGAACTAGTTTTCTTGTTTGCTTCTGAGACCAATTCAGGATGTTGACTTGGATCTATAAACTCTTCTATAGATTAGATCTTGGTTAGGAAATGGACTGCATTCCTTTCATGTGCTGTCTTAGCAGTTGAGATCAGCAGACTTGCTTTTTCTAATGTGTTTGGGAAGCAGAAGCAATATTTTATCTCCTGCGGTATGCTGCTGGTTCAGAAATGTTCAGGCTTATTAATTCTTCAGGACACAGGAAAAGTCTTCATCACCTGTGTAGGCAGTCATGGGAAAGGACCCGCTGCAAAGGCTGCATTGAACTCTTCTTTTTTTTTTGGAGGCAGCTGGAAAATATTAGTAGTCTTCAGAGCCAATATACAGTACATATAGAGAGCCAGTAAATGATGCATATTATTGCAAATTCCTCTGCACTTCTGCATTTTATAAAACAGATAACTAAAATACTCACCTAGCCAGATCAGTTCCCCAAGGGATGCGCATTTCCAAGCAGAGGACAAACCGAAAACACAGAACAGAACACAAATTAGCCAAATAGGGTGGCTAAGTGGTTGAAACAAATGGTTTTAGGATCACTGGGTAAGGACCGTGACCTCCTTTTGCATCAGTCAAGGCAACTGTGAAACTTTGTGAAAGAAGCTCACCGCAAAACAGATGCTGGGCTATCTTAGGTAAATAAATTACCAAAAAATAATAATAAAAAACTCCCCTACACATTTTACAAAGCACAGCTGTGTAAATATTGCATGAGACAGGGGAGAGGGGGAGAGATGTAACATACACCCTTTTTTATGCAGAAGTTCTGCTCTCGGCACTGTTTATTAACATTCCCAGTACAACCATCACTCCACTGCGTAGCACACAGTGCGGCTACTGTACTCCGTGCACACGTTTTCATCTTTGCTTTAGAGGAGAAAACAGGCTTTATTTTAAAGGAAACGTTTTCACCCAGAGTGTGCGATGAGAGGTGTTAGGGGACAGAGAGAAGACGGTACAGGAACGGGAACAGGAAGCAAATCGCATTCCGTCTCTTTCTTTTTTCGTTTCCTTTCCCACACTGTGTCTGCCACACTGACTCTAGATGTTCCCCCGGTTCCGCACAAAGTGACGCGCAATCCTGAGATCTTAATTTCAGTGAGCTGGGTACCTACTGCAATTTCCCTGCTTCTCAGCCGCCAGCTGCAGCACATTCCAGTCGACAAAAACTGTGGGTCTGCCCACAGAGAGGAAAAAAGTGGCTCTTCTCAGCTAGACCGAAGGCTCACCCAGCCCAGTGTGCCGTCTCCGACAAGAGCTGGTAGTGGACACTTGAGGAAAGAATACAACAGCAGGACAGGCATCCAGTGATGCTTTTCAGAGTACGGCCTCATGGGTTTTGGCAGCAAACAGCTTGGCTTCATGAGCCAGAGGCTCAGTTCACGTCTTTGTGTTTGACGGCCTTCGGTGGACTCCTCTTCCGGAGACGTGCTCCCATGTTTTTACCCCATCCTTTATTTCAGCCTCCACAACAGCCCGTGGCGGCGAGTTCCAGTTTTACTCGGTGCTGTGTAAGGAAGAAACACTTCTTCTGTCTGTTGCCTGATCATTTTGCTTGATGCTCCATCGTGTTTTGTTTTTTTTTTTTTTTTTTCACTGCCAGAAGTAGTGAATAAATCATTCCCTGGTTACTTTCTTTCAAGTTAAGTGCTGCCCCAACACTTTGACCGCAGCAGTCAGTGAGCATAGGAAAGCAGAGAAATCTGTCTAGCAGCCTGTTAGCTCAGGTAACGATTTGGCTGAGCGGCAGCAGAGCCATCCTATACCTCCAGGAGTGTATATGTGCTGTGATAGCAGCTGTGTTGTTCACCCAAGGTGGGCGGTCTGTAACCTTGACCCATAACCCACACGGCACGGATGCAGTGCTACCCGTACAGCCGAGCCCCGCTGGGCCGACTGTAATAAGGGCGCTGCAGCCTGAACAGGGGATGCTGTTTCAATACTCGATTTTCTTTCGTTTTCCAGCTCCATAAAAACTCAAAGTTCAGCAGCGTCTTCATCTAGTGTGTGTACTGGCTACAGTTGTATTCCGATTTCGCTGCTGTCTTGCTCAGGGGAGAGCAGGTAATCCATAGCATCCTCCACCTCTGCCCGCACCGCTCTTGCACAGCCCACAGCCCTGGTGAGATTGTCCTTTCTCCTCTTCTCTTACACCAATGGCTGCTGCTATTTTTAGTGCGATACACACCAAAAAACTGTAACATTAGAGATCCCGTTGCTAAAATTAGCTGGGAAATTACAGGCTGTTTTACTGGTTTGTGCATAGTCTTCATTTGCCTCGCTGGGATTTGCTTGCAGATCTTTGAACCCCCAAAAGCCGACAAAGTGAGATGGCACCTGCAGTCCTTGTGTCCAAGAGTTGTACTCTTGGAAAGAATGCGACGATTTTATATCAACAAGGGCTGGAGGCAAAGTCTTAGGTTCCACCTATAGGAGCGAAATACTTTTCTTATATAAATATAAATTATTACCTTTCTTTGTACTTAGTGAAACATCCCGTTTTAGTGCAGCAGCCCACGTTTGTCTCCGGGAGTATTACCGCGATGCAGTACGCTAATGCGCTACCTTGCTCCAAACAGGAGAAAGCACTTTGGACGTAGTCCAGGTTTAACCCTGTGACAGGGCTTGCCTTTACCGTTAACCAAAATAACGGCAAAAGCAAGTAAAGCATCGTCCCGACTCTTTAACTCTGAAGTTGGCCAGTCCTGGGTGTGAGGCGCATCTCTGAAGCAAAGGGTCACTCGCGCTTGTTCCGTGACTCCTCTGCCTCACTCTGCCCTTTCAGTCCTTACAACCTACATCTCTCGTCCGTTCCTTGAATGAGAACCACTTGGCCACACCTGATCTAAACGTGCTCTGCAAGGAGCTGCTTCTGCCTGTCGAGGTGAAGTTCGACATCTGACATCAAAATGATTCCTGAAAAAGAGTCCCGTCATCCAGGCGGAACTGCAAATTCTGGTCATTTGGAGATTTTAGAAATTAAAAGATCCCCAAAACAGCTGTATTTCTTATGCAAATCCTTAGCCAAATGGGAACTTGTAAGTATTAAATAAATCGCTTGCCCTCTGTTCAAAAACCATCATCTAGAAACCCAGTGATTTGGGGAGGACAGGTTTTAAGAGGGCAAAGCAGTCTTACAAGCGGCATTTCTCCCGTGTCCTGTGAACTGCTGTGCTATTGTGATTTTACAGTGCTATTTCTGTACTTTTGCAGGAGTTTTCTCTTCGGTGTTATGTGGAAATACCCTGACAAAAAGTGGCACTTAGTTCAGAGTGAACAGTGGCAGTGACTGAATAGAAACCTGATGTCAAATATACAACCACCCTGGGAAAGGGAAAATCCATTGCTTTCTCATCTCTTCCAGTTGTTGCCTTCTTAAGTGTATTATTCATAGAATTAGCGATTTAAAAATGCATAGAAACATTCTTTTTTTCTATCCATAGCGTCACTTTAAAAAAAAAATGGTTAAAAATCGATTTGCTGGCCTCTTGAGGAAATGCTGTAATGTTTTTGGCTGTCTCCTACTTTCTGCTGCCAGCTAAAAGTACCATCTGGCTTGTTTAGGGCCCTTTTCCATATCAGGTGCTTCCAAAATTCTCCCCGACCAGAGGATTGTTTCATTGGGTTGCTTTGCCTGCTGAGGCATGTGTCCTGGGCTGGGAATCCTACTGCTTCTGTTCCCTGCCATCTTGCTGACGGTGGTGTGTGTATGTTTGGGCACAGATCTTGCTGCCTGTCTCCCGAGGACATTTGCATCATTGTCAGCTGCACATATTAAATTGATATGCAGGGCTCAGAAACACGTATCCCGTCTTTTGTCCCTTTGTTTGTGCAATTGTTGTGGTTTTAATTCTTCTTTGACACCTGGAATATCACAAAGCTGCTGATAATCTGTTGGCTACTAAGGGAGATGACATTGATAGAAGGATAATGTGTGTCAGACTTATATCTAGATAATTGCAGACACATCCCGAACCCTCGCAGCTCAGGGAATGAATATCCTAAATCCATTATTAATTTGGAGAGTCGTATGTGGCAGTTGGCTGCGGTGTCACCCTCTCGCTGCAGGAGTCACTCGCAAGGGATTTTAAAAGGCAGTTTTGGTTAATTCTGCATTGCCGTGTCGAGTTGTGCCTGGTGCCAGTCAGTTTGGGTACGTTCTTGCTGCCATTTCGTGGCAGCGCGAGGAGCTGTAACAAAATGGGGGTGATGTCCTCACTCCTCCCTGAAGGAAGCTTCCCATGTGCCTTCTCCTGCACAGGCATAAGATACCAAGAAGCTGAGAACTGATGCACGATACGTGGTACCCGTTGACGGTGACGCCTCCTCCTCGGGATTCTTTGTTTTTCAAATTTGCTGTTTTACTTTGAAATCGAAATCTACCCCTCAAAGGATTTATGAGTACATTTGAAGTATTGTAGTTGCTAAGTATAGACTTTTGATGTGATGGTATGGAAAGATGGAGCGTGTTTTGAAGCAGATACTGCCGTAAGCTGTCTCGTCCTATTTCTAAAATGATCTGTGCCATACACCGCTGACTTTTCCTGTCCATCCATTAAAAAAGTGAATTATGAAGAGTGCTGAGACAAACAGATAGCAGTTTAACCTTGTTAGTAAATATCGGGTAGCTGATATATACTGCTAGAATTTTACATCACACCCTTTCTCTTCAATATAGGTTTATGAAATTATCTTGTTACTATTTAAACTGCTGCGTACATTCTTCCAGAGGTTTATTGTTCTTTGTATGTCGGCACAGTTGCATGACTCTGAAGAGTCAGTTCACAATGCAGTGAATTTTAAAGACTTGGGAGATGGCCATATCTATTTTTCAGCAAAGAAACGAAAGCTTTTTATTTTTTTTTCCTAAGGTATTAGAAGTTTAAAAACATGTGCCGAAATGAAAAGGAAATAATAACCAAAGACTGGATGAGAAGTAGTGCCTCAGAGTACTGACTTGGCTTGTTTGCTTGTTTCCCCCGAAATCTTATTTTTTTTAAATGTAAGTTAGTATTTTAAATCAAATAAACCTGTTTTGTGAACTAGCCAGGTACTTCATCACACATTATTCATTTATTTATGTGTGAGTGCAATACAAATTTTACAAGCTATAATCTTGTTCTTTTAATAGAGAGAAAACTATGCAGAATATGTTGCTTAGAGTATTAGATAAGCTACAGTGTGTTAATCAAATATTTTCGTGATATGAGGGCAGTTGAGAAAACAGTACAATTTTTGCTAATGGCACTGGTAAGTAAACGGATCTATCATTACATTGTCATGAAAAGTGACATTGAGCAGAAACACCCTGCCAATCCCTAGCAGATAAGTATTTAATGTAATTAGACAGACACTGTCTCCTTTGTTGAACGTAGCATTAATCACCCAGAGAAGTCCAACTTTATATGAAATGGCTTTTTCTGACATGTCTTTGTATTAGAAAGCTTCTTACATGGTTTTGTCATGATGATATATTTGAAGAAATGACTGCTATAGCTGTACGGTTTTCTTCGTGACATACCTTGCTGTTCTGTGTTCCATAATATTTTTCTTTTATTATTATTTAGCAGTGTTACATTATATAGCCGTGACTTGTTTCTAAGTCTGGAAACCTACACGGATTCGGAGCTGAACCTCTTTGAAACGGTTAATGCATTCGACTTCCGAAATATAAAAGAAACACAAATAGCTTCCATTATGTTCTTCAGTTCTTCCTATGTGGTGTTAGCACAGGTTCATTGTTATGCCATAAGCAAAATGTTTCTTGCCTCAAATGCCGGTTCATAACATCACACACAAAAATAAAAGAACTTCTTTCTGTGAAAATCTCATTGTTAAATTGATGAAAAATGTTGCCCCCTTCCAGAATTCATTGGCACTACATTTTTTATTTTTTTTTTCCCCTCCTCTGTTGCTTGTAATTTGTACTGTGAAATGCTGTCTGGTTATGAACTGGTACCAACTTGAATTGGTGCACAGCTGTGTCTTCCCACCTTCTCAGTGGTGCAGAGGGCTTTGAAGGGAAAGAATAGGGTTTAGTCAAAGATGACAGCGGACTTCACCGAGTAACAGGTGGAGGTCAAGTCGGTTTATTTGTTGGGATGAACAGAGTGCAGAGATGAAAAATCTTTGCCATAATAAGGTTTAGGAAGAAAATGCTGACTAGTCTAAGCTTTGATTCCAGCTGACAGATCCTTTTCTAGTGTTCATTACCTGATTTCCCAGTTCAGGCAATTTTAAGAGGCTTAAAATTATATTTCTGCTCTCCTCTCTAAAACTTTTCGATCACCTTCTAATTTTTGCTTAAGTAACGTTGTAGCGACTCCCTAACATATCACTCCTGCCTTTAGACTCTTACATCAAAAATGTAAGCATAAGCTTTTGTTTTAGGCCCCTACTTTTACTGATTCTTTTTCTAAATGAAGGAAAAAATTCACACGTAGGCACCGATTTGATTAGAAAACTAAAGCTTTGTAGAAAATCAAACCTTCAGAAAAACTCCTCTGAAAATCGGACAGTAAAATAAACGTGATGCTTAAGAAGTCACTGTTGCTGTCTAGGCACACGGGATTTTTATGTTACTGGTTGCAGCATTAAAGAAGCTACGCCACCCCGGTGTGCTAAGTTTCAGTCACCAAGTGCCGGCGAGCCGTGCTCCGTCCTGAAAGGGAGTCACGGCAAGACCCCAGATCATCAGAGCAGAGCGTTGCGTGGCGGTGCTGGGAGTGCGATGGCCTGTCGGCATCGTTATCGACGCAGCATCGCAAAGGGATTTCGGAGGGCTGAGCGGCGAGCGTGCGAGTCTCTCCTAGGTTAGCCTCCTGCCCTGCCCCTGTGCCAGTTGCTGGGAGGGGAAGGTAGGCGTTTCTCCTTTCCCACCCTTTTTCTTCCACCACCACCACCACCACCTGCTTCCTACCTGCTGGAGTGGGCAGAATAGGAGTATCTTTAGCCATTTGCTAAAATCTTCCCCCTCAGACTTTCTATTACTTCTGCATTCATTCTTTGCAGGAAGAGGAAACTCACTGGTCAAACCCTTGGACACCAGAATAGTTGCATGCAGTTTCCCAGGGAGCCAGATAGCTCTAAAGCTTCCCAGTGAGTGACAGTTTCTCTCTTCTATTCTTCTGAAACATGTGTTTTACACATATACTGAAAAATGTTAATATCAATTTACAGCTAGATTCTTGCTTTAAAAAAAAAAAAAAATATATATATATATAAAACCTCCCAAAGTATATGCACTTAGAGCACCTCAGCACACATGTCACTTTTTTTTACGTAGGAAAAAGTGTTGGATGCTCTTGTACACATAACATCATTGGGCTGGAAAGCTGTTAGCTCGTTCAGAGTTAGTGGCAAGAACACTGGACTTGCCAGCACCAAACTGTGAAACCTTTTTTGTGTGACGAGTAGAAATCTCGTGGGGGTAGAAATCCAAAAAAGGGGAGGGAGGGGGTGTAAATCTGTGCATTTGGATTCGAGTATCTTCAAAACCATGATACCAACTTTGTCCTAGAAGTCCTTGAATCGCAAATCGTTGGAGGCTGGGAGAGTATTTTGGAGAATTAGCACTGTATGCTTTCCCTGGTCTTTTACTCTTTTCGAGGCATCCATTAGTTACCACTGTCAGAGAGAGGATACTGGCCTAGGTGGGTCCCTGTAATCTGATTTGGCATGGCTATTTTTCTGTGTTCCTAAGCGCATGAGATCAAGTTACGTAGGATTATTTCATGATGCCAGAGCAGCAGTTTCTGAGGTTCGACAAAGCTATCTAGCAAAGTGTCTAATAAAAGAAAAATCCTGTCCCATACTGTAGCTTTCTTGGTCCAGTGAAGCAGCATCCTCATGCATACAAACCTTGTAAAGTTGCTCCTGATAGCTCCCTCTGTGCCTTCATTTTTGTAAGCTAAAATGCCATTTCCCTTTTTACAGCTTAATTGAACCTAAATGCACCCATTTTCCGCAATGTGGTATTTTGGTAATTTTACTATTTGCTCGTCAGTTTTCCCTTAAGCAAACTGAAAGCTTCCCCTTTATCACTTCACTGGGCCAAGATTTCACACAGTATCCTGCTTGCTACAAAATATGATAGTGTTCTCTCTCACCTTGTTTCTTTTTTCTTCTTTTACTTTCTTTTATAAAATTAGGATATCTAAGAAACCCCGAACACCGCGGAGCACTACATGGTGGGTGTGCTTATTCAAACAATGCCAATGCTCTTGTTCTCGGTGCATAGACATTTTGTGTTGGTTGG
>VZSC01019224.1:0-52023 GCA_013398225.1 Steatornis caripensis | reverse complement strand
GGGGGGGGGGGGGGGGGGGGGTTGTACCAGGTGTCCCTCTCGTGCGGGTTCTCCGGTGTCTAGTAAGGAGAGCGCTCGTGCCGAGCACTGTGCCGGAGTGACAGCGCCGGAGGGAGCACTCACACGTTACCTCTGCCTTTCCCGTGCCCGTCTTCATGAAACTTGCAGGGACTTTTTCCCTGCGAGCCCTCTGCCTCTCTGCCAGGTGTGGCTTAAATTGCTCAGTAGATGAGAGAGGCGTTGGGCAGGTCACGCAAGCAGGTGTGCAGGCGGCGTGGTCATACACGGCCCCCCTGGAAGTGATGCCAAAGCCAGACTGCTGTGCTCTGCCTTCTCTGCGATGGGAACATTTAATTTTTCCAGGGCGATTCTTTGTTCCTCCCAGAATCCTAAAGCCATTGGGAATGCAGAAAAATGAGGCTGATTTCACCTGTCTGATGTCACCTGCCCGAGAGCTGATCTGTTGGAAAGCAGTTTGAAGTCTCTGCTGCCTGGGAGCTGCCGAGGCTTCCCCAGGAGCTGCCGGGAGCAGGTCCGCAGTGCCATTCCAGCGGGCGCTCACCAGCATCCAACCGGCAACGGGCACTTCCCAGTAAAAGAGCACAGCAGCTGTAGGTCAGCTACAAATTATTTTTTGTGTTACGGAGAAATGAGATGACTGTTAAGTCCTCTGACTGTCAAACCTGGGCGGTCACATACCAAGAACCGAATCAAATACCAGGAACCGCTAGACAGCAGTACATAACAGCTCCATGAGTACACTCTTGACCTGTCAAATTACAAATCCACTTCCATTTGGTACGATGCACGTGGATTCAGCTTGCAACTCTCTCTTTCTTTGGAATAGTGTATAAACTCTTCACCTCAAATTGTGCAGAAGTCAGGTGGCTCTACAGTACATGGTAAATTACCTGAGCTATTTTCAATCCTGACCACAGCTCTTTTATTAATTAAAACATATGTTCAATGGCAGTGTATACCGATTAAGCCTTCAAACCCAATATTAACACCAAACTCAGTCTCGTCATCATAGAAGTCATTTGAAAACATTACCATGCAGTAACTGAGGTCACAGGTTGAAAAAAATCTGCATATCTACCCATCTCCATCTCATGCCTTTGGCGTTCAGCAGCCATCATTGTTATATATAGTCTGGATAGCCAATGATCTTTTGATGACATGCAAATAATGAGCAAATGATTTTTGAGAAAATAATAAAAAAAACCCGAAAATCTGACTCCAGCCTGTTCAGTTACTAAAATTCCCTTTAGTATCACTTGCGATTTAGCATCCATATGCATCTCAGGAAGATATAGTTGAAACATAAATCTATTCTAGGTCTTTTACTTGCAAAAATATCATACCTCAGCTATAATCACATGCAAAGACTTTTTAGAGGGCTTTGTAAATGCCATCCAAATTTATGATGGCATTTTTTGCCTTACAGCTATAGATGTTCCATCCCCAAAGCACCCACATAAAGGTATATTCTTCTATGGATGGCTGCAGTTTGTCCCTGCTGCTACATCTAATCTGCCAAGTATGCTGAAAAACTCTCAAGTAACATCTGAAATGAAACAAACTGGTCATGAATTTCAAATGACGAGATTTTTGAAGACGTCATTAGAAATTTTTTTTAATTCTTATTACAATAGGTATTTCCACAACACAAAGTGATGCTGAAACTAACACTAACGGGAAAATCGACCTGTTATCTTGCTGTTCATTATGCTTCTCCCTGAAGTTTTTAAATATAAAACTCATGAAATTATAGTTTGAGGAAATTAGTAATATGTTGAGTACTAGCTTATTCGTTATTGAAAGAAGCACTTGAGTGACAGAGCAGGACTCAAGGCTAACTTCAGCGATCTAAAACAGTCCAGATGATGCTGTAAACACAGATGCAAACAGAGAAGGCAATACACTCTATGGGAACATTGCAGCAAACAATTTGAGGCAGACTTCAATGGGGCAGGATTTTAAAACAACGGTGGATATTGTAGCGCTCAGTTTTAAGGTTCTGTAGGCAAGATTTTCCATCAGCGTAAACTGGTAGTTCTCCTTTGTAAATGGAGCAGCGCTCATTCACAACGGAGAAATTTCAACCTTCTTTTTCCCAAGTGACCTCAGAATTTTGATTCTAACTTGAATTATCATTTTTGGCTAAAAATTGCTGAGGAGTCCAAAAGCATTTAAAACCTAAAGCCATTGAATCCGTTTAATGCGCCTTTGGCACCTCTCTCTCTCAGTCCTTTTTTGAACATTCTGGTCCTCATTTTAATCAATCTCTTTTTATTAAGTTCTTTGGCTCATTTACTTGTACGTGCATTTGCTTTATTTTATTTGGAACATTTCTTTTGTAGTGTCTTGAAAAAGAGTTGTGACATTTCTTTTGGATGGCTTCTTAAGTATCTGGCAGTCACCTATGATACGATGTTGATGGGTACGGCTAGATTAGCTCTGTTTTCCTGATGATCTGTCAGATGTCGAGTTCTGAGGAAACTGGTTGTGTGTGTCGGTGATGCATATGCAGTAGTTTGATAAGTGGATAGAGGGGGAGCTTTCATTTTTCTTCTGGCAAATCACTGTTTATTAAGCTGGATTTAGTCTTGTGAAGCGAGGTGCTCACTGGCAGGTAGTTAATCTGTGATCGTGGTAACTCGGAATGTGACCAGGGGAGCAAGTATCCGTTCAGAACGTAGAAACTAAAGAGCACTTCATTAGGATGAGTGAATTTCCATCTGCGTTGTATTTTGTGTATACTGGAGCAACTAATACAGTAAACTGATGGATGGCAGTTAGTGTGATCATATTTCAGCTGATGACAAATAAAGTTTGCCCAGCACTAAGTAGAACAGACTTATTATGACTGTCAGTAGTGTAGCCATCAAAATTTCAAGGCGCTCGAAATTAAGAATTCCCCAGGAAAAAAAAAAAAAGCAGCTGATCGGCATTTCTGTTAATACCGATTTCATTGAAACTGCTGGAATAATTTGCACAGAAAGATAAATTCCTTGGAAAATTCTTCCCATGTATCAGTTTGTTCTTCAACAGCCAACTTGTTTTTCTGCATCATCTGTTTGTTCTGCATGTTGTCGAGTTCATGGTCCACCTGGTAATGTCGGAGCTTCTGTGATTCCTTTTCATAGTGTCTCTTGGGAATGAAGATCCAGACCACATTTCATTCATAGCTTTTGTTGTGAAATCTCCATCAGGAGTCTAGTGGCAGAGATCCACTGGGAATATTGGGGTAATTATCCAAAAGTCGTCGTCCGAGATGAGTATTAGCTGGTGTACCAACGTGGCTGACTTGCGATGGAGTTACTGTTTAAGATGTGTGCAGTCAGAATAATGTTAGTAATTAATCAAGTGAAATTGGATGGATATACAGATACGGAGATACAGATATAGCTGTAGTTCTGGAGAGNAGTATTAGCTGGTGTACCAACGTGGCTGACTTGCGATGGAGTTACTGTTTAAGATGTGTGCAGTCAGAATAATGTTAGTAATTAATCAAGTGAAATTGGATGGATATACAGATACGGAGATACAGATATAGCTGTAGTTTTGGAGAGAAGGGAGATTGTTCTCCTCTTACACTGCTGTGGCTCCATTCACTCCACCGAAGATCATCCTAATTTCACTTGCCTCTGTTAGTAAGGTGCATAGGTGTGCGGAGAGTAGGTTCATAGATATTTATTTGCTCTGAGAAGGATTTGTGCATTCAATTCTCACGCATCATTTTCTGGTCCATTTAAATATATATCAGCCTCACACATGAAAATTTGAAGATCTTTAGCTGTACTCAAGGAAGACTCTTATGTGGTGCGTTTCTAGTACTGGCAAACATAAGGAGGTAGTGGAATTAAAACCGTCACAGTGCTCCAGTGCCCCTTAGAAGATGAGGAACGTGAAGTATTCCTGTGCATTCACTGATTAAACTTGGGCTGGAGGTTTGCGAAGTGCAGAGTTTTGGAAAGTCTTGCTGCGGGACTTCAACATCCGTGCAATGGCTCCAGTAACCAGAGTCTCTCAAGGACAAGGATCCCATTTACGCTTGCATTATGCATTGAGCAGAAGGGTGTGATGCATGATGTGGAATGAACAAAATAACTTGTGTGTTTAGGGAAATGCCAAATTAATGAAAATTCAGAAAGCTCTAATGTTGAAAAAGCGCACAGATTCCTTGATAGAAATATAATGCTGCTAACGGTTTCAAGATTATTGTTGTCTGAATTTTCTGCTTATTGTGTACTGCAATTAAAATTCTTTTCAAGCGAAAAACCAATGTCAAATTAATATTTCCTTTTGGAAAAAAAATATGAAAGTACACATCTTGTTCCATTTAGCACCATGATGGTCTTTGATCTGGTTCCCTCTGTCCAGTGGGGAAAAAAAAAAACAAACGGATTCACGTTAATGGTAGCAGGCTAAGACCATATCTGTTTGGCATACATATACTTAGAGAATCACATGAACACAAGTACAGTAAGTTGAAGTAACACACCCACTCAGACTTCCATCTGTGTTTTATGCCATAAATCCCTTTATTTTCTTTTTTATTTAGCAATTAACTTTCCCATTTATTCTGTAGTTAAAAGCTGCCATAAGATGAAAATAGACTAAGTCTGATTTTCTTCTCTTGCACTCTAAATAACATTCAGAGGAGACTCAGACCTGACTTACGAAATCTGTGTTTCCTAAAAGTGCCAGGTGTGACTGTGATTTGGACAACAGTCGTATACACACAGAATAGTAAGAAACACTTTTAAACCCCACCTGGGTTACCCAGCTGTTGTGTTCTGGCTGTTCTTGTTTATTCCTTGCTCGGAGCAGATGGATAGAAAGAGGCAGGGAACGGGGAGGATCTTTGGCTCCATTCCCTATTCACCGGCCAGCGCAGCTGAGACGAGTTCGGGGGATATTGTAATTTGTTGCTGCCCTGCACGAGAGAGGAGACAGAGGAGAGTCGGGACTCAGAGGTGTCCTCATGAGTTGGCACTACCCCTTCCTTGGGGCCGTGCGAAGCGCTGGAATCTGGCCTTCGGTGCAGTGGTCCCCAGGATTCATTAGCTCTTGGGAGCAATGCTGAGGAAAGCCGTGCGAGGCAGCAGCATCCTCCCTGGGCTCTGCCCGGGGTAGCTTCAGTTTTAACTTTTTAATTTCCTGCATCCCTGAGCAACACAGGAGGGGAGGCTGCGGACCGGGGACCACTAAATGTGTTAAAACTCATTAGGTATGAAACAGAAGACCTTTAAAACGAGGCAAGAGTCTCGAACATGGGTGCCAAAAATTAAACACCTAATTCCATATTTAGTGATTTGTCTTAGTTCCTGCCTCGCCGCTGTTAATGTACACCGTGCAATCTCAGAGGTGGCCTGATTTTCATAGGCGCCAGGCACCCACAATGCTAACTCAAGTGCTGAGACTGCTTACCTAAGAGCGAGACTCGTAGTATCAGATTTAAATTTTTCTGGGTGATTAAACCCGAGTTCCCTCGCTCTCGCTCCCAGCTCCTGAAAGGAGCTTTGATAGTATGACCAGCATTGTAGCATATGGCTTAGCAAGGGGGGAAAAAAAGAAAATGAGTATTAGAAATGGATGGACTAAAGAATACGCAGGATATATCAGGCACATTAACCAAACATATGGTGCTAAATGAGATATTTTTTTTAAATTGCAAAAAAATTGACATTCCTGGCAGTCTCAAGGATAATGTGACATGGCTGTGATAAATTTAGAAGAATGGGACATATTTTGGCTTGTTCTTGGAAACCTTTTTCTTGCATGCCGACTGTATTTCTTCTTTTATTAACCCATTCAAAGAATGTTTGAATTTTGCTGCTAGAGCACCATGCTAGCGCAACATAAAATGTGAATGATGCTAATTGCTTTGCACTGCCTAACTTTCTGTCATACCCTCCCCTCTTAAAGGACAAAACACGCTTTGGAAATGAGCTGGCAAGCTCATCTTATTCTTTCTCTTGGTCAATATTAAGTGATGTAATTAAGCTCCTGTTTGCATATTCTCCTGAACTAGGAAGCAGCCATTTTTTTTCTTGAGATCCGATGGATATGATCACTCAAAATAAAATGTGTCATTACAAACCTCAAACAAAATGAAAACATGGTAGAGTTGGACGGTTCCAAACCAATACATTTCAGAATACCCTGAAAGAAATAAAAAACAAAGTAGTGATAATAACGGCAATCAGAACGATGATCAAAAACAAGTGTAACAGAAGTAAGAACTAATTATCAGTGCTTCAATTTGTCCTTCTACTCAATTTTACAACACAGCGTTACATTAAAATCTCTATTTTCACATGAAAACAGCTGCCTCAACCTTATAAAATCCATCTCCATATGAGTGTGACGCTGCCCAGCACTGACACATTGCAAGGTCACTCTTCAGCTTTCTTGCAGCTCCTCAAGCTCCAGTGTTTGGACACAATCACGTGAACTTGCCACAGCTTTAAACCATATCCCACTGTTCTCTCTACCTTTTCCCCCTACCATGGTTTGGATGAGTCAAGCAGGTTTTTTAGCACAGGACTAAAAGAATAGCTTCATCGCTTTCTCAGAAGCTTTATTATCGTACCCATAACCCCGAAGGGGGCATGCAGCTAGAGGACATGGGGGAAAGCAGGGAGTTGATGAGCCAGCGGAGCCGTACGTGCATAGACTTAGAGACCTGACTCCTTCCACGACCTCCGTTGCTTGCCCAGGGCACAGGTTTTCCTGTCCCCTCCTGGATCTCTGCTCATGGGCTGCGCAACCGTCAGCTGCGTGCGGGGCCTCGTGCCTCCACGCAAGGGTGCTGCAAGACCTTGCCGTTAGAGCAGCTCACAAGCAGGCGTATTTTACTGTGATGATGCCCGTGCATAAATAGTCACTTGTTCCATCCGTGATATTTTGCCCTTAAGAGAGATGGAGCCTGCTACGGTAAAACCTTCCCGGGGGACAAACCTAGCCCCTTCCACAGCCCAGCACAGAAGAGATGTGCCCACGGCCTTGCTGCTGGCAGCGCAGTTCCTCCACCCCTCCCCAATATTGCCACTGACCCTTGACTTTGCCTTTAGGGCTGGGGTCGACACTCATTTGGTGTTTCCGTCCCCAGTTCGTCTATCATAAGGAAATCTGGGTCGACAGCACCTTTACTTCTTTTGAGTATCCTTGTCCTGGATACGGACACTCAAACACGGACCGACAGCTAAGTTACACCCCAGCGTGCCATTTGAGCAGAAGTTCGGCAGGCTGCATTGGGATGTTGCGTTGAAATACCTTAGCTCAGTCTCCTTTTCGCTCTTACCCCCACACTGAACCAACTCTTTTTGCTTTTGTCCCTGCTCCAATGTCCTTAAGACCAATACAAAAAAAACCCAACCCGGTATTTTTCTTGCACAATCGTGTCAGTTCAAAACTTCTTTTATTTTTAAAAGATTAAGTATGTAACCTTTCTTGCTAGGATGAAAAAGCCACCACAACAGCAAACCCTTGTAGCAAACGGTTCTGAGACAGCAAGCTGCAAGTACAACACTGGAACTCTAACCACTCCCTTACTTTATTTAACTTTCCGAAATATAAACTGCAAAACCTCACTGAAACCATTAAGACCCCAGCAGTACGGCATATAAAGTACAAGAAGGTTCCTGCGTATTGCAATCAACATCCCAGGGACTATAAAACTAGTGCTATTAAATATAAAGTTAATAATATTGTCCAGAGATAATATTGTCCAGGCCTCCCTCTTTACTTTTTAACAATTAAATTCTATAAAATACGGAGTTGGAAATAAGGCTGAATGACTTTGCTGGTGGAAGTTCAACTTCCACGTTATCTGATATTTTGCTTTTGCACCTGAATCCTCAACTATTGTGCACGTTTGTTTTGCTGTATCCCTACGGATATGCAAAATGTCTGATGTACTGTATATACTGGAAATTACGTGTTTTCAGAGTATGTGCAGATAATCCGAATGCCCATGTGCCTCGAGCAATAAAGATACAGAGAATAATACAGACACACGTACATATTCTTCATCTGTATGCTGTAATGTTCTCTTACCCAGGCATAAATCGTATGCAGAAAAGGCTCGGATTTTAAGAGCCTATTGCAATATATTCATTCCACTAATTTCTTTGGTGCCACGGGCTGGATATGATATCAACGGGAGTTATTCATACGGAGTATAACAAACCGGTCACATTAGCATTACACCATTTCTGCCTGTCCATGGGAGAGATTTCACCCAATGGCAGCTTAACTCTGATTTTCATTGGAAGCCTTTGATATAGTTCAAGGGCATAATAACAACTCTGAAATAATTCCAGTGTGGCTTCTAATATCAAGACACAAATACCATTCACCCTTTAAAAAAATCTGAAAGCAAAAGGGAACCACATAAATATATTCCTTTCAAATACCTTTGAAGTCAAGAGAGTAAGGAGAGGCAGGGTTTGAACTCAGAAAAACTTGATTCTCTAGTTGTGCCTTGAGTCGTGCAGCACATTTGAAAGATCCGTTTGCAATAATCTACTAAACCAGTGAGTGAAAGACAGAACTCATAAGAAGCCTGTAAAAAACCAAATGCTCCAGCTATTACAGATTTCTAAAAATAAAGCAGAGTAGGTTTCAGTAGCAATAATAAGCTGCATCTTATCCATATTTCAGATTCAAAAGAAAAATATGGCTGCCTTTTAGTACTCATTGCTCAGAGGAAGCCATGGCCGCTTCTGCCTCAAAAAAAAAGACCACGAATGAAAGCGAGCTTTCAGCTTGCTGTTGTATTCTGTTTCATTTGTCCTTTAAGTTTATCTAGCTGCTTCTGCACCCACTTTCACAATGCATAGGCTGTCGTTCCATGACCTAGCATTATTAAATTGCACTTATCAATCATTCTTGCCAGGAATGCCATCGCCAACTACATTAAAGAAGTCAGAGAAGTCTGGTTTCAGCAGTCCCTCGCCTTCGCAGACCTCCTCCCTTGGAACGGCTTTCACACAGCACCATCGACCTGTCATTACAGGACCCAGAGGTGAGGCCTAACCCAAGAGCCCCCAGGCAGCTTAAACATTAGCCATGGCACCCAGTGTCCGTCCCAGCGCCTTTCCACGGACAGTCATCGCCACGTGTGACCCACCCAGTGAGGGGCTGTGCTTCGGAAGCTTGATAACCCGGAGGTTTTAGTTGTCAAGACCTGCGTTTGGTTTTGCTAGGCTGGGCTGTTTGGTAAAACTCCTGATGACCACTCAACAGTGCCTGAGGTGGAAACGCTGGTTTCGGGGGGCTTGGGGTTTTATTTGAAGAGGGTGGGGAAAGGGACAGAATGTGTTACAGAGGGTGTCTTCTGCTTGTGTCCATTCGTAACCGAGGCTCAGTCTAACTGCTCGAGACAGGAACCCATCACTCACTTCTGACCCACGCCTGTCTTCCAGCACTGCGGCTTTGTTTCTGCCAGTCATGTAGTGCTCGTGTTGTTGGTGTCAGCGTGCTGAAGAGCCGCCTTGTTGGGGGACTCCTTTGGAGTTGGTTCCTGCAATGCTTTGGCTGGTTTTCTTCACGGTACTCTTCTGACTGACTTTCCAAGTAAAAGAGATGGCCTCTGGGTCTCTGCTTACCCCTTTTTCTTAGAAAGATGAATTTGCATTTAGCCTACAAAACTAAACGCAATACGCACTTCACATTTGAAAAGGAACTCACTTGGGCATAGCAATATACACAGACAAAGGAGTCTTCTCACAGACCTCTTCGGAAGATACAAAAATAGGAATGAATGGTTGTGACATGTTTCTTTCTGCTATGAAATTTGGTCTCATTTAGGGACGATCATTAAGGAATTGGTTGAATGGTGAAGCATAAAAAGACATGTTAGCAGTTCATACTAGAAATTATTTCAAAATGTCTGTTTGGCATTAGTGTGGTTCTACTGAGGGCAGCGTAAACCAGGAGGAGCCTCTTTGTCTGCGCAGTCCAGGCGATGCGGCGTGAAGTAGTGGAATTGCGCTAAGTTGAAGCGAGGTCAGAATTGCACTTCATGGGGTTTTGTGCTTTGTTAAATCTACTTGTCGTAGCTTGGTTTGTTGTGGTTAATCCCATGAAACTTATCTGTTACCCTTAGACATACACCTAGATCCTCAGAAGGTATTTAGGGATCTAGGTTCTATACAGATTTCCCTTGAAATTTGGATCTGAGGTATCTGGCAAATAGATCTTCTTTTAAAAGCCTTGGTAATTGGTGATGTAAGTATGAATAATATGAACGTTCCATCAACATTATATTCAGTGCTCATCAGCTGACTCTGCATTCCTATCTTTTGGAAGTTCAGTCTTCTAAATATGGGTTGTTGATTGGTTAATAGGCCTTCATTTAGCTATGTTTTGCCTCACAGTTACTTTTTAAGACCGCTGAATGCCTTTGTCTGCCCCTGTTCAGACCCTCTGTATTTTGGGGTTTTGTGTGGTTGAGAGAGGAAATGTATCACCGGTGAGGTCTTGTTTAAATCTCATCTACGGTCTGTTTTCACAAGACTTTTTGTGTGCACCGGGGGATATCCATCGGCTACGTGCAAAGAACATTCAAAGACAGCCAGAATTTGTAAGAGCAAATACAATTATTACGGTTCTCAAGTTCTGTTTGTTTGGAAGGAGATGTCTTTACTTACTCCACAAAGAAGTAACACAGTTTCTATTCGTCGTGGTTCNGCCTACAAAACTAAACGCAATATGCACTTCACATTTGAAAAGGAACTCACTTGGGCATAGCAATATACACAGACAAAGGAGTCTTCTCACAGACCTCTTCGGAAGATACAAAAATAGGAATGAATGGTTGTGACATGTTTCTTTCTGCTATGAAATTTGGTCTCATTTAGGGACGATCATTAAGGAATTGGTTGAATGGTGAAGCATAAAAAGACATGTTAGCAGTTCATACTAGAAATTATTTCAAAATGTCTGTTTGGCATTAGTGTGGTTCTACTGAGGGCAGCGTAAACCAGGAGGAGCCTCTTTGTCTGCGCAGTCCAGGCGATGCGGCGTGAAGTAGTGGAATTGCGCTAAGTTGAAGCGAGGTCAGAATTGCACTTCATGGGGTTTTGTGCTTTGTTAAATCTACTTGTCGTAGCTTGGTTTGTTGTGGTTAATCCCATGAAACTTATCTGTTACCCTTAGACATACACCTAGATCCTCAGAAGGTATTTAGGGATCTAGGTTCTATACAGATTTCCCTTGAAATTTGGATCTGAGGTATCTGGCAAATAGATCTTCTTTTAAAAGCCTTGGTAATTGGTGATGTAAGTATGAATAATATGAACGTTCCATCAACATTATATTCAGTGCTCATCAGCTGACTCTGCATTCCTATCTTTTGGAAGTTCAGTCTTCTAAATATGGGTTGTTGATTGGTTAATAGGCCTTCATTTAGCTATGTTTTGCCTCACAGTTACTTTTTAAGACCGCTGAATGCCTTTGTCTGCCCCTGTTCAGACCCTCTGTATTTTGGGGTTTTGTGTGGTTGAGAGAGGAAATGTATCACCGGTGAGGTCTTGTTTAAATCTCATCTACGGTCTGTTTTCACAAGACTTTTTGTGTGCACCGGGGGATATCCATCGGCTACGTGCAAAGAACATTCAAAGACAGCCAGAATTTGTAAGAGCAAATACAATTATTACGGTTCTCAAGTTCTGTTTGTTTGGAAGGAGATGTCTTTACTTACTCCACAAAGAAGTAACACAGTTTCTATTCGTCGTGGTTCCTGACAGTTTAACCGAAACTGCAACATCGTTTAGAAGCATCTTCTATTTTCCGCTTGTTCACAAAGTCTTACAGACTTTCAGGAAAAAAAGTCTCTCTGAATTCATCCATGGGTTCCTTAAGTGTCATCATCCTGGAAAAATGTAGTTCCAGACTTCGTTCTCTGTTCTTTTTGGACATTCCTCTGCAGTATTCTTCTTCCACAGCACACCGCCTGTGTTTATTTCTCTTCTAGAACAATCGTTCCACTAGTAAAGGGTGGTATACTGAGATGGGTTATTTTCTGCAAATCCAGCTTTGTTCTTTATCCCATTGCATCCAGTGTACTTTAGGACAGTAAGCAAAGAGAGAAGCTTTTCAGGTATCAAAAGTGTCAACATAAAGAGTATAATGCAGTCATATAAGAGGATGTAACCTCGGAGCAGTCTGTCTCCACACTTAGTTACTGGAAGTTGTACCTTTCTGCAGAAATGATAGGTGTAATATAGCACGTGCATGTTGCGTTCTCTTCAGATACATACGCATTGCGTAAATGGTCAGCGGCAGGTCATTCTGAGCAGTCTTCAGAAAAGCGAGGGCAAGATTTAATCTTCAGTCTGCAGAGGTATTTCAGAGAAAGGAAAGTCGTGAGTAAGTAGGTCACCATCAGAGTAAGCGCCTCAGCCAACTGAACGATTCAAGAAGGTTCAATCTCCTTCTGATGTTCATATGTGCAAGTTTATCACTTGGATGCGTGCATGAGATGCATTTGTAAAGCATGATCAAAATAGACAGCAGAGAAGAAGCTGTAGACTGCTCATGGCAGGTGTTGTCATTGACAACCAGCGATTTATAGACTTCTCAGGAATATTCCCAAATCTTTCACACGCTTCCCAACATTCCTTAGAATGCAGCGCATGTCTTATGCTGGGGTATCCCAGGATACTGAGCGCCCTTCCCAGCGATTCCCACCGTGAGTCATTTTGGAAGCAAAACTTGCCTGGAGGACAAGTGGATCCTTAAGCGTGTTTCTTAGCTATACGGTGCTCCCTTCAGCGAACCAGTTGGAAAACCTCGGTTCTCGTGAAATTGTCTGTACTGTACTGTGTTGTGGAAGGCTGTGCACTAGTTTCCTATCTGCATTGGTGCTGCTGCCAGTACTCAACCCAGCTGGGCAGTAGCCAGCAGAGAGGATCTGAGCTGGCTGACCAAAGGACCAGATGTGCAGTGAGTGCTGGCGCATGGATGCCAATGACTCCTCAGTAGTTCCAACAGATGGTGGTAAGATCCAAGTTTCTTTGGTGATAAGCTAGCAAAGTGATTCATGGAGCCTCACTTGATGATGGCAGTTTTTTGGGCATGACTCTATGAATGCACCATATGTCTTCTCTGGACCAGCGTGGTTAGGATTCAGTGTCTGGCAGATGGTAAATTGATCACCTATAGGGTGGCTTTAGCATCACTATCAGTTTTAGAATTTATTTCAAAGCATTGAAAATTCAACCAGTTAGGTCTCTATCTCCTACGCAGCATACATTTGTTACCTGCGAGTTAGATTATTTGGTGGTCAGTGTAGCTCACCGCAGTGCTCCAGTACTGCAAAGCCATCGCATATCGCTGGCGTCTTACAAAGCTTCCCAGACACTAGCCCACTTGAACTCTTTACCAGACAGTGAAGGTTTTAAATACTGTGGGTGACAGCAGTATTTACATAAGCGGTTCTAGGTTTTCATGTATTGCTACTTACACGCTAGTGACTATATCTGGAGCTGGCTGAAATGTTAAATTGACCACAGTCTTGTAAGCCTAGGATATACGGCTGCCTGTGCTGTAGAGCGTTCAAGCGTTTCCACAGAATATGACAGCGTAGACTCTGCAAGCCAAAAAGCAGGAAAGAAAAGTTAAGGAAAGGAAAAAAAATAAGAATGAAGTGGCATGTTAGGAAGATACCTGAAGGAGAAACAAATTGCAAGAAACAAGAAACACAGCAGAAACGGAAGAACCCAAGGAAGTGGGTGTGTGAGCAGAAAGAGAAGAAGAGATGAAAGTCAACTAGCGGAGCGGTTCCCATTATATTAATTTCCTCCATAATAAGCATTGCCATTGAGATTTTTATCAGGACAAGGCCTAGCAGGGAAACTCTGCAGGATAGTGCTCTCTTGTCGTGCCAAAGTGGCAAAAACTCTATGTCCCACATCTGGGAAGGCATTGTGTCCTTCTCTATGAACATTCTCGGCAAGAGTCACCAAAATACCAGTGCCTGTTATCTGTCCCGTCCGCCAGCTTCACGTGAATCAAAGTGATAATTCCTGCTAACTCACTCGAGAGCTACCCAGTGGAAAAGGACATATTGTAATATCTTATTCCGCACAGCTATCCATGGCTGCTCCTCCATGCTGGCCGCTGGCAGACTAATGTAACCTCCTACTTTCCTTTGAATTTTGACAAAAACAATGCGGTGCAAGTTCATTCCGATACAGACACCTCCGATCAGGGGATGGTAATGTAAGACAGCCGAAAGAGCAGAGAGCCACACCGCAAGGGTAAGAAAGTTGGGTAGAAACCATAAATAGCGTTAACGCTGACCAACAGACGAGCATTGCTTTTGCGGCAGCGCGAAGGAATGCTGCGGTTCGCAATGCCAGGATAGCCGGCTGTGAAAGTGAAGATTTTCAGTTTCTCCGCTCACTTTGAAATGATACGATGTTGAAGGCAAAACAGTTTCCTAACAGATGGCCTCAAGGTCAGGGTTTAGTAATTACTAGATACCCTACCCAAACCGCCACCTACTCCCATATCCCAGGCAGGGGAGGGCAGAGAGGAAGCTTGCAAACGGTTAAAGCTTCAGCTAAACAAAAGTCAGGAACCGTGTAATTAAAACTCTACCTTTGTTGTATTGTAAAGAGTTAGCCTGTGACATAGGAAATATTTAAAGGAGCAGGCTGTTCAGCTAATTTGTGTGTGAGTGAACTGCTTAGACAGTCCTATCCTAAATTAACTGTAAGGCCACCCACTGAGATTGCCTCATAAAGGGCCATGATTGCTCAGCTTCGTTTTGTATAACCGTTCAATAATTACTAGATAAATGCATAACTAAAAGCTCTATTACACTAATAATTTGTACTGAGATAGATGTGTGGGACACCATGCTGGGTTAATTTGTCATCCCTGCAGCAAACTTCTAAAGAGGGCTCTTTTGCAGAGGAATTGTGTTAATATGTTGCTCCAGTGAGGACATGTTAGAGCAACAAGATGACTTGGTCGCTTAATCTCCTAAAGAGGCAAAATGCCTGGAGGGTAAGTGCCAGCAAGAAGAATGGGGGGTGATTAACACAGTGGACCCAGATTTAAACTCATCCTGATCTAACTGAGCAAAAGAATGAGAAAAGGGGAGTGTTAAAAATACTAACAGGATTTCATGCATCCCTAAAAAATAATATAAAAATAAAGTGCTGCGGGAACAAAGTGTCTTACCCACGCTTTCACTGATTCTGTGTTCAGTTTCTTTGCTCTCTTTGGTGTATCCATGAAGTTAAACTATATGCTTTAAACAGTGCAGCGAACTATAATATTTTTATCTCTGCTTTATGCTAAATTCTGCTAGCTTCAGACACACACAAAAAGCACATTATTGCTTTAAATATGGAGCCCATGTTTAAGCATCAGAGCTCTGGATTTTCAACCTCCTCTATTGACAGAACCATAAATCATGTTAAAGTTAAGTGAATTACTGTAGCGTGGAACTATAGCTTTAACAATGTTTATGTAGTATCAGCTTACCATCTACAGAATGAAAGGGGAAAAAAACACTGATATTAGAAATGGGAATGTGGACTCCTATTAACTTAACAGCAATATATCACTCCAAAGTCACAGATTCCATTACCATGCCCTTTTTAGTATCAAAGCAGAATTATATCATCACACACATAAAGGTTGTGCTTTTTAAGAGAATTTACATTTCTATTGTAAACTTATCAACTGCATTTCATTATAAGAAAGACATGATATATTCCCCTAGCAGTAGCTTTTATCTTATATATGGGAACACATCATGTGTATTAAAAACAATAATAATGTGCAAAAGTTGCCAGCATGTGACGTGAAGCAGGAATTCTACAAATAGGTTAAATTAGCGTTTTCTGACCTCTAGCTACGGTCTTGGAAGTGCTTTCTATAGGTACGATTTTTATTTCTGTACCTATGTTATCAGTTCTGTAGTATTCTGATCTCCCAAAGGCAGAAGAATTTTGACATGTTTTAAAACAGTCTCCTCAAAATAGCTAACTTAACTGGCCCCCTGCCTACGCCAGACTCTGGAACCAGCGCTCCGTTGAGCTCTACAGGTTTTTAAAAGCAGCCTGTAATACTCACAATCCAGAGTACACCAATAAGCCCTGTGCCCAAACACAGCTTATTTTCTTTCCGCTAGGAACTCCGTAGGCTCTGGCAAAATGTCCTTCTGCGTCCCGCTTGCTACTGCAAAATCTCTTTCTTACAGAAAGAGTATTCCTGAGCAAAGGGCCCAGGTCCCTCATAGCACTCTTCAGAGCAGCAAAAAGGGGCTGATAGCCAGCCCCGACTCGGAGATACCACATGGGTCTGGTTTTTTAGCAGTCCTTTAGCCAACCACCTGCGCTTGACTTCTGGAGCTGAGAGTTGGACATTCTGCAGTTCAGTCCTTCTTTCTGATCTCCGTGGGCAGGAGCAGGTGGTCCATCCATCACATTTAGGCTATTTGTATATCTCTTGCATTGGTCAGCTTGTTTTTTGAACGTTTCGCCTATTTTTGGCTACATAATCTGGGAATAAGCATCAGTGATACCTAGATTTTCACCCACGCTAAGAGGGTGAGGCCTATCGTCGTTCTCCCGCTCCGTGATTTCCCAGCCTTGTCACTGCAAATGGGAATGCAAGACATGACAGACGTGTTACTAAACAGCCCCTTTGCACCATTCTGGGGCTTAAGCAATACTTAAGTTTTCCACTGTTCCAAATTCCCTTCAAAGAGCTGGTCCTAGGACTGGTCAGTCCTACCCTCAGCGGCTCAATATTTAAGTAGAGGCAAGTCCTTGCTAACCTGAATAAGAGATTGCTCTGCATTTGTCACCCTAAAGTCTATTCCTAATGGGCAGTAAGAAAAACGGGGACTTTCAGGAACCTTTGAAAGAGTTACAGGGATGCAGCTCCCATTGAAATTCAAAAGCGGTTAATGAATTCTCTCAGGACCTCTGCAAATCCCAGCCCAAGTTTCTTAATTATTTTTTTCTTGTTTGGGTAACTGCTTTCATCACAAAAATCTGCGGGCTTAAAGCTATTGTTTTAGGCTTCCATTCTTTACCTCTTGTATTGTATTATACACAGAAGTGTAAGTTCCTTTCAACAAATTTGGATTATTGCCAGATCTCCTTATTAAAAAGTCACTCTTCATATTTCCGATAAACACAGCTGTTTCATGGTGTTTGAAAGCATTTCACATCAGCCAGCGTGGTGGCTTAGCCAATTAGTACTCTAATATGGTCAATTTTCGGAATAAGTACCTTTGGGGTACAAAGGGTGGGATACATCTTGCATAATTTGAACTGGCACTTGCATCACTTAAGTGCTAGGAGAAAGCGTACAGCACGCAGGGAGTTAAAGCGACTTAGAAGCCTGAAGTGGAAATATCTAGCAGAACAAACTGTTCTATAACATTTCCAGGGAAATGACTTTTAAAAAAATACTTTCTTAATTGTAATGAAGCCAATTCTAATGGCCTCAAAAACAAGCTGATAAAAATGATCCTGTTTCATTATGATTATAATGTTACTATTTCTACGAAGATTGATCAATGTTTAATGAGCTATTAGTAAACTTAATTATCACTTTAATAGAGGAGGTGTCTGAGCATTGTGCGCTAGTGAAGCCGGTCCACTGTTGGCCTGGTGTGACGGACTAGGCCTTGTGCCTGTGAAGGAAAGGTGGTTGTGATTCCCCGCACCGCTACTTCTTTGAACAGGCGAGGAGTGCAGGGTGATAGTAAGCTTTTCCCGAGCGGAAGAAGAGCAACGCTAAATGACCCTTTCAGAGACTTCAAACAACTTTATGAAGAAAGAAATTTCATCCAGTCATCTGGACTTGAAGGGGTTGGCAAGGCTTTTTGGAAGAGGAGATGGAAGGTGGATGGATCAATATGTCTCCCCCATATGTTGCGCTGTGCTGGTGGAGAAATCTGTCTGAGCACTGCACGTGCGATCACGAAGTCCCTTTACCGCATCAGTGAGCCCTCCCTGGGAGAAAGGATCCCGTGCGTCTTTATGAGGACCGCTCCTTTGTTCCAGGAGAAGGGCCTGAGAAGGGGACTAAATATCTGAAGAAAACTGTAATCTGCTTCAAATTAACTGATTCCTTATTATCTGATCGTTCAGCTGAATAGAATTCACAATTTTGGCTCTTCTTCATTTGCCTTAGACGTGTGAAGTGCTAACTTAATCAATGAATGCAACTTGTTTTATTAGTTAGTTAGCTTGTTATTGGCTACTACAAATCAAGAAGGGAAAAGACAAGACTGGCCTGCAGAATCAGATGTTTGAATTCAGCGTTCTGAAAAATCCTCTTACTTCTGCGCTGCACAGCACCACGAACTCATAAAACACTAAAAAATCCAGTGTAGCACGCAACAGCTGTACTGCATAATTACTTGGCCCTATAGCAGTGGTTTTAAAATACTGGTATATCTGTTGCAGGCCACCATACATTATCATCTCATTTTCAATAAAAGTCTGGGATGTTTCAGATGAGCTTCAGTGGAATTAGAATCATGTGTGCTTTGAAATATTTATGCTCGCCTTGAGATGGAAGGATAATTCCTGCCTCCAACCGCCCCCCCCCACAAATAATAGATTTAAGAACGCCAGATAGTCCAGCTCCTCCATACCTACGGCAGGTAGAAATACAATTCTGATTGGGAATACACATGTTTTCATAGGTTGTAGAACTTATATTTTATGTCGTTTAGTGAGGTCAATAATAAAATATGAAAGTCACGGGCTGAAAGACGTCAAGAGAAATACAGTTTGGCAGCACAGAGCTGCTTAGGGATACATAAATAATAAGTCGATAAGTAAATAAATAATAGACACAGACCTGTTCTGTCTTCCATTTGAAGATCTCAAAGAATTTACAATCACTGATTGCGACTTGTAATATCCCATCAGAAGCACATAAGTAGTAATAGCCCCTCCTTATACGCAGGAAACCTTGCATCACTCTAGGCATGGTTTTCAGAAGCAATGACTCGCTAATTTTTATGAAGCATTTCTGAAAGTCATGACTGAAGGGGCTTGTCCATGGCCACTTGCCCCTTTTAGAGGCAAACAGGGAAAATAGCAACCTGCTCCTCTACCTCACGTCCTTTAACTGATGTAAAAATGTTTGTGAGGGTCCATGTATTTGGAAACACAGTTGTGTTCTGCGCTCAGAACTTGTTTGAAAGGTCATTTTTGCACACACCGCAGTTGGTGACCACAACACAGCCATCGGAGTAATGGTCTGTATCTGGACCAGCAGCTTTTAGATGTTAGCGTTTAATTCCCTCTCTCTAGTATGAGGCGGGCACACTTGTAATGTTGATCAGTTTAACAGTAATATCGTCTTCCTCTGATCAAACAGCCCTTTCTTCTGCCACTTGAGCAATTTGGTATTTCCCAGTCAGACACTGCAAAACCAAACCTTCTGGAGATACTTACTCCATTCGTTACTTCTTATGGTAATCCTTCTACTCTGAGAAAATGAACCCTACACGTCAGCATACGGCACAGGCTGAGGACTGATGCCTGTTCGGTCTTGTTCCCTTCCTTCAGTCTTTCCCGTGGCCAGCAGAAAGCCCTTTGAGGCTGTGCTGAGCCACTTTCTCCTTCTTGCGGCACTTTACCTTCCTGAATTACTGTTGATCATTTCCGCATTCATTTTTCTTCTCTCTTCGGGAAGATCATCGACAAATGCTCTCCACTTTGTTTTCTACCCTGACGTGCTGAGGAGGTCAAGACAACAGAGAAAGACCCAGTATTACATGCCTGTGTTTATTTCTAATAACCATAACACATCTTTCATATAGCAAATCAAATTATTAAATGAAGAGCCGTATCTTGGAAAAGCTAAATACAGTGCAATCTCAGGCCTAGCTTTGAATTTCTGCCTGCTCCCTCAGTACAATTTTTTATTCTTTCTTGTTTGATTGAAATAGCATTGCTATCTCCTTTTCACCCAGTGGAAGAAAAGGAATGTATTTGTTCCCAGATGTGTACAAAGGACAGAGTGCAGTTGCATAACAATTTTAAATAGTAATAACAGAGCTGGTGCTAACTTTTTTTATATTTTTTTTTAAAAATCCCAATCTTTTTTTTACTTAGTTAGATGTTTGCCACATGAATTTTCATTTCTCGCTTTTATCTTCATCCTTGTTCTTTCATTTGGCATACAAGGAAAGGGGGAACTATAAAAGGAGTAAAGAAAGAAGAGAGGAAGAATATGTTTTATATCAAAAAAAGGACAGAAATGTTGTATGCTAATGAAAATTTTGTTGTAGTCATCAAAATCATTACCACCAACTTTTGTTGAACGAATATTCCTGGCAAAATATTTTGACAAGCTCTAAGATGACTGTTGCTTCCAGGAGAAGGTGATGATACATTCATACCTGTGAAGTGGCTATGACGCAAGTGTCATTAAAGCAGTTACACCTCAGCGGTTGGTGTAAGTGAGATCAGAGGCTGACGATTTGGGTGGAATTCACCTAACTGAAGGTGCGTGCGTAGACTGAAGGTATCTACCTCGAAGGTAGACTGGAGGTAACTACCTCGGAGCTCGTACCGGTGGGCTCCCTTCACGCCCACTGGTGAGCCGCTCAGTGCAGTCAATGAATTCTAGTCAAAGGCAATGGTCTTTTTTTTGGGTGGGATTAACGGCTCCTGAGACACCATTAGTTCTGTTCAATTCTTCGTTGATTCTAAGATAATGAGCTCCATGGTAGACACCCACATTTACTAAGGTGAATTCCACATTATCTCTACCTTTAATAGCACACTTCAAAGTTACAGCCTCTCCCAGGAGTTTGGGGACAGGAAAATAGCCTTCATGTCTTCCTTTGAAGATCTGTGTTCTTTATCTGAAGAGTTTTCAAATATACTATAATTTAAGATGCAAACTCAGAACAAAACTATTTGTCTTAAAAGTGAATAAGAAATAATTAACTAGGTTTGTAAAAAACAAGAGATAAGCCTAAATGTGCAGACAGGTTGAACAGGCTGGGCACACAGGTGTTTGCCTTGGCCGTGGACTAACTGTCAACATTTCCATAACAAGGAATGTGGGATATGCTGCTTCTTGTTTCGTTCTCCCAAGCGCGGCATTGCAGAGCTAGCACAGCTGTGGGAAGACACTGGTTTCCAGTTCAGCCCACATGCCACAATATCTAGCTGTTAGAAGGTGGGTATAGGCAATGCTATCAGAAGAGCTCCGCTGGATGTACATCTGCTTTTATCAGAGGTAGTTGGAGGCTGCGTGCTACCTCTTGGTTCCCCATCTCCATGCTTTCTTTCCGTGGTGTTTTCCCGTTTAGTTCCACACATTTTGTATGCGTTTCTCTTTCTGTTGTGAATATTTTAAACGGTATTAAGGGGAGCAGACCGGGAAGACTCGTGGAGTTCACAAGGTGGCTTTTCATGGCAAGGGCAAGAGCTTCATATTCACCCCATATCAGCACCCCTGGCATAAGTGCAGCTCGTTTTGGTGGTGGTGTCAAAGCAATCATTCCTATCCCGTCGTGGAGAAAGAAGTACGTAGAAGGGCTGCCCAGCCAACCCTTAATGAATGTTTGTTGGATAATGCAGTAGGTTTCCTTGCTGCTGTCTCTGAGTGCATGTT
This sequence comes from Steatornis caripensis, assembly GCA_013398225.1. Lineage (NCBI taxonomy): Eukaryota > Metazoa > Chordata > Aves > Caprimulgiformes > Steatornithidae > Steatornis > Steatornis caripensis. Next base: position 30,387 of record VZSC01019224.1, on the reverse strand, counting down.
TTATCCACATCCTCGGGCTCTGAGTTTGCTAATGGTTTAATAATGCTTAAGAAAAGAATTATTAATAAAGTGTCATATTATTAAACTGGTGATGAACAAGACTAAGAGGCAGATTTTAGGTTTTATTTAACTGAGGCTTCTTCATAACATTCATCACGAAATGAGTGTTTGCTCGTTTGTATTTGATTTTAGTTAACTTTCCTGCATCTCTCCAATTTTTCCAAAAGTGCCAAAGGCTTTTTTTTTTTTTCCCTCTTGTGTGTTTAACTTACTTCAAAGCCAACACGTGAGTTTCTGTAGGATATTACCTCCCTTGCATAGCCTTTATCTAATCAGTTGTGTGTGGTGTACAAGTGCAGTGTGTGCACACGGACGGACACCCTTGAAAGATGACTAGGATAGCGTGCCAAGGGAGCAGCAGGGATGTAATGATGACTGTTTGGTGAGAAATAAACTATGATTTACAGGTGAGCTTCTGCTCAACCAGATTAATTGACCATTCTAAAGGAAAAGTGAATTCTCATTTTAGAGGGGAAAGGGAGAATTCACAGCACTATGAATGGCAGCAGTTACTACCTCACGGTGACAACTAACAGCGGAAAGCACTGTGAGCTAACAAGGGTCCGACTCAATATTTCTTGAAGGCCAAGGAGCTGGGCAAAGGTGTCACATAACGTAGGAGAGCATAAGGCTCTTCAGCTGCACTTGTAGCTCTGCTGAAATCGGCTGAGGGTAAAATCTCTCATTGCCAATGGGCTTGTCTACATTACGCCTTTACACCTTCACTGCAGTACATTTTCCAGCTGGCTTGTTGGCCCATAAATTCACCAAATCAAACTTCATCCCTGAATGCAAGCCTGGGGCTTGCCGAACATTGGAGCCTAACGTTATTCAGGAGAAATGTAAATGTAATTTTCAAAACGATCTTGCCGCTTTGTGCATGTTCATTAGATGAAAACACATTACTTAAAATAAATGTTCCTAAACTGAGGTGGAAAAAAAACCCCCAACAACAGGAAGTGTTAGACCATCTTTAAATTATCAACCATTTATAGTACAATATAAAATGGATTCATATGTGCAGATCCAAGATATATGAAATGTCAATTAAATCAACCCTAATCTCCCAAATACATTTTTTTATTGCCTGATTGATGAGGACTGCTCTTAAGGTGATGAATAGTTTTCACTTTTACAAAGGACTGCTGATTCCTTTATACGTGTCCACTAAAAATGCAGTAAATCCTTTAAAATGTCTGGCTCTGTTTGTTTTCGGGATCTAGATGAAGTGAGTGTAGGACACAATGTAGTCTAATATATTGTGAAGATCAGATGTATAAAGCGTACTGTACATTTCAAAAAAGGCTAAAAGTAAAACTACGGTAGATTTAAACTGTTCTGTTTTCCAAAGGCAAAACTCTATATAACTTCTTTGTTTTCTTTCCTATAGCAAGTCCACATGCAACACCATCGACTCTTCATTTTCCAACATCACCCATTATTCAACAGCCTGGGCCATACTTCTCACACCCAGCAATCCGCTATCATCCTCAGGAGACTCTGAAAGAGTTTGTCCAACTTGTCTGCCCCGACGCTGGTCAGCAGGCTGGACAGGTGGGGTTCCTAAATGTAAGGAAGCCGTTTTTATTTCTTCAGAAGTGTTTGTCCTATGTAAAATTAACCATGGGATTATGGGATTATTTTAACAGCATGTTGCATACAGGAACACACCTTGAATAGTCGTTGGAAGCAAAAGGGGAAAAAAAAGTGCTGCTACTGCAGAAATATTTAAAAAACCAACAGAAAGCCTCCCCGAAAAACCACTCGACCACATTGTGGTGAAATTAACTTAAACTGTCAGAGGAGCCGGTGATACAGTGACCTTTTGGGTCCCTCCACAAATGACTTTGCTGCATGCGCTGTAACCCTAGTGGAACCAGGGTTAACAAAATATGAAGGCAGAATAATTTTTATTAATTATTTTTGAAGTTCAGGGGAGAGGGGGGTGGTGAGGAGCAGGAAAAGGGAGGGTGAGAAACAGATGTTTCAGATCAGCTAAGTTCATTAAAAAAAAAAATACTGCCTTATAGCACTTTAGATCAAGTTGACCAGTACTTGAACTCAAGATGTTAAAAGTACAGTTTATTATGGTTTGTTATTTCTGTAAGCCGTTATCTTTTCCCCTTATCTCTATGAAAAATTAAGCAGAGTTCCAAAGCTTCAAATAACCATTTTTTTTTTTTTTTTTTTAATCAAATAAAGTGAATCATCTTGCTATTATTGAAATAGCATTCCGGTCAAATACAGAATTTATACATTTTATGTAAATCAAATCTGAAATAATGCTCTGAATATTTCATGAAATGTAATGCGTGTAACTTTTTCCAGCCAATGAAGTAATAACTGGCAAAATTACTGTTTCTCTCCTGACGTACCTATGATTGAAAGTGCTAATGACAATTAGCTTAATTATTAGCGTCTAATTTATTACACTTATGTAATAAGCTATATTGTTCTCGGCGCTTTCCCTGCCTTAGCAGAAAAACTGACTGTACTTATTCCAGCCGGTACTGGCTTTGAATAATGTCTGCAATATGTTAGCAGATACATTTATGTCTAGACAACAAATCAATATAGTGCTTTTCTTTTTCCTTGAGTATTCATTTGCTTAATTTATCCCAAACCATTCAGCATTATGAACTGTTAGCACACTCACAATGAACATACAGCAGGGGTCTTCTTGGCAGGAAAGGGACCTAATTGTGAGACAAGATAGTGTTTGAGAGATGTCACTAATATATGAGTTTATTAAAGGTACGGCATGTTGGAAAAATAAATATCCCTGAAGGATTGCTTCTTACTGCAAACACTGGTAGCTGCAGTCTTTGAAGTCAGTAGGAGTGCTTGTTAAGTTAAACGCAGGCGAATTTGAGTCTTACTTATGCCCCGAACCACTTTTGCTCTAGCACAAGTGTGATTTGCACCTACACTACTTTAAGGCCTTTTGTCAGTGCCAAAGCAGGTGAAATGAAAATAAGGTCCCAAGCGCTTGCCAGTATGAGTATTTTGTCCCCAGTAATTCAGGCTAATGGAAACCCTAACATGAATTAAAATATTATTTTCTTTAGCAGTACTTAGAATATGGATCTGTGTTTAAAGCTGAGCTTTTATCATCAATGGAAAAGCCGATGCTCAGTGCCAGAACTGCAGTGAGATCAATTTGTAGAGTGCTGTCGAAAGTGATCTCATCATTTTTGTCACCAAAATGGAACACCTGATTCACAGACTGTCCTACTTTCTCTTTGTAATGGTATTTGGCATCTATCTGTATGGTTTTCAAGTGTCCAGGCTGCGTTACATTTAAAACGTAAACTTAATAACTTGGGGGAAGGGGTGGCATTTTTTTTTAAGCCCGCTTCTTGTTTTTGCGATGCTTGAAAACACTGTTGCTTAGGGATGGGTGTTTCTGGTGATGAATTGAAAGGCCACACTTGTACAGCTGGGCCCATTCTGCCTGCGCCTGACCACATCTCAGGCTAAACGGAGGAGGTTTTTTTTTCATCTTGTGTAAAATGAAGCAGTTCTAAGTTCAGTCGTTTCTCCATACGATCCTAATGGCAACTCAACTGTGAGCTACACTATTGCTAACTCAAAAAGGATGTGGGAGAGCAGTTACTCTAATATATACTCATTCATTTTCCTGTAATAAGATATCAGCATGACTTTTAAGACCACCAAAAATGCTTGTTTTTTCTCGTAATGAGCAGTATCTTTAAGAAATTTGCACTCAAGTCCAAGGCACCGACATCCTAAGGGTATAGCAGAGACATGAAACGGGGGGATTTAAGGGGTCAAAAATACCGCTTCAGCTCTCGCTGAGCATGACTTAGTGGCTGCAGGAAATGTAAAGAGTAGTAGAATTTAATCCAGGGCAGTGCAGAGCAGTTGCTAATAGGACAAATGTTTAAAAGCAAGAATTTCCGTAGTTTCACAAGGTTCCCAGCGTTGGAGACAAAGTTCGTTAAATTCAATGGAGGATTTGACACAGGACTTTCTTTGCCACCTCTCAAGTAATTGCAAATGTATTGCACATAGCTTTCGACTCGATTGTTATTACTGGAGGTTCCTAATAGCTGATTTTTAGTATAATTTTTGTCTGTTTGCTTGTTTTTTGGCAGCCCAATGGTAGCAGCCAAGGCAAGGTGCACAATCCATTCCTTCCTACCCCAATGTTGCCACCACCACCTCCGCCACCAATGGCTAGGCCTGTGCCTCTGCCAGTGCCAGACACAAAACCTCCAACTACATCAACAGAAGGAGGGGCCACCTCTCCCACTTCTCCAAGTAAGTATAGATACAGCGGGAACCAAGGGCTAACAGCAGCGCGCAACGTGCTGCGACCACCGTGTGTCGGCTATTCAGAGATGAGGACTGGACCAGCTCTCAGGAAGTAGGAGAGCTCTCCGCTCTGTATACGGTGGACAAAATTCTGAGCTGGTTTTATATTAAAGAGAAAAGAGTTAGCTTAAGGGTGCAGTTTTATTTCTGACTTTGTTGGCATTTCACATAACCACGTATGAGAGCAGCCAGTAGCTAAGCCGTGACACGCACCTGGGACTTCGGGTGTCTTGTTTCCTGTCACGAGGAGGTAGTTTGGTATCTCAGGTCAGGCTTTAGAGGACAGATACTACATGGGAGTCAGACGGATAGCCTCATCGAAAACATTGCTGCTTATACGTACTGGGCTAAACTAACAACTCTTTCGAGTTCACTTCATTTATCGTTCCTTTGGGACTAAGTCTTCCTAGATTAACCCAGACATCTTTCCTTACGACTTGGTTCCCGAGCCCTGCGTTTTGGGCAAGAAGCTATGGTATTTCTTAGGCCCAGGGAGAAAGCTTTAATCCTCTCTCCACCACCCACACGGCTCCCATATGTATTTTGTGTAGCCACAAGTCAAATATACAAATTCCTGGATACACACTTGGGGATACCACTTTGGACTCGCTCTGCTGGGAAACAAACGCGATTCAGCTGGGTTTGATGTTTTAAAAAAGTCTGGATGTTCAGGGAGTTAATTGTGAAATGATTTAATGAAGCTATGCTCAAACTGACATTTAAAAACAAAAGGGAAGCTTTCAGTGCTTTAATGGCAACTGTAGGGGACTTGTTCCACAGTGAAGGGAGTCCAAATAACATCCACAAACAAAAATCAATCTAATCGAAAGAGCAAATCCCTTTGTGTGCTTTTCAGGCTTATTATTTAAATGCTATATGCAACCACTGCTTGATGCGCAAAGAGGTATTCGCTATTCAGACCATGTGAAGCCTACGTTTTTAAAGCTTTATATACTTCCTGTTCAGGAGATTTGCACAGGTTCCAGGGGGCATTTTTAAAATCTGGTAGTTCTCAGAGTTTTGTATTGCCTTCTGCTACGCGATAGTGCACAACTGCAAACTCAGCAAGATGCTCTGGCTCGCTTAGAAATTAAAATGGTTTTAGTATGAGACAGTCTGGTAAGATTGTGAACATGATCTTCTAGAATCAGGACTTCTAGAATTGATCAGCAGATTTTCGTTGAGCTAAGAAGTTGATTCATTCCCCCGCGCCACTCCTCTTTCTGACCTTAGACCAACACTTGTGCTATCAGGAAGTTTTGACGCTTTCTGACAGGATATACTGTCTTTTAAGGCCTATCAATAAGATTCAGCGGCGGAATCTAAAAGGTTAATGTTTAGTCATAGTTATCACTGCATATAGTCAGCAATGCCGTACTATTTCCTTGTCTTCAGAACCGGGAAAAATGAAACTAGGTCAATGTCTATTTGTCATTACGGTTGTGACTCAGTTTACTGGCAGCGCGTGGTGTCTAAAAGAAAAAAATTCCCAACGCCATTTTAGCAGTAATCTTAATACTTCATTTTTGTGATACTGTCATCATGTAAACAAGCTAAATGCGTGTCTGGCCTGATTCTCAGCTGGCATAAAAACTGACGTTTGGCCGCTGAAGTTCGCCGAACACCACCCGTCGGTATCGACTCGGGCTGGTCACTGCGGCTCAGCGTTCAGCAGACAGCTGCCACGTTAATTGGGAATCGAGGTTTTCTCAAGAGCAGCCAGTTAATGGTATTTAAACAAAAGATTAGGAAAATAATTAGTTTGTTAATTAGCTACGCTGATGTTTAAACATATAGTTCTGTACATATTCAGGCATGCATCTTCCCTTTTGGTAAGGGTTTTGAATAATAGTGACTTGAGTTGTAAAGAAGCATATAATTTAATTTAGGGACAAATTTTACAGAAAAGTAGATTATAGGCATGTTTTTCCTAAGAAAAAATACTCCGCCTGTACCAAAGCCAGTGGAAGTGGCTGGCCACATAAAGAGTAAAACAAACCGAAGTTCCTAGCCTCGCAGCGAGAGTTTACCAGAAGGGCCCACTGGACTCCATTTAGTGTGTCAATCAGTACCAACCCTCCATTTTCCTCAGTGTTTATTTTCTCCTTAACTAAATATTAGCCTTCAAATAGCAAGTGCAGATTCACCAGAGTTTCATAAAAGCCGCACGAAAAAAGGTGTTTTCCATGGTTACGAACCGCTCGAGTGCACCGGTTCTGGGAGTGTCGCTGGGTTATGGCTGACTGCCCTGCAGAGCTTTAGGATATTGGAAAGTCACTTCTGCAACAAAGGCAGGAATGATGTTAGATTTTGGCCAGACTCTCTCCTTAGCTGCGCGGAGGAGAATGAAGCTCCCCCCCGCCCCAAGGAAATTCAGTGAAAGGGGCTGGCATTTGCTCCATTCTCCTTCCCTTTTTTGGTCTAGCAGAAAGCCCTCTGCAGAAACAAAATGCAGTTACGGCCCTAACCAAAAATTGGAGTATGGCCCTCCTGAGGGGTGCAGGAGCCAGGAGCAGCTGTTCAATACAGCATGGCCTCCTGGGAACGAGAGCTAAAAATCACAACAAGGTGGTTAATGATTCTCGGAGCAATAGTGAAACTCTCCAGCTGTGACATTAACCAAAACATGAACATTAGTGCTGTCCAAGGAAGGAAGAGCCCCTGGAGATGCACACCGGGGATTTGCCACTACTGGGTGGCCAGGCGTGCTCTGGGAGTTGAAAATTTCAGCTGCGAATCCTATCCCTTTGGAAAGCCAGCATTTTCCTCAGTGGGATGACACAACGGAGATGGGATTCATGAAGTCTGGGAGGGTTCATTTCGCCTCCATAAAAAAACTTTTCAATAGGACACATCCTTGATGTCAGAAGCAGTCCCAAAATTAGCTTCTCTCAGACCTCTTCTCGCTTCTGTTCGGTTGGTAACCCATAACACATGCGACGCAATGTTTTCTTGAACTTGACAGTTTCTGGGTTTAACATCTCATTGCCCAAAGAAAACACCACCTCCACTACATGCCAGTTGGACTTTATCACTATCATCGTAACTGAATCTGAGCCTTAGAACCTGCGGCCCTCATTCCAGTGCAGAGTCTAAGATACCACTGTCCTGTACACCGTGATTTTTAAAGAGCATTTTTAAACTAAACTCTATTTTCTAAGGTTCACAACTCTACATGGCGAGAAGCTTGTCTGTTTTCCCTTGTTGGGCAAGATCGTTATCGCTTAATGTCCCTTTGCACAAAGGAGTTTCCGTGTTAAACAGCATTTGTGTCAGGAAGAGAAGAATGATCTTGTGGCTATAGTACTGGATTCATAATCAGATTGGATTTCTCTCCCTTTCGCTGCTATGCATTGACTGAGCACCCTCTGGGCAAGCCGTTTTAGCTTTCCGTTCGCTCCTTTCCCCATCCATAAAAAAGAGGGTGATGACTGTATCATTTAATTTGATAGAATTTGCAGTTCCCTCTCAGATACTCAGCTGCAGAATGCATTGCGGTAGGAATTGCTGTATTGCACCGCGTTCCTCTGGTGAATTCTCTCGCTACAACTCCGCAACGGCAAAACTGACTCCTAGTCCTTTGCGGAACAGCACGGCTCTTCACATCAAGCACGTGTACCTGTCGTTTCGGTCTGTAAAAGAGAGATCTAGTGGCACATTAGGTTATCGCTCACCCAAATCATCTTTACCAACCGAAAGTTTATCCTTTTAATCCAGAGCTGTCTGATAAATGACACGCTCCTATACTTAATAGAAATTATTTCAGGAAAGTATATTTTAAATTAACATTCTCCTACTGCAGGCAACTTTAACATAACATGACATTCCCAAAACTGTTTGTTTGTCTTGTCTTTCATACAATTTCTTGCCATTTTGGCTAAATAGCAAAGCTGTCTGTGTGAGCAAATGTTCTTTCTCTGCCAGCTCCTGTTTTGCTTGTTCCTGAAGTGAAGCATCATAGCAAATTTGTGGCATCACATTCATTTCCTTGGCTATGGGCTATGATGTTGCAAACAATCCTTAGCGTGGTCCAGTAGCAGAATCATTAAGCTGAGCAGGAAGATGTTTGTGTTCAAGCCCAACGGGCCAGCGGTCGGCTAGAGTAAACTAGTGTAGATCTGTGCTATTCCCATGGAGTAAAGCTGATAAAGATCAAGAGAAGATCTGCCTAAGAGACCTGGCTTCTGTTCCTTTCCATGCTTTGGCTTTTCCCTTTCCTAGAAATGAGTTTGAGAGCCCCACCATAGGCTTAGCCTATGTATGCTGTAATATAATATGACCCAGCTTTAAGCAGTGAGAGCAGTTTGCCACATCCTAATCTCGGGACAGAGTCTAGCAGTGGTAGGACTTCCAGGAATCCCTCCTCCGTGTCAAACAAGGGTATTTGTATGAAGACAGTAAGATACGGCGAGAAGCTGTGCGGGTGATGGTCTAAGCAACACTCGGTGCTGCTCCCTTCCCTGAACCAAATTTCCCCGTAACAGGAGTCACTGCTAATGAGTATTCCATGTGAACTTAATATCCTGAGCCAAAACAGTCCGCAAACATCTCGTGACATGTTACGGTCAAGTGGGACTAGCATCTTGGGAGAGTCCAGCATAAAGCCTGCTCTGCATATATGTAGTTTTGGTATTCTTCACTGCTTGGCTCCAGCAATGTAGTTATATGACCTTAAGGAAATACCAAGCTGACATCCGAGTATTTTCAGAAAGTAAGTTAAACGTAGTTTGGAGCATTACGGAAGGTGTACATAGTAATTGACCCAGCAAGGTCTGAGGGGACTTTTGTGCATATTACACAGTTTTCAAATGCTTTAGAATTCTTTGTTTGAACAGAGAAGCCATTTAAGACAGCGTTCTGATGGTTTCCCCTTTGATTTTCTACCAAATATCACAGCAAAAGTATCAGCCAACAGGGAACAGTAAACAAGATCTTGAGTTCTTTCCCTTCTGAGTGGAACTTACCTGCTCCAAGGGATTAAATGTCCTCGCCACTCATTCTGCTTCCTTAAAAGTAGACCAGAAGAACCAAACAACAGATGTTTGATTTTTGAGCTTTGAGTTAGTTTTCCCCACTGCAGAAGGAATTTTTAGTCTTGCGCAACATAAGAGTTCAGCGGTTGGTTAAAAAAAGAAAAGCACCTCACCATAAAACAGTACAGAATACATACATACATACTTCATACATGGCACTAGCAACAGAGGATATACCCTTTGCAAATCTGTGGCTTCTTTGAGTTATTAAGCAAATTAGCACGGTAAAAAGGCAAGGAGAACGTCTCACCAAATCTACTCAGTTTATTTCCTCCTTGATTTGCAGATACGAGTAACAACCAGCGTACCTGTTCGCGCTCTAATACGCAAGCTGCAGTGCAATATGCAAAATCATCTCGGAAAGATGAATTAGTGCACTTAAAAATTCCTTTAAAACTTCGCGAAGGAAAGGTGTTCCTTGCATGATTTTTGCAAGTACTAGCAAAGTGTTAGCTTTTGGGAGAAAAAAAGCTCACTTCACCGGCTACAACTTCATCCTTGGAAGTCAGGAGCGGCTTATCTCCCCTCAGATCAGTAAGAAATGAAGAGAATGCAGCTCCTGGGGTGATTTCAGGGGAATGCTCTTGGGAGAGTGAAGCTGTCTGATACAATTGTAAGAATTAGGAGGCATCATGAGACGCTTGTGAGACTTGAGTAGAGAGGGAAGGGAAGGATGTGGATCTGCATTGGGAACTGCTCGCCAAAGGGCTTTGTGGAATGCAGAACGTTAGCGTGGGTTCAGGAGCAGACTGGGCATCCATCAATANCTCACTTCACCGGCTACAACTTCATCCTTGGAAGTCAGGAGCGGCTTATCTCCCCTCAGATCAGTAAGAAATGAAGAGAATGCAGCTCCTGGGGTGATTTCAGGGGAATGCTCTTGGGAGAGTGAAGCTGTCTGATACAATTGTAAGAATTAGGAGGCATCATGAGACGCTTGTGAGACTTGAGTAGAGAGGGAAGGGAAGGATGTGGATCTGCATTGGGAACTGCTCGCCAAAGGGCTTTGTGGAATGCAGAACGTTAGCGTGGGTTCAGGAGCAGACTGGGCATCCGTCAATAAAAAACCCCTTGTGGGCCATTAAATACAGGGAGTCCCTGAGCTGAAAATAATCAGGGGGTGGGAAAGAATACGAGAAAGCGAATACGAGAAAGCAAATATGTGACCTGTTTTGACTCTTCCCTGTGCATCTGCTTACGGCCCCTGTAAGAGAAAGGACGCGGATAAGGTGGAGCATCGGTATGATCCAGTAGGGTCTTAAACCAAAGGCTCCCTCCAATGTAATGCCTCTTCACCGAGCATTTTGCCCTCGGAAAGGCAACAGGTTTTCATCTACACAGGCAACTCAGTGTCTTCTCCGACTCGTAACTCGCTTTATTTTTCTATAACGTTGAGGCCTGAACATTATATTTAGCCTGACTGGAATTTGGCAAGTAACTTTCCTTCTAACATTGTTTTTTGTCTCTTCATTGGACAGTTAGATTGTCTGGGGATTTTATTCAGCAGAATGCATTGCCATAAATATATTTAAAATAGACAGAATCACTGTTTGGATTAAGGCCTCTATTTAGGTTATTTGAATTTAGATCTGAACATGCAAAAAACTGAACAAGGGACAAGATTGCATGGGGCATTTTCAAACGAGAGGAAGACTGAAAATGCACTGAAAGCTTTTGGATGTGGAAGTACGTGGCGTTGTGGACAGTTGCAGTGGAGAATATAATGCAACAATAAAATCATTAAAGTACTTCAAGTTTGGAAGTAATCTGGGTTCTTGGCTTGCATTGCATTTAATAGCTTTACATTTATGGGAGCCATTCCAGTTTTTAAAGGCAGCTTCAGCCTTCAGACTGATTGCACTTACCACCCCAGTGAAACTGCAACCCATTAATTTTTTACCGAAAGGATCTTCCTAGTTTGTCAAACACATCAAGTGAACATTTTAGAGAGTGCAGACCACAGCAGTATGAAAACCAAAACTTTATCTCGAGAGCGAATGCTGGATTAGCAAGAAATAAGGGTCTGATTCTGTTAATAAGCGCTTTAGTAAATTCACCGCTATACAAAACTCGATGAAAACCAGAGATACCACATATTCGAGTGGAAACAGTCAGGCGATACCAGGACCAGAAGTCTCTTGTGCTACCCCCAGCATGGCAAGGCCCTCGGCGGCTCTCCTCCGGGATGGAGAGCGGCGCCGGTGCCCCCGGCACGCTTCCCTGAGCGCACATCGTTGCCGTCCCGCCTGGCAAGGAGCCCTCTCCCACCAGCCCGGTTCCCCCTACGTGTTTATATCCCCGCCATTAAGACCAAACCTTTCCAATGTCTAAAACCAAACTCTCGCTCTCTAAAACGTTTGCACATTTCTATGTTAAACATCTGCTTAGGTGGCTCTGAGACAGTGTGTTTTGGTGTTGTTCGTGTGCAATCTAGTGCCGCTTCCTCAACGCATGTGTCCCTTCCCTTCACAGCCTACTCGACACCCAGCACCTCCCCCGCAAACCGATTCGTCAGTGTTGGACCACGGGATCCAAGCTTTGTAAATATCCCTCAACAGACTCAGGTGGGCCGCTTTCGACTTCTCTGTATGCCTGCAGCCTCTTCTTCTTCTTCCGTGTACTCTAACGTGTCCCCGCGGAGCCAGCTGCATTGCCGCTGTCACTTCACCCACGTGGTCTCAGTAACTACAGTGAAATGTCACTTGCAGTTTGTTTGTCTGTTGTGTTTTTTTGGGCTATGTAGTAATAACGCTGCTTTCGTAACTGGAAAGATCTCTCTTGCTTTCTAAAATAATTGGCTTCTAGTGCACAGTTTTTTCCTCTAGGACTGGGTTTTCCGAGCCTTTCGCTCCAGCCTGTTCCCTAGGCAGTGCCTTTAATTGCATATGCAGAAGGAGCTCAGAGAGAGCCGTCGGGTAACGGTGCATCTCAGTCCCCCACCAGATACAACGGGAGACTTCTCCAGTGACTTCCACGTAAAAAAAATAGACTCGCACTCCTGGCTGGCCATTTGTGTGGTGGGCTTTGAGCGAGCAGGAGATTTTGTAATTGCGAGCACATCTGTTTCCTTACACAAAGAGAAAAAAGTCCAGTTGAGGTAGGCCTGTAAAGCTGGGTTAACTGAATTCATAGTCCTGCTATGGTCAAATCAGAAGCTCAAGTAAACATTTGTGTTTCTTTAGGAGAAGGACGAGGTTTAAATGCGCTTTTTCCAAGCTGTATCAAATTCCCAGAGTCGATTAAGAAAATAGTTGTTGGCAGTTTTGTTAGCAGCTAATTTGAGCCAGATGTTGAAAAAATTAAGTCTGTGCTTAATATCACGTTATCACGGGGGAGAAGGTACAAAAAAGTGAGCAGAGCTAGTGCTTTAGGACAAGTGAAGTTTGTAGTTTGAAGTGATTGCTTGACTACGTTACAATTCTTTTAAGGGTCAACAGCAAGAAGTATTTGTAGTTGCGTTTTGAGCTGATGGTGACAACTAAAAAGCAGTCATTCAAATAACTAGCAAATTGGGGAGTACTACTCTTAGCTCTTAAGAGTTCTTTCAAATCGTTTATATGCATCGGAATAATTGGTGTACAGATTAATGGCCGTCCCATGCCACAGTCCAGTAGACGCACAAAGACAGAGTCCTCGTTGCGATGGCTTCAGCACCTACGCTGCCAATGAAACACAAGTCACTCATTACTGAAGATCTTCAGTTTACAGGGCCGCAACCAGATGCCCGTGAACACAATGTGTTTTCTTGCTATCTGTTCTTTGAGTACAATTTGTTAGGGGCTTTAGTTTATAGCTCTGTCGACAGCACGGGTTAAACTACATCGAATCTCAAACCTTCTCTGCATTAAATAGGGTCACAGAAAGTACACCAGCAGTGTAGAGAGGGGTTTTAATCCATCAGGATCTGATTTTTTTTGTCATGCCTTAACAAAAGTCAACCTGCACCCCACTTTTCAGGCCTGTTCCTTTGTTCGATTTACGTATGTGACAAGTTTTCATGCGCCTTCACATTTAAATCGCTCTTCTCCGGGCGTTTTGGAAACAACTGGAACACACAGAAATACGCTGAAACTGGGAAACGGGAATGTTAAGGTATACTGTTAAAGTCCTTAAGCATTTGGTCTTTTCCTTCGTAGCTCAGGAAACTTGAAACCCTTTGGCGAATGCTACTTACCTTTTCCAGAAGACTTGAAAAACTACTGGTTGGTAAATTGATTGCGTAGTAAGACACAACAGTATTAAGTCTCCAAAATATTTTAAACTTGTTTGCATCCTGCAGCCTAGGTTTCCCAGATAAGTTTGTTGACCGTAAACTTTTATCCTCCTTATTTATGACTTAAATCATTTTAAAGTGCTCTAGCCTTACTTTAAGTGCTTCTATGTAATGCAGTATAGTGAATAACAATGCCGTACAGTGAAAAACAATACTCAAGCACAGCTTTCAATTAAAGTCAAACACGCTGCAGTGAGTAAGGAGACTGACTTCCAGTCTCTGACTCCAGCTGCATCTCCGTGCTTCTATACATCATTACCCCACCACAACCCACTTGATACTAAATATATAATTTATCAGCAAAACTCACTACTTATTCATGAAACAGCTCTGAAGTTGACTGTGGTTTAAATCAGAGAAGTGAGGGAAAAATACTAACTGCAATGATTTGAGATTTAGCGTTCCTCTAAACAAAGACGTGCTTTTGTACTCCTTTTGCAGGGCATTGGTGTATAGGATGATTGCTTAGGATATTCTCAAAATGAAAATATAAAAACACATAGGACTGTGTTATTAAAAGCAGCTGGGGTGGCTGCGTTCCATCGGGATTTTTACAGTACATTCGGAGTCAGCCTAAGATACGGGTCCTGAGCACCGCTAACCGTCAGGCTACATAGCTCCCCTAGACAAGAGGAAGCAGCGAGCACTCAGAGCTTCTGAAAGTCAAGCTTAAATATAAGGGTTAAGCAACGCTTCCCTGCTGGATCAACAAAACAAAAATGAAGACCGTATCTAAATGTCTGCTTTTTTGAAATTACCGTCCAGCTACAAGCTATAAGAAAACGTTACGGACAGCTTTTTGGTGGCTCTGATTTCCTCTTCCAATTGGTGGGCCGTTCAACTACAGGCACTAGTTACGCCTCATCGTCATTAGTCTTAAAATGCTGCAACAGCGGGTCTGTGCACAGGGATGCGACAGCGCCGTTCAGCAGAAGTCGCGTTTCCCATACATGGGCATTCTTGGGCTTTCGCAGAACATTGGAATAAAATCGCGGACAAATGCACAGCAGCGTGGCTGCGTTTGAGCAGGGATCATTCTGTCCTGGGCTGTTTTTAAACAGCCAAAAGCAGTACATGCCTTTCTTAATGGGCATTATAAAAATTAGCAGTAGACATTTCCATTAGCAGCACGTTCTAATTTATGTCAGACTGCTGCAAATATAATCCCGTCACGGAATTTTTGTATAATTTATATAATATGTTATTTAGAGAAAGGCCGTCTTCCTGTGTCAACAAAGGGTGTAGCAGGACGACAACTCCATGACGGAAGAGCCCAGGAAATATAAACTGATTTAAGTCCGTAGATCTGATTCAGTAACAAAAGCCCCCAAAGGGCTGTTGGCTTTGTCCGGTTTTAGCAGCTTCAGAACTTTTCAGTTGGTTTGTTTTTTTCAGACACTGCCTCCGCTTACCCCATCCATCACTCTGCCACTCCAGCGGCTCACCGCGTAATTGTCCTATCTGGGGGGTTATTTGAATCTAAATTTCTGTTTGAGCTATTAGAAGAAACACTTGACTTGGCATCCTCTGTATATGTTGACAAAAAGGCACAGGTGTTGTAACCTTTGCTTGATAAATCATTTACTTTTGCTACTTGACTCGCAAGCAGTATGGGGGCATCAGCTTTTTAACTGCCTTTTCCATATGCAAATCAGAAATACAGTATGCCTGGGGTACACAGTCTTTAGTTTCAAAAGCGAGCTGGTCTAGATACCTCATGACTAAGTAATAGATACGTCTCTCGTGTTGCCAAGGACTCGTAAGAAGGAGAGTGGTAGAGGAATGGGAAAGTACCATCGCATTAATTAGGGACTACCCTATCAGTAGCAACATAAAGGATAACATAAAGGGTTCTGAGTTTTGGGGTTGTTTTTTTTTTCCCCTAACCAAGCGATGAAAGTAATTGTGAAACACAGGATGTGCGCTCAGGGTACGTGCAGCTGGTAACACGAAACTAGCAACCTGCTCTTTGTGACCAGAGCTTGCGTTGTCACTCGCCGCTCTAAACGGTGTTTGCTGATCTCTAATGCCCTCGCTTTGCTCGATAGTACAAAATTCCTTTAGGGATCGTAAGTATTCGGTGTGCTGCGGCTCCACTTCACGCTAAGCATTGTTTACTAGGCTGAGTCCTGTTTGCCACCTACTTACCCTACATCTTCCTGGAAATTGTACTTCGGGCGCTAAAAACAGCTCCTGAGCAACACATGCCTGCTCCATCTAATCCCTCCTACCTGCCAGTAGCCCGTGTGCCTCACACAGGAAGGCTACGAGGATGCACGGAACAGAAACTGCCTCCCACTGCAGGCGCAGGATCCGCTTTACCACCTGTGAGAAACTAAATGGTTTTCTTCTCTGCTTAAGAGAGAAAGTGTATCGTGTACCCTCGTCACCAGCTGTTTCAGGAAAGATCCCTCTCTAATGTAAACGTGCTTTGTCTCAGATCCATCCCAGCTGGTTTCTAAAACATGGTTAAGCGCAAAACCAAATTTTTATTCCCTTACCTTTTTCTAGGAAAAGATTAAACTATTTCCTAGAAAGAACAGAAGTAGAAGCTCTTCCTGCTTCTGCCTCTGCGTGACCTCAGAGTTGCGGTCAGATCACGGATACTAAGCCAAGGTCTTGTCTTTTCACACTTTAAGCTCCTGGGACCCTAGAGCCACCGGGCTACAACAGTGCTCGAGACAGAGCTCATCCTTTATAACGCAAAGCGATTGCAACAAAAGGCCCATGACTGACCCGGCACGCCGCAATAAAGTGTAAGAAAAACTCAGAGAGTCAAACAAGTTTATCTAGGCATCAAAACAACGAGTAGGAGAACCAGCAAGCTCGGAGGCACAGCCGTGCTCTTGCTACCAGCCTTGTAAAGACCACGTACAAAAGTGAACGCTGTGAAACAGAGCTATGAAAGAGTAATGCTGCCCCGTAGTAAGTTAGCGGGAGGGAATTACTGAAGTTCAGTAAAATTGTTTATGGTAGAAGCATAGATAGTAGATAGATAGTAGATCTGCTCCTGTTCTCTGCCTTTCCTGAATTAGACGGTGGTATCTTTATAGCTTCTTCTTTTAGGCTTTTATTTATCTCTAAAAAACCACCTCATGCCTCAGGTGCATATCCAAACCTAATTGTACGATTACTTTCTTTTAGCAAGACAAGGGAAAAGACTTATTTCGCTTCCTCGCAAGCAGACTGCAACCTGCAATTTTTCACTGGCAGCACTTTAAAACAAAGGGCATGAGGAAAAAAATGAGCTTTATGCTGCGTCCTGTAGGTTAGCAGATGTGAGCTCAGTCAGACAAGGGAGGGAGGCAAATTCCAGAGTAGATGGTCCTTCTGCGATAACAGCCAGTCACCGCTGCCTAGACACTTAGTTCGGAGGAACGTCGCGCAGGTGATGCCCCTCGCCGCGGCTGGAGGCGGCGTGGGCAGGGGGGGAGCCAGGGAAACAGTCCCGCAGGTAGCAAGGCCCGAAAGCGTATAGGATTCATAGATCAAAGTCGGCACCTTGAATAGGAAGCTAATGCAGTTCCTCCAGAGCTATTGCTCCTGCAGCTGAAACCGCGGAGCTGTTTTGTGCCCAGGTTCCATTGCCACCCTATGGAAGAAAGAAACCAGTGCACACATTTTTCTTTCGACAGATAAAGCATGTGCCTCGCTTCACGGGCATTTTCCATTTTTTCTTCTCCCTGAACCCCTGCCACAGCGCCCTGCCCTTTGCACCGTCCGAAAGGGACGCGTTGCTGCCAGACTCACGCACAGCGCGTGTCGATGTGCTTTATTAATGAGTACCACGAGCTGCCTGTCCTTTTCGGCCTCTGCACCCTTCTCTCTTTCTCCCTTTTCCCAGTGCCCGGGAATGGCTCTGGTCAGACAGGCAGCACCGGCTGGCCCTGGGGAGCAAGGGCAAGGTCAGGGTCTCGCGGGGCTGCTGCAGCGTGCCAACAGCTGAGCCACCGCTTCGCCTCGCAGAGCAGCTCGCGTTCGGGAAAAGCGTAAGGGGTGCGTGCGGCTCCTACATTGCAGTGGACGTGCAGAGAACATGAGAGGCTGCAGCAACAAGATCAGGCCTTTTATTTTGGGGGTTCTGAGCAGAACTATTTATAAGCCAGGTCAGCGCTACTTGTTGTTTAGGTGGCTGCTCCTCCCCGGGATGAGAATACTTATCCTCAAGGCTGAATGCACCGCTTGTGGTCGAGCATGAATGAAGATGAAGAACACTAATTTGGAAGCATTTGTTCAAATCAGTTCAGCCCCCTGAGAACTAAATATTCCATAAAGCAGCCTCCTAGGCCCGCATGCATGGCTTTGGAAGAAACTTAAGCTGCAAAGCACTTTTACACAGAGACTCGACTGCCCCTTTCCTTGCCTTGGCCCGTCGCAGCAAATGTAGCAGCAGGTTCCATCGTTCGCATGCAGGAATACTGTCTCTCCTGCATGAAGAACAGAAATTCGCAGAGACTAGATCTAAAAACACAATTTTGGTGTGTGGGACTGCTGCTTTCTAGAGCTGCTGAAGTTTGAGGGGTCACTCTCCTTCCAAACCCAGCAGGGATCTGTGGACTTTCCCATATCGGCGATGGGAAGTGAGGGCTGCTCTGCCTCCGACACCCGGAGCAGAGTTACAGAGTGCCCAAAGTGCCGTCTGCATTTTAGATTGCTCCTGAGCCTACGTGGGCCCTATGCCCTCACGGATCGCTTTCCTACTAGACGTTTACAATACACGTTAAGAAATGGGAGACCCAAAACAGAATCAGAACCATTACAGTGAACAGTTGAGCATGTGAGAAGAGAAAGTTGCGTATGTGACCGCTTAATTTATAGTCATTGCCTGGGCTGAAGGGCCTTGAAGAAGGATGGGCTGTCGTGGGCTTGAGCCCTGTTATGACGGCTGAAAGTTTTGATCCCTGAGCAAAAAGTGTTTTGCTGCAGAACCAGCGGCGCCAAGGTACTGATATGTGGCCTGAATGTTGGTGCTGCCTTTCGTCTTCCACCCAGGAAGCAGCTGTACTGGCCTGATCTTGAGGGAGGCCTGGGGATGGCTCTAAAAATGCCGTATAACTCTAGAGTGTGCATGGAAAAGGCAGTGTCAGTCTCTGTCAAGCATCCGCAGATCTCAGACCCTGGGAAGCTGAAAGAAGATTTCAGATCCTGCCTTTGCTTTGTGGTTTGCCGTACTAAACTCGCTCTTCTCTTTTGTTCAAATTAGTCAAGGAAACATTGGCTGAAGCCTTCGCTGAGCTAAAATTGAGATGGTTCCACCATGACGGGAGCAAAGAGCCCGCATGCGGTCACGGTGCTCTTGATGTGCCCCTGATCACATAATAGCTCCGTAGACACGCGTCCCCGTTGCAGCGTGAGTGTGAACGTGCTGCTGTGATCACAGTTCCTAATGACAGTCCAGAGTGTGCTCCACGGAGAGGAGATACAAAGGTGACCAGAAATCAGGGTCACTCCCCAACTCCCGTTCCCTTCGCTGTCTGTTCAGCTCAGCGCACAAAGCCTGTTTAATTGAGCTTTCGCGCAGAGGGGCGGTATGAAATTTCGCTCTCAGATCAGTTCTTAAAAAGCAGCAGAGATCAGTATACCTCAAGAAGAAAGCACATACTGCACTATAAAGGTAAAGACGCATAGAAAACTTTCCAGTAGCATCATGTGGCCTTATCTTCAAAGTGGGCAGGGGCCAAATCAGTCCAGAAACGCCTGGGTTAGTCCTCAGCAGGGAGCATCCTTTTTCCCGTGCTTTCTTTTTTAATCCTCCTTGCAGGCTCTGGTGAGCAGTTCGGACTTTTTTTGGGGGGGCGGAAACTAAGACTATTAAGAACTAAGACTAAGACTACAGGGCATCCTATTTCCGGTAGATACAGCATACAGTTATTTACAATGGACACTGACGAATTTCCCAAACTAAGCAATTAAACTTATTTCATTTTCCCCCCTCCTCGCAATAAACAGGAAGCCTGTGCGTAAGGCACCCTTTCTGTGGGTTTTATGGCCATCGCTTATGCTCCGCAGTAGGGGAGAAGAGAGAGAAGAAGTAAGCGTGGGCCTGGTGGGAAGAGTTGGCAAATGCAGAAATATGATGAATGAGCTGGAGAGATTTAATTTCTTACTAAATTCTCTACAAGCTGTGTAACCTTTCTTTAGCTAAACAATTACTCTAAAAGGCAATGATTTTCTGCGTTTTCATTGAAAAGTCTTCATAATAACAATGGCCTGTGTTCTCCTTCTTGAAGAACTTCTGCCAAAAACCAGTTTTCTTTTTTCCATTCAGCAGGAAACTTTCTTTTATTTTTATTTTTTCAATCTCATATTCCCCGCTAACATAGATTTACAAGGCCTGACCACTTACTGCATGGGGCTGGGAAGAAGCTTCCCCTCAGGCCAAATCGTTTTGGTCTGTCTTCTTTATAGACATTCTTGCATCTTCGTCCCAAGAGGAGTGCATTCACTGTCAGAGACACAATACCAGGCCCGAGCGACGATTCAATCTGACAAAAACGTGACAGTTCCTATGTTCCCAGGTACAGAGTACATGGAAGGGGACTCCCACCTTGGTTTTTCAATGGACAAGCAGCAGCGCTTGCTGCTCTTGTGGTGGGCGCAGTCGAGGAGGGGGAGCAGGTACTGACGTCGGTGTGGTGGGGGAAAGAGCCACCAGATCTACAAATGCATTGGCCACGATGACGAGATGATTAAATCAGAGCGGGTGCTGATCCTCGCTGGACCACAGGGTCCTGTGACCAAGGCGGGCATCGTAAGGGCTTCGGATATTGTAATAAGGACTTTGGAGATAGAGCATGGGCAGAGCACTTTCCTCCTGCAGAGCTGCGCGTTTGTTCAAGATACACACCTGCATACGTACACACACACACAAATCAAACAAACAAGTGGAAGGCTTATAGTTATGTGCCTCGTACTGCTTTTACTGGCCTTGGCTGATTTCCTGGGCACCCCACGCCCACCCCCAGCCTCCACTGCAGATAACGCTGTATTGGATTAGTCTGCCTCGCTGCTGCATCAGGTCCCAGATCGATTTATTGACTCTGTCAGAGTGGCTAGTACAGTAATTGTTACAAGAGCAGAGTAGAAAGCAAGAATGTGTCCACATAAAATATAAAAATGACGTTTTGTTCCTTCTTTCCTCTTCTGCCCTATAGATCTTCATGTGTTTACACAGCGGAGAGCACTTTACTTAAGTTAATCAGCTCCTTCTACATTATTAATTGCGACAGTTAGGGTGCTACATGGCGGCAAACGTATTATTGAAAACATTGATCTCGCGCTCACGGTGTGGACCTGAGTAGGTTTTGTATTCCTTCCCTTCTTTCGCAACTGCTTTAGGGTACTATCAAATCACATTTCCCTGACTGACAATACGCCATCAATACNAAACGTATTATTGAAAACATTGATCTCGCGCTCACGGTGTGGACCTGAGTAGGTTTTGTATTCCTTCCCTTCTTTCGCAACTGCTTTAGGGTACTATCAAATCACATTTCCCTGACCGACAATACGCCATCAATACCATTGATTTCAGAGAGGGGCAGGGAGGCACACATGAGAAAGAAAGGAGGGCACAGAGGTTCAGCGTATTCTGTAGGCTCGGAAAGGGGTTGTTGGGAGTTGGTAATCACAATAATTACATGCCTGGACGGATTTCTCTATTTTGTAGAGCGTAATAATTTAAGAGCTGAAGTTTCCTAAGTGTTGAAGATTTGCAGAGACGGCATGATGAGACCTTTTAAGACACATGTAGAATGTATACCCTTAAAAAAAGGCATACTGACTTTTTACGGGGGTTTTGGAAGTGCCTTTGAAAGACATTTCATGAAAGTTCAGCTTTCGTGGCTGATGCCTGTATGAGCTCCATAAATTCCGCACAGCCTGACAAACCCTAGTAGGTGTCACTTGTGACCTGGATGGAAAAGGTCAGCAGCTGAATTTATGGCTTTTGCATTTACTGGAACATTAAGATTTTTGCCAACTGCCATATATACTTTTTAACAATTCTGCAATCAAAGGATTAGGACCACAATCTACAACGAAGGTCACAAATTAAAGGCCACAATCCCTACATCCTTCCCAATGGATAGGCGTTAAGCTACTTCTGCTCTAAGAATCACCTTCGCTTAATGGCCTTAACACAGAGGTCAAGGAATAAATAAGCTCCTGAGGTGAACATCTTGCAAAATAGACTGCCTTGCTCTGAAATTAATACTAAATTCCATAAGAAGGGACCGAAAGATGAGAAGCCACTTCTTAACGGAGAAGGACTCTCCAGTTTGCAGCAGATTTCATGTTCCCGAGACACTGAGCATCACCTCCCCTAGTGCTGGGCTATCCTAGAGACGTGTAAACAGCGTACGGGGGAAGGATTAGGCCTTCAAAAGAAATTCAGCAAAGCGACTGCAATTTTGTTAAACCTGTTTCTATTTTAGATTTGACAAAGGCGTCTGTTCTTAGCAAGGATGACTAACAACATGCCAAGTTGTAACTTTCAAACTTCACCTGGTTTTAGTTCAGAACAACAAAAGGTATCATCTTGCTTTAGGCGTTTCTTTTTATAGTGTATTCTACTTGAACAGAGGTAGAACTGGAAAAATATAATCCAAAACCAGGATACTTTTAAAAAGAAACCAAGAGGCTAAACGCGAACATATCTTGTAGGCTTGACTGTGTAGCCTTTAGTTACTTTGGTTATTAATATTCAATTTTGGAAACAGTACTGACACTATAATCATAATATTTTCAAGCATATTCACTTGCATGACGCAACTCTTACATCATCTGTACAAACAGTAGTTATTACACATGAAGAGATGCAGCTAAATACATTTCAGAAGCCAATGAAATGTAATTTTAATTATGAGATATGAATAAAAAAAATCACTACCAATAAAATACAGTCACCTTTGAGGCTGAACACAATTTCTGCATTGCTTGGAGCAGCGCAATACTGCTTTAGGCATCCTTTTGTGCTTTTGCTATAGCTACATGTTTTTAAATATAACAGAAAAGGTATCTTTTTTTTTTTTTAAGAGGAAAGTTAGATATAAAATTTGCATGAGGGGTAGGGTTTTTTCATCCTTGCATGTGCTAAACAATGAGATCGGAGATTTTGCAGGAACACTTTTGCACATGGTGTTCCTTGTTTGGCTCTACTCTCTTTTTTCTTTTTTTTTTTAAGGACTTTCTTGTAGTCTTTTGGGTTGAAGATTGTGTTTGTGAATCTCTGGTATTGGACCTGACTGTACGTTCATTGAAGTCAATGACAGTAGGAGACGGAAGATTTGTTATTGGCAGGAGTTTGTTTCAGAAACACAATTAATATTTTTGTTGAATTATGCTTGTATTTTGCTTATAGCTATGCACAGTAGAATAGATCTCGTCTTTTTCGAATAAGATAAAGGTTAAAATTCACATTTCTTTATGAGGAGGGCTTGCAGTGCAGTCATCATGTATCGCTAGAGTTTTTATTTTGTGGCTACGGGTATTATCTCTCAGTGACTCCAAAGCAATCGTTCTTGATGTGGAGATGGCTTTAGTTTTGGGGTTTTCCTAATTTACTGGTCTTGTAGGCTAAATCTGAAAGTATAGGCCAGGTTATGTTCCGTCTGGTTCATTCCCAGCAAGGGAGGCTCCACAGGCTCTTTATAAACTCGTTGTCTTCCTAACAGTGGTACCTAGGGCAGAATGTGTCCCAGTGATGGTAACTGCTTTATCAGTCGTGTTGATGTTGCATGAGTCAAAACAAGAGTTCAGATTCTTCTCCTGGAGGCTTTTCAGGAGTAAAAGTAGTACCATTTAGAAGAAAAGGGGGAAAGGAAAAAAAGATAGGGTAGCGCTGTAATTCTCTGTGCAATGGAGCAGCTTACTTACTGAGTACAAAGAGGCACTGCTGTACAGCCTATTTTCGCAGAAAAGCCGCAGTGACTCATAAAAGCAAAGAGGCACCTTTTGATTTTAAGTTCAAGGTTTACATCAGTAATTTTGTCTGTTTCCTCTGTTAGCATTAATTAAATTGAGATATTTTAATTAGTATTACTAAATTTGATCATTAGTAGTAATTCATTCTGCCTGCCATACTGCACAAATATGATGAAGCAGAAATAACTAAGTTGTTTAATTTCATCTCATTTAATGACTTTACACTCCACCAGGACTTCCATTGGCATCTCACAATATGTGTGAAAATCACTCCACACTAGGCCAAGACCCAACTCCTTGTAGCCAACCATGTCTAATACGTCCCTCCTCATCCAACACCAGATCGTGTGCCATGAAGGCTTTTCCCGTTTCTCCACCGGAGAGCTGGCTACTCGCGAAGGCTGGGGCGGCCTTTCCTCGCCCCGGTCACCCAGCTCCTGTATCATCCTGACTCCGATGGCGCCGACAGAGCTGTACGGGACTCATCGGCCGACCCATCCCTGGCCCGAGGCTTCCTGTGGTGTAAAGGGAGAAGTCCTGTCACCGATCCCCACAGCCGCACACCCCGGGGGCCGAGCACTGAGCACCAGCATGGTGCACGACCTTCTGCTTTTCTTAGAGCAGTTTGTTCAGTTTAGCGAGGTGCAAAGCATCAGGAAAAACGCAGACATCGAAAGTTCTTGAGTTCAGGAGGGGTTTTTTGTTCAGCTCAGTGCCCTCTTGGCTTTCTTTTTTTAAGAGGAGACTTGGGGAGGGGAGTTTGCTGAATCGATTCCTCATTATTCCTCCAGCACACTGTCTACTTTAATTTTAAGGTCAATGTGGCACAAACACTGGAGTTGCCTCTGTGCCCCTATTCAAGTCCGTGTTAATTTGGAGACCTGTTTTGGTCTCCTTGTGGGCAGGAAGACTTACACCTAGGACTCCCCAAAACCCCAGTTCCTCTGCCCTTTCTGCAATCTCTAAACCCCAACATTCCTCTGCCCACTTCTGAAAACGTGTTGTTGTCTCGATCCCCTCTTCCCAGAGTCCCCAGCTCCCACACCGTCCCTGTGTCCGTCTGCACCCGCCCGGCACGCACCCCGCCAGCCCCACTGCTCCTGCTGCCCACAGCCCCATTCCTCGCCTGCACGTCCCGTCCCTCCACCAACCCGACCCTCCCTGGTTTTTGCCCTGTTTTTATCAGGCTGTGCACGCTGCCTACTGTCCTGACGGAGCCGCGGGGCCGCTCATTTGTCTGCTTCACCCGCAGGCATCCAGTGCGGGCAGAGACCGGGCATGGGAGGCTTTGGGGCGATTTCGGAGGGAGCGCTCTCTTTCCCCTCTGGTTCAAGTTATTTTCTCCCCTTGCTTTCCTCTCGCGCTGTGTAATCAAAAATGGTCTCAGGGCAGTCAAGAAATGGCTGAAAACTACGTTTTGTACCCCAAACTCTGCAGAGCAAAGAGCCAAAGCCTCTGCAGCAATGTGCTGGCAGAGCAGCCCGTCCCGCTGCGACCCCTCGGCCCCCTCACGTAGCTCCGGTCCCTCCATTGCTCCCCACTGGCACGGGACGGGGAAAGAGAGTCCCGGGGACAAACCCCCGAGTGTGTGCGTGCGTGTGTGTGTGTGCACGCGCGCTCAGGCTGTCTCGCTGCAAACGGCGCTTGGGAGGCCCAGACTGGGGGTTGATTTTCTTTGGATGGCTTTCCCCGATTGTCTAAAGCAATAAAAGTAAAGAAACGTCAGGGAAAACGGTGGTTGCGGGGAGATGATTTTTGCAGTCCTGGTGCAGGCAGAACGCCTGAGGCTTCAGGGGAGTTTCGCTCGCCTGAGGGCTGCAGGAACTGGCTTAAATTGAATAAAACTGTAAGTACAGTATAGGGGACTGGGTAACAAGGAGTTATGCAAAAGCAACAAAACCGGAGAGCACAATGAAGAATAGAGCGGGTTACGCTGCGGTGAAAGTATGTAGTGGTTGTTATAACACCGTGCCTCCAGAATAAATTATGTCCCTTTAAAAAGTAATACTTTAACTGTGGAGCTATATAGAGACAATTAAGACGATATTGTTCTCCTCATTTCCCTCCCCCTCCCTTCCTCCCTCTCTCTGCAGTAGCTCTGTGGAAACTTTTAATGCTGCAGCTTGAAACTTGGGCCTCTGGGTCTAAAATGCCTGAGAAAGCACTGCGGGCTCTAACTGTAAAACATTCCTTCGGCGGGCCCTGGAAACAGGGCGTGCTGGCGCAGGCGAAGTTCAGAGGGATCACATGTAAATGAGGGCTGGCTGCAGACTCCCGAGGAGCGTTTTATTTCACTTAAACCTGAACTTGAACTTGCAAACGCGCTGCCGGAGCCCGGGACGGGCAGACCGGGGCCGCGAGGGGCTGGGAAGGCGGCGCTGCCGCCGGCCCTGTGCACCCACCGTCAGCGCTGGGGGGTTCCCCGCGCACCCACCGGCTTTGTGCCGTGTCCGGGGGCATGGGGAAACGGAGGACAAGGCGGGCACTGTAGTTTCAGGAATGGGCTCACGGCGATTCCCAAAGGGCTCGCTTTTTTCCTAGCAAAATGCTGGAAAGCCCCGTTGCGGCTGTGTGCCAGCCATCGCAGTTTCCACGGGAGTTCCTGGTGTAAAGTTATAAGGGGACCCAAGTCTCGATGCACACTTTATTTCATAAAAGGAAAGAAATAAGTGAGATTTAGTGCAAGAAATGTCAAGGCGCTGCACTCTTAGCAAATTTGACTGTGCTTCCAGCAGAGGAAAATACAGGGCTGTGTAAAAAGCGAGGAATTTAAAAACGTCTTCGCAGCGTATCTGCTTTTAAATCACCAAAGTAGATGTGAACTGTGAGGCAGGGTTTTAAAGTTGTCTTTTTGCTTCTTCGATAAAACGCGTACCGCTATTTTCTCTTTCCCTTGCACGAGTGGGTGTCTGTACCAGGGGAGCAAGAGCGGCGCCGACGGCGGTGAGCGTCACCCCAGGTGTGGTGGCAGAGGTGGCTGCCGGCCGGGCCGCAGGCGTGGNTGGGGAAGGACAGCGAGATGCTCGGCAGGACAAGACAGACCCGTAGCGGTACCGACAACTGTGCGGCGGTAATTTTACAGAGTAGCACCTTTGGCTCCGGCAGATTCATCTAGCTCCAAACTTGCTGGGAGGATGGTACGGCAACGCAAATAGAGGGGAAATAAAGTACTAGGTCTTCCTACTTGGCTGGTGGGACATATTTTGGTCATTTCTGATTGCTCCCGAACAATTTTGGCTATGTTTATAGCAAAACTTTGAAAGGATGAATGGGCGAAAAAAATTCTTTTTGGCAGTAACTCAGGAAATATCTACAAAGATGTCCTTTCTGGAGCAAGATACTATTTCAGGGTTTGTGTTAGGATCATTTTAATTCTGTGACAGCGCATAAAGAGACCGAGACAGAGCAATGAGGTCTGGCATGGCTAAAATCCCTTCTGTTTGTGTGAGGTTATATAGTTTATCAATGCAGAAACCACCACGGGCTTTGAAAAGCAAACAGCTGGCTTGGGTCTGTGTGCTGCGCTCCGGAGTTGTCTGCTGGATTTAAATGGCTAGCCTGCGATTTTTGGAGTGGGGCAAATATACATAGTTTTCCTTTTGAACACGTCAGAAGGTTTTTGCAGCCATTTGTTTTCTTAGCTCCTTTATTTGTTACGGTTTTTCTTTCTGTTTCATTTCGGTTTATTTTGCTTTTACAAACACGTTCGCTGCCACCAGCGAGTCTGCAAATAAATCTAAAAAAAAAAGTTTCTATCCCAGTCAGGAAACCTTATGGCAGCGACAGATATCAGAGAAAGCCATCGTCTCTCTCAAAGATTGCATCTCACCATCCACTTAATCCGCTTGCTGTACCTCAGATCTCAAGTAACTTTCATACTGTGGGCTCACTTTAATGGATAGAATCTATTTTTCATGAAAAAAGCAGGAAATAAGCTGTCTTTCGTACAAAGATTTACAAAATGTAATCATTGTTGAAATATTCTCTTTGAACTGCCTTGTCCGCAGGGGTGTCTGGCTCCCAATACCCCCGTTTCTTTAGAACACCCTTACAAGTTCTTCTGGTAGATCAGGTACACTGGTGGTTCTGGTCTTTGATGTCTTGAATGAATGAAAGAAAAGCATAATAAAAGAGAGCTGTTGATCAAGCATAAAATACTCTTTAAGCTGACAGAATGGCAGAGTTAACACATTCTAAGCTGCTTTTAGGTTTTTCCTTTTTTCCTCACATTTTCCTGTGCTTTGTGTACAGTGGGGGTTTTTATTTTTTGAAAAGTCTCTGATCTATGTAGTATGCCGTCCTCTAACAAAAACCAAAATGGGATTGTTTCTCTCTCTTTCTCCCTTTCTTTTTTCTCCCTCTCTTTCACTCCACTATCTTTTTTTTTTCCTTTTTCTTTTTTAAACAGCAAGGGTTACGGTTTAGCGTTACCGCAGCTAGCTTGCAGCGCGCTACGCAAAGTTTGGAAGTTATTTTGCACTTTTCAAAGTCGATTTACTAACAAATAAATGATCTCGTTCGCTTCACTGTTTAGAAAAACTGGAGGAGAACTGTTAACTTCTCAAAATGTTCCCGAAGTAAAAGGAGGACCCTCTGACCAAAAGCAAAATTGTAAACCGAAAGCCGGACATAAAAATGACCTCATTGTGAGAGAACTTTCTCTTAGAGTGAGAGAAAAGGGAAAGTTTTCTTCCTGTAGATCTAATTTAGATCTTAAGTTCCCATACATTATTTATACATCATATTCAAAGCGCCAGCCTACTCTGCTCGCTGGATTACGTTTCAAACATTTGCCATTGATAAGTCTTCGCTGTATTATATTGAGGCTAAATGCGACTATGTCGTAGCGCAGTCAATCTTTAATCCGCTGAGCTTCAGGTTGGGGCGGCGGGGGGTCCAGCGCTCTGAGCATTGCTTTATACGTAAGAAACATCTGGGGCCAGCTGGGACACTTTACCGGAACATTCAGATGTCCGGAACAACAGCAGGAGTCACTGTGTGAGTGTGTTTTCATAGGCTTGGGAGGGTTTGGGGTGACTTAGTTAAAAACACTAGCTGTTCCCAACTTGAGGTTTGAACCCAAGCAGAAATCTTGCCTGAAGTGAGTTTGTTGGTCCCAGGAGAGAAGTGGTTTGGACTACTATACATTTTTAATAGTCAGCAGGCAGAAGTCCATATTACAAAATTATTGCACGTAATTTAATGCAGTTTGCCACAATTGGCGTTCTCGCAAAAGCTATTGGATGCAGAGCTACTGTACACATCGCCTGGAGACTGGTGTCCCTCCCGGGACGGGTTTTATCTTCCTCGAGACAGTATAAATATGCTCATAGTGGGGCGTGCGACTCTCCTGGGTGTGGATGTTGGACAACCAGAAGATTCACTCACTGTTTTATGTCCCTTTGGGGATGACCAGCATGCTACTTATGTCCCTTTCGGTATTTCATTTTGGAAAATATAATTGCTAAATAATTAATCCCAGCTCTAAGAAAATAACTTCCATCGGCACAAAGGTGACCTTGTCTTTAATATTCACCTTTCGCTTGACGCAGTAGGATCAAATTTCATGCCTGGAGAAACTCTGGAGAAACCAGTAGAAAAGTGGGACGAATTCAGACGTGGGGCGAAGCAAAGGCAGTTGCTTTATCTGCAGGAGCCCTCCAGCCATTCGCACCAGAAGCTGAATCCCCACTGCCTCCGCTCACCCTGGCAGCCCTTCTGAAATTGCATCAAAGCCCCAGTTTTGGCCCCTCGCTTTCAAACGACCCGCCGTGGTCAGAGCCGTCCTGGGACCTCTCACGAGGTGATGTCCGAAGGACCCGTTTGCTGCCCAGCTGTTTACATTCTCGTTTGATCTTTGCAACCAGAGGGACTCATTATCCAGATTCACCTTCCCGGGGTTAATGTTTTTGGTTGCCTTGAAGTTCCTGAGATGACTGAAATGTCACCTCCAAACAAAACAACTGAACTGATGAATCCTCGCAGGTGCCCGACGGTCGTGGCTCGGGTTCAGCTCGGCTGCTCAAACAGCCGCTTTGCCGGCGAGCTCTAAAGCTGCAAGGTTTTTTTTTAATTTAGGCTCTTATCAAAGGTGGATTTTCCCGCCCGGGCCCGTGCAGCGATAGCTTCCTGCAAGCGCAGCCATGCCCGGGGCAGCAACGGCCGTGGCACCGCAGCAGCCGTGTTTGAAGTCCCGATGGCACCGACCCATCGCACCGCCAGGCAGCTGAACCGGGCTGAAACCTAAAGAAAACAGCTAGCGCAGCCCGGGTCTTAGCCCTAAGTGGATCAGGTGAAGCAAAAGCTCCTACGTGTGGAGTTTGTCAGAGTTTCAAACGTGTGAATGTCCTTAAATAACCTACATCGCCCGGAGAAATAAGCCAACTGTCACACCCAGTTCTGGATTCCACATTAACAACCTCCTTCCGCAGCGTTAAACTTTGCCCTTGAGGACTTTTGTTTAACTTTTTAATTCAAAAAACAGATAGGGCCGCTTTACAACCCTCTCTTTTTGTGCGGGCTGAAAGGCCTCATTGTTAGGGAGGGAGATGTGCAGGTAGGAGTAAATTTAACAAGTCTGATTGTCTTTCTGGTTTAAAACACGTGAACGGTGCTCGCAGTTAGGCTTGGGAGCTGGAGGTGAAGCGCGTCGTGCAGGAAGGCTGGTTTAAGAAGATTTTAATAAACAATGGGCCCGTTTCTGGGCTCCTGACGCAGGCAGAAACTGCTACCGGAGTCAATGAGGCACTTTCAGCTTTT
>VZSC01019222.1:353921-382025 GCA_013398225.1 Steatornis caripensis | reverse complement strand
ACCAGCTCACGCGCAAGAGCCTCACCCCCCGGCCCCCGCGCACCCCCATTAACCCCCGGCCCGGCCCCCCGCAGGCCAAGGGCGGCCCAGCCCCCTCACAAAGACGGGCCCTCCCTCCCACCGGGCCTCGCACNGGCCCCGCCGCCACGCAGGCCGGCCTCCCCTCACGCCGCGACACAGACAGGTGCGACTCAACGGGCGCCTCCGGGGCCTTGCGCAGCCCAGGCTCGGCCCCGGCCTCCTCCTCGCCACACCAGCTCACGCGCAAGAGCCTCACCCCCCGGCCCCCGCGCACCCCCATTAACCCCCGGCCCGGCCCCCCGCAGGCCAAGGGCGGCCCAGCCCCCTCACAAAGACGGGCCCTCCCTCCCACCGGGCCTCGCACTGAGACTGCGAAGCCGAGCCAGGCCGGCCCGGGCCAGGCCTTCCTCCACCCCACAGGCCTCGGCCGGCCCCAGCAGCACCCTGCGCCCCCCGCAGGTGCCACCACCGCTTCCCCCTACGACGCCCCGCCCGAGGCTCCCCTGCCCGGACTCCATTCCGCCTTACCTCTTTGGGGACGAGCTGGTTCTCCTCGCTGGGCACCATGGCCGGTGGCGCGGCGCTGGGCCCGCAGCAGGCTGAGCCGAGCGTCGTCGTCAGCAGCGGGAGGCGGGGGCACGCCCGCGGCTCATCCTCCTTCTCCTCCTCCGCCACCGCCCCAGCCCCAGCCCAGCCGGCGAGGGCAGCGCCGCAGCCCCCGCCCCCTCCGCCAGCGCCAATCAATGGGGAAAATGGTAGCCGGCGCTGCTCTCGCGAGAGCCTCTCCCGCTGTGCCGGGGCGCGTCCTGCCGCCGCGCTCGGGGCTGTTGCGGCTGCTGCCCCTGCCTGTACGCGGCGGCCACCGGCGCGCTCCGCGGCCCCGCGCCGGGCTCGCCCTGCTGAGGTGCGCAGCTGTCGACTGAGCACGAGGAGCGGTGTGGGAGACGCAGCGCGTACTCGCCGCAAGCGGCCAGGGCAGAGCCGCGTCGTCCCGCCCGCCGCCGCGCCCTGCGCTCGGGGGCCGTAAATGGCGCTCGGCTGTCGTCAGCCTGCTCCCCCCCCAGTCCCCCATGGTGACCCTGTCCCAGAGAGCAGCTACTGGCACGGGCCACGGGCGGGTAAAGCCTGTGCCGCCGCCATTTG
Source organism: Steatornis caripensis (assembly GCA_013398225.1). NCBI lineage: Eukaryota > Metazoa > Chordata > Aves > Caprimulgiformes > Steatornithidae > Steatornis > Steatornis caripensis. The sequence goes on along the minus strand of VZSC01019222.1, from coordinate 380,861 downwards.
TCTCGTCAGCCCGGGCGGGGCGGGGCTCCCGGGCTTGCAGCGGGAGAAAGCAGCAAGTGGTTAAAGTTGGGTTGCATGGGGTAGGCGAGGAGGCAGCGTATGTAGAGACCAGGGCCTGCCGGTGCCGGAGAGAGGTTGTAAAGGCTTCCCCCGGGCGTGAGGGCAGGGCTCGGCTGCCGGGCCGCTAGTGTGCTCGGGCGGTGGTCCTGCCCTGAGGTGAGGGGAGCCATGGAGCGAGCTGGCCCACCCCCGCCTCCACAGGGGCCTGCTTGGCTGCCCACATCTTCCAGCGCCTGCGAGGGGACCCTGCCAGAGCCAAGGGGCGCAGGGGATGCAGACTGCGTTTCAGTTTGTTTCACTCGCTTTTTCCCCCTTCACACCTGGGTTGGACTTTCTAGTGCTTGGCTGTGGAGTTAGGAGACCAAGAGGAGTAGAAGAGAAAAGGCAGCCTAATCCTGCTAACGCACAGGTGCTCTTCTTGGTGCCCAGAAGTTCGTTGAAGTAATGCTGTAAAGTTAAGCACAGGCTTGCTTCTGGGTAAACCTAAGGTTAATAGTTCACTTTCAATTGAAATGCAAGGATATTTCTGTGGCATCACTTAATTGTTGATAATTTGTCTACAACAGGCTTAAAAATACCAATTTTTCGTGCCACCCGAGGCACGCTAAAAGCCGAAAACTAATTGCTAGAATGACTAAAACGCACATTAGGAGAAAAGTAATTATACACTAATGTCTACTTCACTGCAAAATAGTATTTAAGTTAAAAACATTCTACTTAACTAAAGCAGGTGGATGGTACATGGCAGTTGTACATTTCTGTACAACTATTTATCCCATTATTTTAGTGTCCTCTTGTGGAAAAATGCAGAATTGAGGCTACATTTTGGTTTTCTGTCCAAGAAAATTTGCATTTTTTTTGAAACTGATTGTACTGAAGATTATTGGAAATCTGTTGTGAAGTTTTACTAAAATTAAGTTCTCCCTATTCATGTTTAGAGTATGCAACTTTTCAGGTTCCTCTCCATCAACGGGCTTTCTTGAAGGTGAGATAAGTAGAACATTTTGGATATAGTATTAGTCCAGATACAGTATTAGTATTTAAATTAGTATAGTATTTTAACGCTTCAGAAAAGGCCTCAGAGTGGTCATTTGTATGAATAACAACATCAGTAGTTTTATTTTCATCTTGCAGGTGTGCTGTGGTAGGTGCTATCTGTCATAATTTTCTTTGAATTCTGCTCCACGAACTAAGCACAGAAATGCCCTTGATGAAAACTTACTTGAAACATTTTTTTCAGTGTGTTTCTGACCAGCTTTTGATTATGTAACTGAAGGGAGTCAAGTTGTTTATATGTTAAAGGTCAGGAGGTTCTTTGAGACAGGAGCTCTTGCTCTCTAGTTTTAAAATATGTAGCACCTGGAAGCCCCTCACCTTAGTGAGTGAGACATTTGAGCTCTAACATGATGAAATCAAGCATCAAGGCAGGAACCCCGGAGTCTCTTGCTTTTAATGTTGCTTTATGTTAAGCACAGGGTTGTGTAGAGCTACCCCTCTACAGCAGGGAAAATGATGTGTAATAGTTGGGGGTTTTAATAGGAAAGACAGTATGGAATTAATGAACTCAAGGCTTTTAGAAAAGAGGATTTGTGTTAAAGCTTATCAGCTGTGTTGATTAAAATGTTTGGGATTTGGCTGGGTTTTTTTTTAGGAGGGACTTTTGTAAGCATCTCGGTGTGAGAGAAGATATAATTGCAGAATAAACGAAAAATGGTATCAATGTTTGTAAATGTTTGAAGAAGCACAGCTGCCTGGTGATCTGTTGTCCAGTGGTGTCCAAAGATCCGTGAGATTAGCAAGCAAGTACTTGTGTTGAAGAGCCAGAACAGAGACGCAAGCTTGCAATAGAAGGCGATACAATCATCAAAGCGCTGGCTGGGAGCCTCCAACAGTGGCATGTGACTGATGGGCCTGGTATTACTTTTTGTTTTTTCCCTTTTTTTGTGGGGGGGAATGCGTACCAAACCCTCTGGAACTTGGGGGATTCTTCCTCTTGTTTTGTAAGAAATCCAGAGTTCAGGAATGAGAAGCTTTCAGAGATGCTACTTTTGAAAGTTCTTTTGACTTTTTAAAATGCTATGTTCTTACGGGTTTTTTGGCTGACATTTGTGCTTAACAAGAGGCAAAGCTGTGGGACTCAATGACGTTAATTAAAATATATTGTTCCGTTGGGAGAAAGAGGTAGCTACCACAAATATGTGCCTACTCGATAAGAATCAGGAGTCTGTTTTTTAAAGAGATACTCTGTTAGATCCTCCTGCCAACCTTTAAAACTGTGCAAACATCTAGTGTAGCATGTGTGCATGAAACATCTTTAATGAAGTAAAAACTCTAGTTAATAATTAAATCTCCAGAAGCTTTTGTAATTTGTGGATGTTACAGTATTTAATCTCTTTAAATGAGACTTGTTAAGAGGAATATTCGGAATTTGAGTTTCGTGAAGGGAATCTTGTGTAAAGACTGATTTAACGTACCACAGGTGTAACTTATTATTACTGTAAAGAAGAAAAGTTGGTATGTCAGACTAAAAATGATGCTGGATTTGCAGTTACAGGTAATTTTCTTAGGCTGTTTATTGTCAGACTATTGTTCAGAGATGCCTTAATGACAGTCACAAGTGTTGAGGTGTGTCAGTTTTCAGTCAATGACACTTGGCTAGTTTTAGTCAATACAGTACTTATCACACTAATGTATGCATCGTATGAATGGAAATGTAGTTATGTACCATGAGTATACTAGAGCAAATAGCAGGCTTCATTATAAGTTATGATGAACTTTTAAATTAGTCTGGGGGAACAGGATGTCTCCCCACGTCCGCAGCCTCTTAAAGTTTATGCTTTAATCATTTCTCCTTCTCTGTAAGATCTCACTCACTCCTGTCCCAACATCAATACCCAAGATTTGATGAATAATGAGAAAAATTTTAAAAACTAAATGGAGGGAGTGCGGCCATATTGCACTTTCATATGCACAGTTCTATGCTCAGAACTCTCGGGGTGCAAAATCTTAAGAAAACAGGTAAATGTCAGAATACAAACTGATGTTGTCTTTCCCAAAGTAATATTACCCTACCTGTTTGAAATAGCCTATGTAAAGAGGATTCTGTAGACTGATACCATTGATTTGGGATGTCTCCTCTGAAACACTTCAGTTTTGATTTTTTCAAATAGGCTGTTGGTGCAAGATCCATTTTCTGTTTCAGAGGTTGATGGTCTTATTTGTAGAATCAGCATTGCAGTGCTTGTTTTCTTCTTATTGTTCTGTTACAAAACCAATAGACTAACTAAAAATTGAAAAAAAGAATGCCTATGGAAAAAAAAAAAAAAAACAAAAAAACAAAAAAACCCTTGGCAAGTTGCTGATGAATTATCAAAATGACAGCCATTCTGTATTTGCCAGCAGTAGAAATGTAGCCAGTGCTGATGCATTGCTCTTTTAAAGCTCTTCTGCATCGTCAGCACTTTAAGGAAAACCAGCTGAAGGCCTTTCCCCTTTTCAGTCTGTGGCAAGTCCACATGTACTGATATAAGAAAAGATGTGTGAAAGTTCAGGATATCACAATCCAGCAGTTCATTGCACTGCTGGTTAGTTTGCTGTTTGAGCCTCAAGTAACTTTTCCAGAATTGCACAGGAAGTTTTGAAGCATTTCTCTGAAAATCTGCAGCCTGCTGACTGTACCATCCAGTCCTTTCAATAAGGAGGAAAAAAAAAATAGTAAATTTGGCCCTTACATGGATGGAGTGAAGGTATGGTGAGTGGAGAACAGGGGAGAATTATTAGGGAGACCAAGTGTAATTAGTGCAAGGTAAAGAAGGGAAAATTATAGACTTCTGCATCTTTAAAGGTGCTTTTTGCTAGATTTCCGTTTCTTTGATCATTGCTCCTTAAAGATGAGGCAGGTCAATAAAAGGCTAAAGAGCCAATTAAGATCTTTAAAAAGGGAACACTGACTATTTTTATTTCTTCTGTAACTGTTGTTAGAAAGGGGCATTTTGGACTGTCTCTTGAATGTGTTAAGCTGTGGAATAAAGGTATTAATTTAAACATAAGGAATGATTACATAATTTTCTGCGGCCTGTATCTTAAAAAAAAAAGAGAGAGAGTATAGTCTTCCATGTCTAAAGAAGTGTGTGCAGGATTTTAGGGAATAAAAAAAAAATCAATGTCCAAGATTTGAGAATGCTGTGAGAAATTAAAGCTTTAAATGGGAGATTGACTATGGAAAAAGTATCCTTATGCTTTAGAAAGACCATTGTAGTACATAGTCTTGTAGATCTAGGGGGTAGGTAAGCAGCCCTCTGAAGTTAAACTTCACAAGATTAAGAAAAAACCTCAGTTTTATGTTCAGTACTGAACATTGTGTTCTGCTATTCTTAACTAGTGTTTTCTGCTATAATCTTTATAAGCACGCAAGTGCTTTTCTGTCATCTGGCATGGTAGTTCATGCCAAGACCTTTTAAATCAAAACCTGTAGGGGACTATTAATTAATTAATTAATTAATTATAAATCAGCAGCCAAGATTCATTGACGTTTTTGTTAAAGATTATCTTTATACTCTGGTTTTGAGACACCAGTGTTCAGATATTAGCTTAGGAAGTTAGTTTTCTTTTCAATGATAGCATTAATCTTGCATATTAATTCCCAAAGGAGTTTGAGGCTGAAATTACATTTCTAAAGGGAGCTAGAAATCCTGCAGAGAGTTTTGCAGAACCATAGATTCCTTTATTAACACCAAATTGTGTTATCAGCTTGACTTATGATTTTCAACATTGTTTACTTAAAACTACAGAGCAGTTTCTAGCATTAGTAGTCTAAACAAAACACAGATCCAGGTTGAGTGGCTTCTTGACACACTTGTTGAAACCTTCCTGGTGTCATTGGGAGTAAAACACACGCACTAGCAGGCCAACTTGCACTTTGTGCCGTGAGAGTTTGGAAACGGATGTGGGCTGGTATCATGTACAGTTTGTGAGATCCAAGCAAATCTCACATGACGTTTGCTGGCTTGGGCTCATGGCCAGACTGTAACTTGTCCATCTAAAATGTGTGCAGTGGCTTGGAAATCTGCTGTCTTTTTAAATGTGCAGACTAGTAGAGTGTATGCACGCTTCCTTTTTGGCATATGGGGTAGTATGTTATCTAACCCCCTCCTCTAAGGCTGGGGTGTAGGGGGGAAGGCATGTCTGTGCACAGCAACACAGCAACGGCTTACCTATGGGAAAGCAACAAGAAAGGAGAGTTGCCTTGAATGCATGCTGTGATGGTAATGTCAGTCACCGAAATGGTTCAGTTATTTCATAGGTTTAAAAAAAGCTCACAGTGACATAGCCAGTATATTTAAAAACATTGAATTAACACTTATCACACATGAAGAATTGCTGTTGGAGAGTCACTGTAGGAGTGCAAAGGCAGCACTAAATAAGACTACGTAATGTGCAAAAATAACAGAGTAGCTTAGCTTCACATGGGGCTGCTCTCAGTATGGACGCTCAAAGTATTTATAGCTGCCCTTGGGTCCCAGGGAGTGAAATAGTTCAGGTTTGCATTAGGGGTTCCCGGTGACCCTTCAGATTAAATCCGGTGACTTTTAATATTACAAGCAAGTGCTAATTATACTGCTTACAGCTCTTTGGGGAAGCAGGAAGCAGTTTCCCATCCTCAGCAAGCCCTAGCACACAGGGAACATTCCTTCATCCTGGATTTAAGTTCCTGATTGCCTTTGCCTGGATGAAATGTGTTTTCTTCACATTTCCTTTCTAAGGTGTCATGATTATCAGTGTAAAGTGGTAGTTCGCAGCTGCCTGGACTTCACCCCATCACCTCACTGAGGACAGGGAGCGAAGTGAAGCAGTTGGCATCTTTTGAATGTGCTGTCTCATGGCTTTGAGTGCAAGGGTGGTACCTGCAGCAGGATCTGTGCCCTGGGCTGCCTTGTGGTGTGGTCTGCCTTTGGCCTCTCTGCACTGCCTAGGAGTAGAGACCCGCCAACCTTCTCTCCTGGGGCAAGGGCAGAAACCAGGAGGGGGCTGTCACCTCTCTTCCCATTTCTCTGTGAATGGTGCTTACTGACAGTGCTTGAAACCACTCTTTCTGCTTTGCTTTTTGTGCCCTCACTAATCATTTTCTTCCACTGGTGATGGAAGGAACTTTGTATGTTAAGGAATATTGGGTTGGGCTGCGTTATTTTATAACTGCTTTAGGATCACGGGGTGTCCTGCAGTGAGACGTCCCCGAAGAAGCTTTTGGGTTGTACCTGCATAACTGTTGTGAGGCTTGGTCTAAAACCCGCTGCTGGCTCTGTGGTTCTCCAAGCTCAACCTTGTCCTCGTTTTGCAATAGGTTGTCAGCCTGAACATCTGCGCTTTCTTGGGCTTTAAGGGCTAGTCTGCTGTGGGGCTTGCTAAGCTCTTTCTTGTATGAATTAATGTAGCTTTGCCTTTGGCAGCAGCAAAGGGAGCTGCCAGAGGTCTTACATAGCATTTAAAATGTCAGCTGCCAGCCTAGAGCAGCTGCCAGCACTGGGGCTCTGGCAGGGGGAATGCTGTCACAGGGCGAATGCAGGGAATGTCAGTGTGGACACAGCATGAGTCAGGCAGGGCAGGGACTTGCATACAGAGTATCCTGACGTTGGTAAAATGCCGTTTGAAATCTCCCAGCAAGTTGTCTCCTGTGTTGCTTGAGTGATATATAAGGAAATGCTACTGGCTCTTGACTGCTGTGTTTTGTGTTCAGACCTGACTGTAAGTAGTCTGTCTGATAAAAGTAATCCTGCGGAACTGACAGTCTCTATTCGGGGTGAAAGACTAAAGCAAAGCACTACCTAGTGAGACTCTTAAGAAAGAATGTAGTTTCTAAAAACAATCTCGTTTTGTTCGTGTGTGTCAATTTTAATGTTTTTTAAATTCACGTTTTCTTTTAAATGTTTGGAATACATGTGTTGGTTGGACTGAATTAATGTGGGAAAAATAATTAAAAAATTTGTAACTACTGTCCTTGCTCGTCATCACTGCCTTTGTGAGAAGATGCCTCTGGAGAGCAGGTGTGTTTCCTCAATGTTTTGATTAGAAGGCTTGGCTGCAGAACCTTGAAATGTGTGCCCATTTATGCTAATTTGAATCTCCTATTTGCTGTTAGCATGGGAAGTAAATTTCTTTTCCTACTGTTACTTCTTTGCAATGAATTGTGCCAGCTGTTGTAAGTTAGATGCATACCCATTCGCCTGTCACCGGTGATTTCAACCAGGCTTGTTAATTGGGCCTGTTAGATACAAGTAGGTCTAGCAGAGATGCCCAGATCGGTAGAGAAAAATTCCGTATCATTTGAATTGGATCCAAATCCATTCATGAGACTTAGCTTTTCAGCAGAGGGTTCTTTTATATGGCCATGTTAAAGGAAGAGGGCTCATCGGGGTTTTTTGTTTGGCTGGTTAGTAATGTAGGGTGCATCCATGGAATGTAAAGGTGCCTAAATGAGAAAGATCTCAATGCCAGGTTCATAGGTATAATAATAGGCTGTGTACTGTAGTATTTACCACAGTGTTTTAAGTATGGAGTTAATCTATGCCCTTCCTTGCCCAGGAAATGTGTCTTTCATGCCTTATGCTTACGTATATGCTAGTTTTGTGTTCCTTATGGTAACAAAAATTGTATCTGAGTGTTGCTGGAGCCTTAAATCTTGGAAATAGCTGAGATTTATGATTTTGAACTATCTACTTTCATTAGTTATTTTGCATTTTCTTACATTTTTAAGGGGGAGAATGCTTTTACTTATTATATGCTACTTTTAATTTATTAACATTACCTAGTTCTAGTTAGCAAATATGTTCTGTCATAGCTAAAATATCTAAACTTAGAGGTTTGCATCAAGTATGCCAATCCTGAGTTAGTTAGAGTGTGGATGAGCACTGCTATTTTGAACCCAGAGAAGAAAATCTTTGATTTTTAAAACTGAGAGTAACTTGGGCAATCTTTTCTACTGTAATTGAGAGGTATCTATACATTAAAAGAAGAGAGATGTTAGAATCCTGTTGGGAAATGTTAATTGCAGCATAATGTCCTCTTGTTTCTTTGAATTTATAACAGGTCTTAATCTCATTTAAAAAACCCAAACAACAACTTCAGTTTTTCTTGAGAGCACAATTAGACCTTCCTCTATCACTGTCCTAAGAGGCTCAATGTGAGTTAACATCTTTCTGGGTATGCAGAAAGACTATTTTTATTTTAATATTATGTTCTAACATTGTATTAACAGTATTTCCTTGTGCTTGGTGAATGTTGTATCATCAGAAAGCATATGAAAAGAATATGGCAATTTCAGGTATGGGAATAGCATGAAATAGCTGCATGTGAACATTAGACTTTACTACACATGATGTAATTTATGATGCTTAAAATTTTGCAAGTTACTGTATATACCAGATTTTTTCCGCATTTATTGCAAGACTTTTGTCTTTTCCTAAGCTCTCCTAGTTAAACCAGAAGGAAGGAACTAAACTTGCTGATTTTATGTAAATTTGAAGCTTAGCTTGATGATAGAGAACCCTCCAGAAAAGGACATGGGAAAGTGAAAGGAAAATCCAAAAAGTTTGTGAAAGAATGGGAGACAAAGGGAGAGGAAAAGAAAATTAAATCAATCTCTATAAAATAAAAGAGAACCTGGATGCATGGTGGGGATGCATGTGTAGCCAACACACCAATCGTAAAAGGAATAAACATCTTTAAAAGAGCAAGCATGGTACCCATCCAGCTGGGGTTTTTTGTTGTTTTTTTTTTTTTATTTGTATCCAAATTGATTCTGCGAAGAACCAAAACACTTCTCCATGGGCGTTTATGGGAAAGAAGGCAAAAGCAATAAAGCTATTTCCTGTTACTGCAGTAAGTAGTGATAATTAAGAAAGCTTTTGATAAGAAAAGCTACTGTATTATAGAAATGCTAAAACATGAAGTTGAGCAAAACCATCTCTGCCTCCTTTCTTTATCATAACAGTCTTTTGTTGCTGAGAAAACACCTAATGCACTGAATCACGGAGGCAGCTCTGGGTGTCAGACGCCTTGCAAACAGGAGGTTCGTGAGTCTGCTGTGAGCTCTCGTGGTGGTGGAATCAGAGTGAGCTTTGAGAAGAACAGGAAAATGCATAAGGATGTCTCTGTTGGTTGTTTACTAGTAGCCAGTGCCACTGGAATAAACAGCTGTACTGGCAGTACAGTGTCTCTTTTGTCATCTAGTCTAGCAGCACTGGAGATGAAAACTTAAAGTTCATGCCTTGAATTCAGTGAAGGAAGCCTAAGGGGTAAGGGAGCTTGTCATATGAATTTGAAAACTGAAGCAATCTGCGGTAGTTTTGATCACAGACAGGAGCATTTTAAGTCCAGAAGTTGTTTTTGCCAGTATTGCTCTGTAAACAAAACTTGAATAGACAAACTTAGAAGTTGAAACCCTTGCCCTACCCTACTTCCCCAAAAAGCCCCCTCCCACCTCTCTTCCCCTATGATGTAGAGGTATTTTACAGTTTTCTCAGGGGTCTTTGGACAGAGAAACCTGTGATGAAGAAAGTCAGGTTTGTCATTGCAGTGTGACATTGAGATGGGGCAGAGAAATCCCTCAGCAAGAGAGCATGGAATGCAGACAGAGACCTGTCTTCGTTTTCCAGCCTTAACCACCTCTTCATTAAGTAGGGGAAGACTGACTCAAACAGTTTGCCTTACAGAATTAGAACAAGTGATGGTAACACAGGAGTGCTTTCCTCATTAGAAGCTACTGGTGATGGTTTCACATTTTTTCTAAGCATATGTAAATATTTGGATCCACTAAACATCCTGCAGGTGTCGTGTTTTCACAGGAAAGGGAAAATCATGATTTCACCAAGCCACAGATAGTTAATGAGGAAAATTATGTTCAGATACTGCTTAATTAATCTTGTTTCTTTACAGTGAAAGGTGATTCAGATGCTGAGTTTTCTAGAACACGATGCATGAATCCAGTGCCAGAAAACAGGGGGGAAAAAACCCCCAAACCATCAGGAATTTAATAAGACTAAAACACCCTTGCTGTTGCCCTACAGAGCAAACTAAAAGGAATGTATTTACCTGGATTCACTGGAGGTTGTTAAGGCTGACTTCTTTATTTCAGTGTAGTAGAATGTAGTGAGTGGGTTGGAAAGAAGTATGCTTTTATATTGAAATTATTACCCTTCTAGCAGAGATAAAGAATGCTTGATTTACCTTACTGAGGTCTGCATTCTCCCCAAGCCTTCTGCACAATAATGTCCAGAGACCTATGTGCTCCATTCTGCATCATCAGCCAGTTAAGATGTGTTATAAAAATATACCTTTTTGTAATTTGTGAGATAGTAATAGTTTAATTAGGTTCTTAGCTGAATAACTGAAGTGCGGTGACCATGTTTCAGTGTTAATGTTAAGTTCTGTAATTGGAAAGAAAGGTCAACTAAATAGGGAAGGATTTTGGCAGCACTATAGAAAAACCTTTGTACTGTTCTTTTATGATACTGTAGGAATTGACCTGGGTACCATGTCATGTGTGCATCTTGAGTATCTTAGAAGTCCTTGAATAACTTACTGTAGGTTATATTTAGACCCTTTTTTTTTTTGTTATTTTCAAGGAACACCTGGCAAATCTGTGTTTCTATGTAGTTAGTGGTGTTTTGTATTTGTTTTTTGGAAAGGAGAATGAGAGATGCAGGAAGTTGAACTGAATGAAACTTTGTTGGATTTAGGTGTGGCAATTTTAAAGGAGTTTAAAGTATGAGAAAGAAATGCTTTGTGTTCATGCTATTTAAAAAAATACTTTAACGCTAGTCCAAAAATAACAAAAATATGAAAGCATTTTACTCATCTTGTTAATCTTTTATTTTTGTGGCAAGTTAGCTTCTTTTTCATTAAAAGAATTCATACTAGCTTTTGGTTTAAACATTGCAGCTATTTAAATAAAGCTCTTATTTACTGCTACTTGTATGTTTTCTACAGAGCTCTGTATTAATTTGAAATTCAGTATTTCATTTATACGCAGAGAACATGATCCTTTTTCATCTAGCAATCTGCACCACCCATATATTTTTTTAATTTTCAGATGTAACCTTCTTAAATGCTTAGGGCATAGCTCCAACAGAACAGTGGTAAGGGTACTCTTCTGTTAAATTTGCACTCTCTTTTCTAGGCCTTAGTGAAATACTCAGGGTGCTTTACTTTTCATAGTCTGAAGACCTCATTATTCAGTTAACAAGGCACTTGTGTTTTCTAGTCTGACTTACTACTGGTTTTGAAAGTGCAAGTAAATATTCAAGAAAGGATAAGGTATTAAATGCACTTTGTTCAGTTTGTGAAGTACAGTAACTTCAGATTCCTATTTATACAGATCTGTCAGATTCAATGTTGCCGATAAAGGGAAATCATGTGCTTTCCTAGCTGTTAAGAACAGGTGGGAAGACAAGATAGGGATCCAGAAAAAAGAGCATTGGGGTGTGCAGTTTCATAGCTCTGATTTTTGTGATCTCAATCAGGTTTTGTGTGCTTATTTCATTCGTAATATTGAGGCAAGTAACCTGTTCGCTAAGCTATTGCTGATTTGCATGCAGTGTTTATATGCAGAAGCGATATGGAATACCTGGGATAGCATGGTCACCATGGCCACATACAAGTTTCTGTAACAATCTGTTATTACAAACTTGCTATCTCCAGCAAGCTAGATATTTTTTTTTGTCTGAACAGATACATGATAAGCCTTTTATTATTTAAACGGCATAAGAGTACCTGGACGAGCAAGGCCATACTGAAAGGGCTTAACATCCTTCGTTGAAAACAGTGAAAGTGAGACTTGTTAACGTTTACAGGAATTAAAATGGTGATGCAGAGCATCAAAGGATTCAGAGGCTATTCTGCATGAATCCAAGACAGTTTTGCAGAGGGAGGAGAAATACAGCATATTCTAATATCCCCTTAAACACAATTTGGTTTAGGCAGTGGTTTTGGATTTAATAAAGAACTGAGTACAGAGTTTAGAGACTCCAGACTCCTTAAGTACATTGAATTAAAAAAAAATCAGGGGGCATCGTTGTAGTGAATAGAAGGCAATGTGTTTTCCAGAGAAGCAGGTAGAATACATCACTTGATTCAGTATGCTTCCAAGTAATTACTAAGAGCAGATCCTGCTGCTAATTCAAACAAGAAAAAACATTTCTAATTATATAGGGACAGATTTTCTGGTTTACGATTTGCCAGTGAAGAGCTCTTCTTTGGGAAGCCTAGGGTAGAATTTTCCCTTCTCTGCCTGTCCTTCTGCGGGAGCAGGGAAGTAGAAGGTGGTATTCTTGGCTCACACAATGGGTGCTGGTGTGGTGATGCAAGGTAATAAACACGTTGCACCTAGTTTTCAACTAGTAAGTGCCACAGTGTTTGATAATTGAGCCTGTAGTGCCTTTCCTTCAGAGATATCGAAGCATTTTACATTTGTGTAAGTAGCTGTGTTACTCAAATGCACATAGCAAGATGGTGTTTTATACTATTTTTCAAAGGAATAAATGAAAACCCAGAGCTGTAATAGACTGTGACAAAGTAAGAATAAATCTAAGATTATGCAGCAATGATGGAAACCAGTAGTCCTCTGTCTACTAGCCAGTTGCTTTAACTGGAAATTAACAGCTTCATTTTAGTAACACTTGCCAAAGGAATTATTTTAATACCTTACATCTTAGTATCTTGTAATATCTTACAACAAATTTACATATTGGGAGAGTGGAGAGTTTACTGTCTGTAGCTACAACTGTAAACCCAAATAGCATGAAGCTGTTTCTGATGTGAGGGGTTTGCAGGAAGACATGTCTTTTGCAACCAGAAAAAGCAAGTGATTGTTTGGTAGCAACACAGGAAATCTGTAGGCATTCTAATAAAATTAATTTTTTGAGATTTTCAGTATTCCCAGGTGCAAGTTGAATATGCATGCAGACTCTGTGGCATATGGTCATTGTAATGCTATAAATTTTCTTCTTACTTTCACTTTGTTAAAATGTAACATTTAAAAATTTTATTTTCTCCATTACACGTTTTAAACATGGAAACAGAAGATCGAAATATTCCATTCACAAGGTGAAGTCAGAATATTTTGATCTTTATAAAGCTACTTTATTTGTTTTCAAAGCAGATTCCTGCTGAGGGTGTGTAGCACTTGTTGAAGTGACCTTTTCAGCTGTAAAAACATTGTTAAAAACTTTCACTCTCGGTTTAATAGCAGTTGGTATTTCTTTAGCCCATGCTATTAAATTCAATCCAACTGTAGGTTGTCATAGTTCTTGTCTTGATATCTCTGTGCGCATAGGAATTAGAGATAGAATATAGAGGAAGGACGTTGGTACACATTCCTGACTTCCTGGTGAGAAAACACAAGTGAAAACATCTATCTGCACACAACGGCCTGCTGTTTGGTCAGTGACTTAAGAAAAGACTTTGTTCCCTTAAACTGCACTCTGTCCCTTCATCCCTAATGTCAAGGATGGAGAACTGAGTTAAATATCTGACCTTGCAAAATCAATTTTTTTTTTAATTGCTTGGATTTTCCAATCCAGCAATACAAGATAACAGCTGCATAGTTAAAGCTAAAAGAAAGGAATTCACCAACTTTTAGCATGGACTGTCTGTAGTTCGTTAGTTTTCATTTTCATCTGAAATGCAAGTTCAGCGAATTTTGAATTTACCACTGCAGTGCTGAATGGTTTGCTTGCTGCTGGATTAAAGTAAGATAGAGTTTGCTTTTAAGAATTCTTTGTTCTTGGACAGTATTGCTTATCATCTTCACTATGTTTTCAGACAAACACCTATTTATGTGGAGGGAGAGCAAACGTCTGCTGGGTTCAGACTGTTTCCTATTCGTATCCCTGTTGATTCCTTACCTCTGTGGCTCATAAACCCCTCGACATTTAGGGTAAATCTAGAAAACTAAAACTTTGGTTTAAGCATTTCCCCCGCAAGATGGCAGCATTGCTTCAGGGAATAAAATTGCTGGTGCCATTCATGATGTCTTTACGTTTTTAATATTCCCATTTTATCCAGTATGTGAGAGAAACTCTGACAGATGTCTTCATGTGTGTTATCTGAATTTACATATCAGCATCAGTCACAGACTGGATGAGTTTCGTTCATTTGCTGCTACGTTTGCAGGTTTTGTAATGAAAATATTACTAGGACTCTAATGAGTTTTGGGAATTGTATTGAAACTATATCATTACTTTGATTCTTTGTCATTATTACAGTGACTTAATACTGTAGTTGCATTTCTGAGACTTCAGCTGCAAACCTGGAATTTGATTGTTTCAATTACACTAAGCTGGGCTATTTTACAGGAGTTTTAATTTCAGATTAATGTATTTTTCCCTTCCTGTCCAGTGAGTGTTTTATTCTTTCAGGGCTTGATCCTGCTTTCTCTGAAGTCAATGACTGAGTCTTAGTTTCTGGGTAAGTCCTGTAAGGAGATAGGAACAGCAAATAACAAAGGTGAATAAAGTAATTTTTGATTTTTTGTGTGTTTCGCTCCCTATATAAATAATCAGGAATGATGAAAGAGCTGCTGTTTGAGCCATTAGAAGCATTGACCTTCAGTTACGTCCAGGCAATCTCTTTACTTGATTTCAGGGCAGCGCTGATTGACTTGTAAAGGAATTCCATCAAGTTTATTTTTGATTCTAGAAACAGATCTACCAATTTGGCATTATCCATAAAGAATAAAAAGCTTGGAAATACAGGATTCCTCATTATGCTGTCTTGGATGTATTTTGCATGTGATTCTGATTTTACAGCACGAGTTGTGAGCTGAAGGATAGTATTTTCTAATTCATATGGCCATTTTGTAACTATGTTCAGATATTCCACTTGGCAAAAACGCTAACGAGACCATTTTCATTCTTAAATCAGGAAAGCATTTTCCATAATTGCCTGGAGAAATACCCCTTTTATACTTTAAAGTTCTGAAGGAAATATACTTTGCTATCTTGAGTAGGAATGGTTTTTATTTCAGGGAAATATTGAGTGGTGTGTTATAACACCTTAACAAAAAAAGGTTTAAAATCTTGTATTTTCATTTTCTTGAAGATTTCATGCTGAGCACCAAAAAAAAAAGCTTGCCTTTCTTTTTATTTCTCAACATCCAATATGCTAAGATATAGCTTTACAGAGAGGTGGTCATGTAGTTTGCACTTCCAGGACTATGGTAGATTTAGTCTGCAAGTCTAAGTCTCTACTAACAGCCCAAGTCGTTTGACTTAATGTTTAGAGATATTAAAATTCATATCTTTATACATTCCCAAACTGGAATGTATGAATTGAATATTTAATTTCTTCTTTAATGTACCTAGAGATTTTTATTGGTGCTGTTCTGCTAATCTTCAGCAATGCTCAGTACAGCCTCTCAAATGCTAACTTACCATTAGCATAATTTACTTTTGTGGCTTTGAACACATTTTCTAAAATTGCTGAAGGAAACAAGCCGTGGATATAAATGATATTAAGAGAATGAAGTCAGGCTCTTGTGTGATAAAGCTTGCTGAATTCTGTGCTTTCCTTCCTACCCCAGCATAGAGTCTAAGTAAATAGAACATGATGGTATCTTCATTTGTAGGGGCTGGTGTTTCTGCTTTAACACATCTTCTGGGATGTTGTAAGAACTGGACTGGAACCTGTGAATAGCAATGTGTGACAGCTTAAGAGAAGTAAGTTCAAACACTGGAAGTTGTTTCAGCTCTTGCAGGTCAGCACACCTCTATCATTCCAACTCTCTGGTTAAAAGAGAGAGAGAGCATGAATCTAACCTCCTGGTCACGTAAAGCTTGTGATATTTATTCTCCATGAGCCCTCCGCTGCTTGCCTCGTCTCTCACTCATCTGGCAGTAGAACAAGTCTTGCCGTACCTACTTTCAAAGGAAATTGGAAGACATTCTGCTTTAAAGAGCAAGATGATTCAAGGGCTAGCAGGTAGCAGAAAATTAAGAGAGATTGTTTAAGGAAACTAAAAAATTGAGGTTATTGGTGATGAATTGTAGTATTGATCACATTCAAATCTAACCCACACCATTAAAAGTCAAAAGCTATTTTTTTTAGTAGACTGTTTGAAATGAATTTCTCCTCTTCCTAGTGGATGAGAATTCTTGATATAAATGAGTCTCACTGGTTTAATCAGCTGTGACCATATGTGTGGTCTTTTATTCTAGAAGTATTGATGTACATGTTTAAGTCAATTAATTTGTTAGAAAGCGTTCAAAATATGTTTTGTTTTTACTGTGTTTTCCAGGGCTATTTAGAAGCACACTTGAAAGACACTGGCGAATGAGGTACTCTTAACCTTGATAGTGGCACTTGTAAGACAAAAACTAAACTTCTATGATGTAGCTTTTGTCACATCTGTTAATTCCATAAGCATTTGTGTCTACCTGACCCACAAACAAATAGAAGATTTCATTTTTAAGGACTTGAAGGTCGGTATTTTTCACACATGCTTAATACGAAGCACAAAAAGAAAGGAAAGAGGTGATGTTATTCCCTCTAAATATTCAGAGAACATACTAGAAAAGCATATAACAAAGACGATGCGTGTCTCATGGTTTAATGAAATGCTGAATTTTGGTTTTATTCTCATTTTTAGTGTGGCCTATTTTTTTGCAGTCTTAGAATAATATTCATCCAAGTTTATGTTATGATCCATATATGCAATTTTCATGGGATAGCTTTGTAGTTGTTTGCCACTCATGAAAGCCATATTGATTGATTAAAAATTATCAGAAGTAACAAAGAAGCGTCTCCTTTTTCAATACCTCACTTCAGTCATGAAAGAATTTGCAAAGATACTGTTGAAAATGACCAGATTACCAAAATTTGCTTCTCACTCAGAAGCACTGAAATGTTCTGCTTCAAATTCCAATCCTTTTTTAGTTCTCCGTGCTGTAAGGGTTTATGTTGGCATTGCAAAGACAGACAGAGATGAACATTTAAATTTCAGTTGGTTCATATCTTGGTAAGGGTGCACCATTAGAAAATACATTCTTTAAAAGCATACATTATGTTGTAATGGTCATAAAAATGCTTTTCAGTAGCTGAGTACTGCTCAGAATCGTTGGATGTGTCTGCATTTGGCTTATTTTTTATTGCAAATAAAGTGTGTTGAAACCCCAAACTTTTAATCAAAGTTTCTGACCATTATATAATGCAAATGTGTCAAAAGAAAACTTACTTTGTAATGGATAAGTAGACATATGGCCAAAATGTCATTGATAGTTTTGGTCAAAAACATAATTAAAGGAACATATCTTGTATTGTTATTAATAATGTTTCTACTAATAAAGGAAAGAATTTATTGGAAGTAGTCTTTGGGCCAGATTTCACTTTCTCTTTCTGTTACAATAGATGTGGAATAAACTTAAAGCAGAAAAATTTCAGAAAAACGTGAGCTATTGCTTACAAAGGTTTTATATTGGCATGTTTGAGATTAGCATCTGTTCCGTTCGGCGTATATAATTTTTTAAGTAGTAATACTTGTGGTAACTACAATACATATTACCTAGACCTAATTGTCTGTTATATTGGCTTACCTGGAAAGTAGCACAGTAAATAATTTCTATGCTTTACACAGTATTGCTAAGAAGAAATTTGCTAATATTCCATCATTTGGAGGTTGGGGGGAATGAAATAAAACCTAAAAGCAGTAGTATGAAGGTAAAGTGCATTTAAGGATAGGCTGTTAACGTGGAAGAATATCGAAATTAATCATATAAAAAAGAATCATTCTAATTCGAGAGTTGAAATGAGAGCTGTCCTGAAGAGTAAAATGTTGTGATTTGCTCAAGCAAAGGGCTTGACATTTATCTATGAGATAGGCTGTGACATTTTCCAACACTAAACAAGATTGTTTTAACAGAGGAAAGCAGGGCAAAATGCTCTGAGTTAACAGTTTGATTTGTTTACTTCAGAAGAACCTGTATAAAGTAAATTCTCTTTATTAAGTTCTCAAATCTTTGGGCTGTTTATTCAGGAATAATTCATAACAAATTAAGCAAAACAGAAGTTTGTAGGCTGTGGAAGAGCTTTTCAGGAAATATGAGCTGTTACTTGATACAGCAGCATTAAGCCTTCCTAACAGACTGACTTCTTTATGGTACATACCTTTCTGTATCAGAGCCATAAAAAGAGACATCATTTTAAGGTTACAAATGATATATTTTATATATTAAAATTATACATCCTAGAATTATACATTAAATATATATTTATAGTTTGTCACACTTGACAGATTGAAGATTGTAGATGCATATGTTCGGTTGCATAGTTGAAGAAGATGTATAAAAGAGAAGGGAAAAGAGATAAACAGTGAATAACTGTAAATTGGGAGATATTGGAGAAGAAGCTGAAGGGTCTTAGAATAATAAAGAAGGTAAATTAAAAGACATAAAAGAGTTTGCAGATCAAAATGAAGCCAAGAGAAAGGCAGGACGAAGACAGAAGTGTCTGCATCCATCATAAATAATGGAAAGAGTGGACAGAATATAAAGGAATAAGTTATGGAAGTATTGGAAAAAAGGTGGAGTTTTTGAGAATATTAGGAAGCTTTCCAGAATCTGGGCAGAGGTGTAAAGAAACACAAAGATTTAGGAAGCTTTCAGTCTTTAAAATGTAAACTTAACTGAAAGAAATCTTAACATCCCAGAATCCATGTAGGTGATTTAGGAGTCCGGACAATCTTAGCAAAGGGCAGATTATATTGCTGAGTTTGTGTGCAGGCCTATGTGGAAACAATGTATTAAGGATCGCAGGAGGGTTCTCAGCAGATTTGCAGCAGGAATAGAAGTTGTACATTTGAATGCAATGTTTTAATTGTTTATGGTTGGGCTGTTGCAGAAATCCTAGATTACAAAAATACCTGTCACTGCAAGATACTTGCAATGAATTTTCTTGTAGGTGACAAAATTGAGATAAAGCATCTGACAGTATCTTAACAGTTCTTTTGAAATAGGCTAAAAAAGACTGTGTCTTAGGATGCTCTTGGGGCAGTTGTTTCTTTGTTTCTTTCTCAAATCCTTTTGCAAGAGTAAAAGCTGAAAAAGCAGAGTGACTCGGAGTAATTGCACCAGCAGTAGGTGCACACAGAAGGAGCAGTCAGAAGAGGCGATTTGTCTCATGCACCAAGTGTTAGTTTCCAGCATTATCAATAGCAAGCTTAAGTGGATAGATGTTTTTGAAAGTGAAGGGCAAAAGTATAGCTATTCAGAGACGAGAGTATGAGACGTAGGGAATGGAGGAAAATTAGAAGAACAGTTTGGAATAGAAGAAATAGGGTAGCTAAGTGGCACACGAACTGTTAAGAAATGATGAATTAGAAAATACGGGTAAGCGGCAAGAGGATGGGAATTGGAGTCAGAAAATTGATGGAAATGGAAAGAAGAGAAAAACAATGATCAAGGAACAGTGAATGTGAATGAAAAATAACTATAGGGAGTTAAGGCACATAAGGGAGAGAGAATAAGCAAAGATGTTATAATTATTCTATGTAAGAATAAACAATTTTATGCTCTGCGTGAACCCCAAAAGGACTGCTGTAGGGCATAGTCTCATGAAAATACTTACTGTCTGCTCAAAGGAAAGCCTACTAGGATTTAACTTCATGAAGACTTTTCTCTGCCTAAAGTAGACGAGGCCAGATAAATCCAGAGAGTGTCCATGGATTAAGAGAAGCACCTATAATAACGTATGATCAAACAGTTCCGGACTGCATACTTTCCTATGTACATTTGTAGATACCACTCCTGCTTCTGGCATCTTCCCCTGCTCTGTTTTGATTTCCAGGGAATCCATTCCTGCAATGTAGCTGTAGGATGGCCCCTGGTTTTCCCCAGAACTCATCTCCAGTTACTTATGGCTAACTCTTCTTGTCTGCTGTCCCAGCTTCTGTGTTCTGGGATTCTCGTGCTAGTTTTTGTGTCCCAAGTACCAAACCACATGGTTGTGTGCACTTGGAGGGAAGAGGTTGGTTTCAGTACCCGGAAGTGGAGCTAGCACAGACAGCAGCAGTTCTGACACAGGCTGAACACATCTTTCTGTTTCAGTTTGTCAACTCCCGTTAGCATATTTAACTAACCTAATGTTATTAAAGTCATTAAAACTAAAACAAGATGTAGGCTCTGAAAACTTCTCTGCAAGGTCTGTGTCTGGCATTGTAGCTGTGCTACATATGCAGAAAGAGCTTTTGTAATTCCAGACTCAGAGGAGGGAGAAACGGAGCTGTGTACAACCGATGCGTAGTGATGTGTGACCTTGATACTTGCATTGCCAACAACAGAAGTTTGCACGCAGCATGTTTTGCAGAGAATACTTGAAGTAACATTGGAAGAACAGTTGACTGGGAAACAGAAACCTTGACTGTATTGTAATATAAATGAACAGTAGCACCTGCTGTGAGTCTAAAGCCTTGAATTGTGTTTTTCTGAAAGACAAAAGCCCCCCAAACCATCCACTATCTGAAATAGCTTTCAGTATAATAGCATAGAGTAAGCAAATGCTATGCCTTTCATTTACAAATTGACTTTACGTTTTTGAGAGACGTTGCTTGAAAGTATTAGGTGCATAATACAATATATGTTTGTAATAGTCTATGTAACATGCTAATCCCTTGCTAAGAAATGGATTGGCAGAAGAAGACTGTGGCACCTTTATGATTTCTCTTGAATGAGTAACATGTAGTGGTGAAAGATATGTATGGTATTAGCTCAGAGATTGCTAGAGGAAATCTCCAATACATTTTGCAGTGGTGTTTGCATATAATAACCTGAAATTCTGTCTTAATACTAACATACAGAGTTAAGATTTACTGTCAGGGTCCTGACCTAAGACACCTGATATTTATATTGAATATAAACTGGATATTTTTAACCATTTTATGTTTCTGGAGACACAGTTTCCGTGTGTTTTCTGTGTTACTTGGTTAGTTCAGCTCTGAAATATGCTGAAGTATGTTGTTTTGATATACAGTTCAGGTTTGTTCCATTTGCAGGTGAGGAAATATACATTCTAATTGACCAGCCAGAAATTCAGCACTGGAACCAAAAATAAAAGTAGTTCTTTCTAATGTGTATCAAGAGGAATAAAGACTTTGCAGACTACGTTCTGCCTTAATGGCAAATCTTGTCTTCTAACTATCTTTGAATAGGATGGTATTTGTTAAGCATTTGAAATGAGCAGTGAAGGTGCTCTGAAGGAAGTGCGGTGTAGATTATATAAAGAATTTAGGTTCCTAGCTGTGAAGACGGTAGCTTAACAAAGATCATGTGAATATTTCTGTTTTGGTTCAGACCAGCTGCAGGTGGGATACCATCAAATACATTGTTTAAATAGGCTATACAAACAGAGCCTTGCTAAATCTGAGCATTGTGATGATTCCAGCAAGCTCACTGAAACAAGTTATTTTTGGCAGGAAAGAAAGAAGATAGGACTCGGGATCTGCACTAGGAGCCTAATTTTCTGTTTATTTAGGGAACAGGAAATGAGAAGCAACATTACAACTCAGGATAAAGCTAGTATAAAACGATGAGGATGAAAAGCTAAGAATTGCCCTCTCTTCAGGGGAAGAAATCAAGCTGACATATGTCTGGTTGGCTTGGTGGAGAAGAGGTGATAGGAAAGTTAGTTTTTATTTTGGATTGGATTGTTGTCTGGAAAAGGCAACTGGTGAGATTCTTGGGGGGATTTTATTTAG
The DNA here is from genome assembly GCA_013398225.1 of Steatornis caripensis. Classification (NCBI taxonomy): domain Eukaryota; kingdom Metazoa; phylum Chordata; class Aves; order Caprimulgiformes; family Steatornithidae; genus Steatornis; species Steatornis caripensis. The sequence continues at coordinate 359,065 of VZSC01019222.1, read as the reverse complement.
CTCTCTTACCTGTATTTTCTATATAACATCTTGTACTTTCTGAGGTCCCTTTTTAAAGCATTGTTCCAGATAATGTTTATAGTCCTGTCACCTAGTGTTTGGAAGTCATGTGTGAAATTTTGATAGTAATGAAATGCCTCTTGTTAATAATTTAAAATACAATGATAATTAAGTTTATAGATTTTCAATATTCTCTGCTACCAAATGTTCCTTTTACCAAACTCATTAGTAAGGATGAAAGAACTGTGATTCTGTGATTTATGCAATGTTTTCACTGCCACTTCAGTACCGGTACTGAATACCAAGAGAACTGAAGTTACAAAATTAAATTTGAAGTAGAACAAAAGGCTAAGGAACGTAGAATTTGAAAATGGATCTTGACGAATTCAATGAAGAAGTTGTGACTGGCTGGGATGTTCTTTGTTAAACTGTGTGTGTTTTGTTTTTAATCAATTATCTATTAGTTGAGGATTGCCACTAATTACCTGAAGGATTGAAGAAGGATTCTTTCCTCTGTCTCTCCCTCATGCATTCTTATTATTTCATAATCACATTTCTTGTATCTTTGTTTTATCTTTGCTGGGAACTAAGGATGGGAGTCTGAACATGCTATACCGTCATTCCTCCCATCATTTACATCCCTTTTCTGCTAGGAAATGTCTCTGGCACAGTCATACAAGCAGCAAAATCAATATTGTGCTTTAATCTTGAATGTATTTACAATTTTTACTTTGAAAAACCTGGCATTTTAGACTATTTCTTTGCTATGCAATACGATAGGCTGTACACTCTCAATCTGGTTTATATGATTGCACCAGTAATAGAATTGAACTGTTTAAAGTCAGATTTCTCAGTAAAGGAACTAGAGTTCCAGGGAGAAAACATATGAGGATCAGTGATCTTAAAACTACTGCCCCAAAGGCTTTCAAAATCTAATAATCCTAATGTTTTTACTTTTCAAGAAGATCAAAGCACTCCTAGCCTTTCAAATACCTTTCTGTGTGATTTAGAAAACAAAGATTAATGTGCAAATGTGAAGGCTTTGAGCTAATTGAATACAAATTACTTTCTGAATATGCTACTATTGAGGTGTTTGAACATTAAGGATGTTGAACATTATATAATTGATCAAAAATGGCTCATTAGTTAGAACAAGGGATTGCGTCACTATTGATAAATGGGTCATAACGGTCTCTGTCACTATGGCATTAGTTTTTGATGTGTAGGGTGATACTAAGGTGTTGGATAGGAGGTTTCCTAACATTGTGGTAGGGTAACACCAGCTCTGCCGGTGTTGCTATGCTCAAGCATAGTGCAATCAGGCAGGGGTAGGGGGAAGCAACTATTTTTTTGTGCTCTACTTTCAGCAATTCTATTTACATTTTTTGTACTTTGCATTAAATCTCTTCTAGAAGTCATAAACAGTATGATCTGTTAAACTTCTAATGTGCAAATGTGCTTCTTCAGGGAGTGTGCTGAGACAGTGAATAGGAGAGACTACCTCTGTCATGCAGCTCTGAACAGGACACAAAGGTGGATTTATTCTTGCATGACATGAAATCCTAACTTTGCTGTGGCTTCCTGCAGCCACCATATGGGACCTGGAAGCTGAGGAGAACCTGTGGTACAGCACTAAAAATGTCTGAGTTCCAAAACCTAAATGAGAGAATGAGTCTCAATTGATCACCAGCAAGGATGAGCCTGATGCTTAGTAAAATGGGGTCTTTAGTGACTGTGATACTTGTTCCCTAAAACCAATAAAAATTGATACATTTGCAGACTGAGGAAACGGCAAAATTAGCAGGAAGAACCTATGTTGCAGATCGGATATAACTGATTTCACTGCGGTTAAGTCACAGAGTTATTTCTGTTGAAAGACATGCCTGGAATCTGAAAATTAGCAACCTCCTCTAAAGAACTGACAGACTTAAGGAGGGTACTAAAAATCTGGATGATTGCAGTGTGATCTAGCATGAAGATAACTGCCGATCATGGGCTAGCCTGGAAGTGGCTCATAGGGGCTGTCTTAACTTAAACTATATTTACACAAGATCCTTCAGAGCAGTGATATATTTGCAACGAGAAAACTTTATTCATCACACATCTGTTGGGTGAGTCAGATACCTTGGTGGGCGTCAGCAGGGATACTCAGGACCTGAGGGGCTGATGAGCAGCCAAAAGGGAAGAGCCCATTTTTATGAGCACAAACTGACACCTGCATTGGCAGAAGTTTAGGACCAAATTTTTGGGTTTTGCATGAGTGTGCAGGCATGTGGTGTGAGAGCAGAGACAGCAGAAGCAAAGTTGAATATTTGCTGAAACGGTGGAAGGGCAAAGCAGAACAGCAGTCCTACTGCCTGGTAGCATGGAGCCCACCTGAGAGAGTGTGCAGGGAGACAGAAGTTTTCTTCAGTCTCATTGGAAGACATGGATTAGGGCCAGGAGAGAGTCAAATATTTCTCAGCCATTTCCCTGGCAAACCAGAGAAGCTGTTTTATTTGACTTACCTACAGAAAAACCATACCTGAGCATTAATAGATGCATTACTTCAAACAGGCTTGAACTAGAATCACTACAATACATTTTGAAAGTACAGCTTGCAGCAAGTATAGATTCTGTGTATAGATGCAGAAAAGGATGCAATTCTTGAACCTGTTTAATTGCTTTCATCTTTGATGATACGACATTAGAAAGAAATGTGATATCATAGAAATATTTTTTTGTAATAAATGACTACATCAGAAGTATTTATAAGGTAAAGCGGAAAGATAAGTATGGACTCAGCAAGAAGACTCATCAGAGAAAATGTGTAGCAGATGTTTAATATATACTATGATGTGACACAGACATTTTTCTTGTTTCCTATTCCAAAATATATGAATAAAATAACATGTGCTGAATCAGGTAAGAATAAACTGCTAGTGCTATACAGCTGTCCTTGGTGAAGGATAGCCTTTATCTCACATAATTACATGTACAGTTGTATTGCAATAGAGCTGTATACTAATGGGATGATTTGGTCATAAATCCAAAAGCCATACTGAGACTATTATAATGTTGAGGGTATCTTGTGTAAGTCTCCCTGGTGCAATTTCTGGTCACCATCTGGAAGTAAGCCAACTAGATGCAAATCAGCTTTTGTGGGAATAAGAGCCTAATCTGTGTAGGGGTCACACTCCAAAGTAAAATACGTATGGATTTATCAGTGGGAGTCATTACCCACGTACCTTACTGCTTCTTTTTACCTCATTGTGTATACTAGCTCAAGTGGAAAATCAAGTGACAGATTAATGTTATGCACTTGCAAAACCCCTTTGAGAGGAGCAGACACTGTTGCCCGTAAAATTAAACCTTTGAAGAGGTTAAAATGAGTGAAGGTGAAACAAATATAATTGTGCTTATCAACATGCTACTGCATTCTACAGGGCTTGATTCTCTTCCCCCTTGAAGTCAGTTGTAAGGCTTTCGTTAACATTAATGGGAGCAGGCTTGGCCTATTTCTGATCTATAGAAAGGCTACACAGAGAGCTCTTCAGTGTTATGATTAAGTGCAGAAAGAGAAATTAAAAAAAACCCAACCAAAACCCACCACAAACAACATACATGTTATTTCCAAAGCATGGTACTTAAATCTGTTGTAGAATTAAAAGGGGGCTAGGAGAGGGTTGTTGATATTCTGTTTATTCCTGCAAAATAAGTCATCTAGTGGAGAGGCGTGAGTTTTAATAGCTGGCCTTGGTTCACTGTTACCATGGTGAGTTGCAAAAAATTCCTGTCTGGATTCTGGTGGTTTTGTGCACTTGCTAAAGTAAATACTGTTACCAAGTGAATTATTTAGTTCAGATTTCCTGGCTTATAACTTGTTGGTTGCAGAATTCTGGTGCTAAGTTTCAGTCTCTGAATGGTTGGCTCCTGATAATGCAGTTTGAGGTGGTGTCCTATCCTTAAATAAGCACCCTCTGGAAGGTGTGAAATGTACTAAATACGGGAAATGGAAAAGGGCCTCTGGCATTCCATGAGGTCTTTGATTGTTCCTGATGGAGTGCTTGCCAAGACTCATTCAAAATAAATTGGATGTGTTACTTTTTAATAGTTCATGAGCAGTAACCATATAAGAAAAACTTATTAAATCATCAGTGTTTGGTTTAAAATGTAAGTACTTCATTTGTGTTACTTATCTTAAAGAATTTTTGGAAAGGGACCTGCTACAAGCAGATTATTAAGCACATTGTAAAGTTGTATTTGCTGCCTTCTTGCTACCAGTTAACTGTTTCAGATGGATCAGACCAACCTGGTAAGGTTTGAGCTTCTGTGGTTGGAGAGAGGAACCAGGATATGAGCTGAAAGGCATTAATCCACAAAGATGCGATTAAATGTGGAAAACAGGAGATGTCCGTACAAGGACTAAAACTGGAAGCAATGAACTATAATGTTTATCTGTTCTAGGACTGGAAGCAGGCTGACAGAACAAAAATCTAACCTGGAAAATGGCTGGTCACAGCTCGCATTCTGGCTTAATGTACAGACCTTCACCGCTAAGAGAAATCTGGAAGTCAGCCCTGAAGCCAGCTATCCAGGCTGGCTGGATATCCAGCCTGTAAATGTAGTGGTGTTGCAAATAGTAGTGAACTTTGTAGAGCTGTTTAGTTTTGGTTTATTGTTGGTGGTTTATTGTTACTGTCCTTACAGAAGAAAGAACAATAAATGTGTCATCCTGTTCAATATACAGGGCGTTATGTGTCACTTGGACTTGGAGAAGCTCTGGATTTGAGACTGATCTGTGGAAAGATACACTTTGTCTCACTGTGCTGCCTTTGGTCTTACCTGCCCCTACGGCAGTGTGGAAAAAAAAATGAGTTCTGATTCCGATGTTTGTACGGCACAGGTTGGAAATGGATTAATGGCAGGCTGCAGTAATTGGCTCTTTAGGACTTGAAAGTGGGAGGAAAACAAACAAAAGTTTGTCTTGGCTAGATAGGCTCTTGATGTGGAGGTGAAATAATACATCCTCATTGGATACTGTCAAGACTGCCTAGAAAACTTTGGTTATAAGGAAGTCTCTATAGGCTCGATTTCCTTTTTTTTGCCACAACATTTATTTCAAATGTGATCATTCCCCTGCTCTTGGTCTACTTTTGAGAAAG
>VZSC01019222.1:326184-353679 GCA_013398225.1 Steatornis caripensis | reverse complement strand
CGAAAGGTGTAAGTAATTCTTTTTGTGTAAATTCCAATGCATCAGTTTATCACAATGCTTGTGTTAGTCAAATATACTTGTGATTAACTACAGGTTATTAAGAAGCTAAATAGGTGCATGTATTGAGCAGCTTCTAGATCAGTTTTGACTTTCTTAACTAGATCCTTACAAAAGACTAGACATAATTCATATTTGAGAGAAGATTAATCCAGTGTATCATGAGAGTTTTAGTAAATGAGTGTTTTTACCTGAAGGAGATGTAGGAGAATCTAAATGCATCACAAACCTCAGTGAACCAAGACAGTGTTTCGCCCCTTCTGTACAATCCTGGTTGTGTTCTGCTGTTGAGTTTTAAACCAATGTTTTGTTGGCGCTGAGTTTCCTCTGACAGAAGATTTGACCAGGGATCTGTATAACTATAGAGCATCTGGTCTGTTTCTTTACCTCCCTTAATTAAAATCAGATCTATTTGTTAGAAGACATAGTGGAAAACCTAGAGGCACCAAATGGGAGTCTCCAATACAGAAAGTTACGGCCACCCTATGGAAACTTCAAAGCTCAAAACAATGAAAATCTCTGCAGCTATTGCAAAGCAGAGTTTCAAAGAACAGCAGAGTCACCCTGACAGGTCAGTAATTTGCAAGTAAATATAAACAGAACCTGAATTCTCTTATAGTGCCAACTATGAAGTATTTTATTTTCCAAATAGAAATTTATCCTACGATGTGGTTGATCAAATATACCAGTCAAATAGCTACTCCAACAAGAAGTATTTAGCTATTCTTTTTCAGGAACTGTGGCTTTTGCAAATTTTTTGTTTTGTCTCCATCATATAAATGGTAAAAAAATTGGTTGAATGAGAGAGCTACAAAACTGTCTCAGTGTATAGTATGGGTTCCATAAGCCATTAATGAATACAATGTGAACATGAAATTTATTTTCCTGCCAAAACACACCAGTCTCTGTAACTGTAGGAATGCTGATACAAGTTTGCTAGCCTTGAATTCTCACTGCCTCACTATTGATGGAGTCACTTGTGCCTCCAAACAGAGTGTTTAAAATGCTACTAAATCACAACACCTGTTTGGCCACAACAGTGGTAGCATGGAGGCAAGTAACTTTATAGAAGTGACAATGGCTGTAATCCTTTTTTTCAGTAAGGATATTACATTGTAGAATTCCTTGTGACTTATGGGAAGACGGCTTAACGTTACCTCCTCTTTTTCCAATATCAAGTGTAACTCTCAAACATCTGACACTGGCTGGATGTCCCCTGCACAGCTGCTCTCTGTTGCAGTATTTCTCCTGTGCAGCTGGCTGTAAGTGGGATGCGATGTTTCTTCAGTCATGCACCTTTTCTCTCGGCACTGAACACTATAGCTGAGAAGTACAGGTGGAAGAGGAAGTTGCTGATTGCCAGAGGAAACTCCAAAATGGAAAAGACTGAGCTAGGTGATTCATAGGGGGTTTCTGAATTTTTTGTTTGTTTTTCCCTAAGTGGCTGCCATCATCATGTGAGGTTCTGGGGTCGGAGTACTGAACAAGCTGCTCCTGCTCAACATTGACCTAGCCTGGGATTACAATGTTCTCCTCATGATAGTTTGAAGTTCCAGACTTATGACCTATGTCTTTCCTTTAGACTTTGTTCTTTGAAAATTGATCATACAAACAAGAATATTAACTCTCTGGAAATCAGTGGGTTTGGAGTATTTGCTTAAGTCAGTATCTGAGCGGTAAAGCTGAGGGGCTGGTATGTCATACGTTTGACCGGTCACTTCAGTTTGAAGCAACTATGATATCACTTAGTATGTTATAAATTGAGGTTATGGTTAAACTGTAGAGAGTTAGGGAAAAATTCAGTTAAACTTCAAACATTTTTTCCTCTCTGCATATGAATGTGCATATTCTTTATTAACTAGATGTTCCATGTTATAGTAGTCAAGGATGACTATTGCTAACCATTCATCTTTTGCTTCCTTTCATATAATATAAGAAAAATTTACTAAGGCTGCATTTTAAATTACTAGACTAGTAAAAAACTACTGAGACTAGATGGCCAAATAGTTCTTTCTCCTTTCTTGTGCCTGAGCTTCATATCCCAGCAGAAAGACAGGTGGCCTAGAACTACTGCAGTGAAGGAAGCGTGATCAGGATCAGTTACAGTGGAATTAGGTAGACAAATAACCACAGGTTCAAGGATACGCTTAAATGAACAGCATAGTTCATAACATGCATTGGCAGTTATCTTAAGATGCATAGAACACTGAGTTCACCATGTCCTAGTTTTGCAGGGATAGGTTGTATAGACCGTAAATCCTATGCGCACTACTGAAAGGGGTCAGAATCTAATTTATGGGTCTGATTCAAAGCTTGGTGAGGTCACTGGAAAATTCTCTGTTAAATTTAGTAGGTTTTGGATCCTATCTTTAAAAAAAACATGCTGAGAGAGTGAGAAGATTAAATGGGAGAAGTAAAAGTTTTCCCAGGATACATCTGCTTGTTAAATATCTATCACTGAAACAAGGAAAAATTGTTTGTAAGAGTGATAGTCTATCTCTTACAGTTCCATTTTAACTTTATTTCAAGATACAGTGAGCCTAATGAGTGAAGATGTGAGATTATTCATTACTTGCTGTTATACAATAAATGGAGATGCGTGTTCACCCCAGGGATCTGCATGATTTCGGAAGATGTCCCCTGCAAGAATGTCCTTTCCAGTACAGAATGGACCAAAAGTACTGTCAGCGTTATTTAGCCCATTGAACATACAATCCTGTATCTATCCTCTGGCTAAAACCACAGGATTATGTTTTCTGCTGATGAAAATGCATGCTGTTCCACTGACACTAGTGAGCCGTATCATCACATTCTGCAAAGAACTCCGTCTGTTTTTATTTGTTCCTGTCGTTTAGTTATAAAGGTCCCACTCGGGACTTGGGCTTACTTGTTGTACACGCTGAAGAAAACAAATGGTAAGATGAATGCAATGAAAGGCGCTGTACCAAACAATTATTAATGCTAGTCTGCTTCAGCTTGCCTTACAGAAGAAAAGTGGTCCTTAAATCAAGCACAAGGAATAAGATCCTTTTAAAAGAAGGAAAAATAGTAAATTTTGAGTTTGCTCTTTTGCAAGGAAAATAGAAATTTTAATGCTCCTGTAATCTCAGACCAGGCCAGACTTTGGCAAGTATAATGGGGCATAAGTGCGTTTAGCTCTGCTGTTAGCAAGAGTAAATTGTATAGCTGTCAAGTTGTGGCACGTCTATGAAGTGCTGAGTAAAACCATTGCTCGGAGTGGTGAAATTAACGTGCCAAAGGAGAGGAAAGAATGCAGATCCAGCAAGTGAAGCTGTTAAAATTTTGAAGCAAGTTTAAAACAGTACAGATGCCTTGACCATCTGCTGAGCAGTATGTGTGGTCATAATTGCACAGCACAACTGTCCTTTATTTTAAAAAAAAACACTCATTTTTCAGGAAGCACTCAGCCAAAGAAGTATTGTCTCCCTCCCTCCAACGCCCATCTCCATGAACTAGCTGTATGTTCTTTGTTTAACACACAGTTTCCCAACGGTCTGATTTATTCGTGGCTCTTCTGTTGTGTGTAAGGATTTATGTCTAGCCTGGCCTTTGGAAGAAGTAGGAGCCCCTTGGAGTTTAGCATGCCCGAACCGTACATCAGAGTTTATCACAAAAGTACCGAGATGCTCTTAGCTGTAATGATGCTCCCAGGGCTTTGTTCTTGTGGCTTATATTGCTAGAACCTTTGGCAGAATTATATCTTTGCATTACATGGCTGCTTGTCCATTATTTTTATTACAGAAAAAGAGAGTGTGAGCTTAGATCACGGGAGTACTGCTGTCCCTTTGAGTGCATGTCAGAGCTGTAGAAGCCACAGAGATGTATTTGTAAATAGGTAAGATTTAGTAGAACTTAATGAAGGTAGTGAACATTTTTTTCTGCTCAAGTATACCTTAATGGACAATTTCAAGTATTTAAATTCACAAGTGGCCACAGTAAATTCCAACCACCATTTTAAAGGACGGATTTTTGACTCTGGCTTCCTAAGCACAGACACAGTTTTAGGTAGAAGCTCAGTTTTATATGCTAGAAATAAAAAGTAAATATCCCATGACTGACCTCTGTCAAGTGATTAAATGTGTCTGAGTGTGGAGCATTTGCTGTGAATTGTTCCCATTTGCGGAATTTGTCGTAGTGCCTTTGCTTATTTGTGATTTGTGTAATGAAAAAAATAGAGCTGCCGGTAAGTGGGTAAAATAGTATTGTCTCAGACATTTTTGCATCTATGTCTTACATTTCTGTTAGTTGGGTGATGACTTTTGGTCCCTGTATATTTTTCTTTCTTTTTGGACTAGCACATTTATTTGCAGAGACTAGTGTTTTTTAAAAGCAAGACCCATTGAAAGCATAGGAAATCAATAAAAAAAAATGTTTAGAGAAAAAAATTATACAACTGGAGAAAACGTCTAGCCTCACCCCGACAGAGATGCTTGGGGGTTTTTAGGTGTTTTTTTTTTTTTTACTGTCGTAGCAGTTTTTGGTAATGTTACTTCAACTTTAAACCACTCAAATTTATCAATTTTACTTTACTTTCTAAAATAGAAATATACATCGATAGATACATGAATTCTGAAATGATCAATCCGTTTCTTCCAAGATTCAAAAGTGAGTCAAGAAGCCAATGACCTAAGGCTTCATTTTTTCCATAGTTTTCTTTTCCTTACCTTATTTGTAGGCACTGTCTTCTTGCAGCTGGCTTTTAAAAAGTTGGATGATTTTAATTCCTTCTGAAACAAATAAAACTGCTTTAAATATTGGATGTATAATATTGTTATTGCTGTTTTTGGTCTTACTGAATTAACGTTTTTTGTAATGCGCTAAAGGAAGAAAAACAATGAATGCAGAAAAAATTATAGTCAGACTTGTTTTCCATAAGGTGTCTCATAATACCAGTGACATGAGCCCTTGTAACACGGGGCTAGTGCCAATATTTGAGCTTTCTGTTCAGAGTTTTTTTAATGACAGTGCTCTTTTAGGAAGGAAAGGAACAATGTTTGCTTCCTTTGCACCATATTTGTGTCTGCATTGCCAATATAAACTAGCAATGGCTCTTGTTGAGTTCTGCTGGCATTCATCCCCCGATCTGTGGGATGCAGCAGGTAAGCTTTTAAGGTAATAGGCAGGATTTTACTGTGTGAATGAAGCTTTCTGTGTGTCTAAAACCCTCCCAATCATGAAAACTTTCCAATAGGTGTCTGGAAAGTCAAAGTAAGCAATTGCAATTCTTACAGAAGACAGTACAGAAATAAGAAAAACACAAAAGAAAAATCACTACTGGCTCCCCAGTAAAGCCAATATACATTGATTCATGCACTTGAATACCCAGCTGTCACTTTTTGCACTTTTCTTGAACATGTAGATCTGCAGAATCCACATTGAGCACTGCTTAACTGTGAGGATATGTTTTCCTTGTTACCGTTCTCAAGGTACTTGAAGTGCGTCAGAATTGTTGGCGTGCTGCATGCTCACTCATGAGCTCTGGTCATTCCTGCTGGGGATATTTGAAAGGTTATTGTTCCCAGCTCTTCACCAGAAGCTGCTGGGAGCCTGCACAGCTCAGGTGGCAGAAGGGCCATGCATGGGTTTCTGGGCTGCTGCCGTTCCTAGCCTGAATAATTACGTTAGACTACCACTGATGATATTGTATCTTAAAATATTGGTCTGGGAACTGCCACAGTTGGGAAATCAAATTTTCACAGCCCCCGTGGAACTGAAGTGATGCAGAGATCACAGTTCCCAATTATGTCAGCTAAAACTGAAGGACTGCAAATTTGTGCCACAATTAAAAAATGTTTCTTTTGAGCGTTAAAGCAACATTCATGAAGAACTGCTCTCTCAAAGAAGCTTGATCTGTGAATTCTTAAAGAGTCTGGGCTACTTGAGGTAATATGCTGTATGAACAGGTGCTCAGACTGTTTGGAGATAGTTGTGGCTGTTCCTCCTCTTGAATTTTAGTAGAGCAACTGTAATCTGCCTTTTCTCCTCCTCTATGAGTTAAATGTAGTATAAGTAACCGACTTGAATATTGTGAATTTTTGGTTCTTTGAATTTTCTGGGTTTAGAAGTTGGATGCAGTGACACTGTTACCGCTGAGGAAATTAAAGAATGAGTAAAATGGAGAATCCTTAATATGATGCACAGAGTACTGTGGAAACAAAGGGTTCCTATGGGATGACCTATGTAATGTTTCCTCTGTGAACTCTTCCCAGGAAAAGTTCATTATTATGAAACCATTTTAAAAAGCAATTTTTATAAATTAATTGTAATGTGCATCATCGCTGCAAATCAATAAAATGTAAAAAAGCTTGCCTGTAGGGTCTGTTGCATCATACTTGCATGTAGTAATGTGCTTTATGAAGCTAAAATAGTCTGCAAAGATGTCTGTGGAAGATATTTAATCTTATTTAATGTTAAGGAAATTTGTAGAAGAAAGTGAAAAAACCTCTTTTTATATTAAGAGTCTTGAGACTAATTTGCCTATATGTATAAACAGTCTCTGGGGTTTTGGGGGAGAAATGGTTTGAATCCTTGCTCTCTTCACCTTCTGTTTTGTGCATCCCCATTCTCCTATTCATACATACTCATCCCTCAAAGCCTGTATTGATGCCAGGGATTGCCCTGACCCAGGTGCAGGATCTTGCACTTGGCCTTGCTGAACCTCACGAGGTTCACATGGGCCCACTTCTTGAGCCTGTCCAGGTCCCTCTGGATGGCATGCCATCCCTCAGGCATGTCAACCGCATCACTCAGCTTGGAGTCACCTGCAAACGTGCTGAGGGTGCACTCAATCCTACCGCCTCTGTTGCTGATGAAGATATTAAACAGTACTGGTTCTAATATGGACCCATGCGGGACACCGCTTGACTCTCATCTCCATCCAGACATCAAGCTGTTGACCACTACCCTATGGATGCAAGTATCTAACCAATTCCTCATCCACTGAACAGTCTACCCATCAAAGCCAAAGCCATCTCTCTCCAATTTAGAAAGAAGGATGTTGTGGGTGACCATGCCAAAGGCCTTAAAGAAGTCCAGATGGATGACATCTGTAGCTCATGCAGCAGAATTGCTGTTGTACAGGGGTGTTTGGAATTTGTGTTAAGCATTGAAAGAGGTTTGATAAGGATCTTGATTTCTTAATTATGTTGTCAATATTTTTGGTGAAAATTAGAATTTTTCTAAAGGTTTTACTAAAAACAGTTTTCCCAGTTCTTGACAGCTCTACATACCACATTTGTAGTTTACAACATACTTGGGTTATAAGGAAATGTATTTCGTGCTTGAAATACTCTGTGTCACCATGTGCAGAGCCAGATGCTGCCCCAGTCTAAATGGGAAAATATGTACCCACAATTCTATCTTACGCTGTGAGCACAGGCCGCACTTCTTGATGGGGAGGAAGAAGATGGGAAGCTTGCCTGTAACGCCCTCTGGGAAGTTTCTGCCTGATCATGTCACTCAGTCACGGGCCAGGTTAGAGATGCATCTTTATTTCTGACTTCCAGATTTTATCTTGTTTTTTAAATAGTTAGGCAGTTTGTTTGTATTTTAAAGCTTATTTCACTTACTTGCTTTCTGGAAACCCTTTTCAATGCCAAAGTGAGCTCACTTATGCTTTCAATCCTCACTCTTTAGATTCCTAGAGTACCGTCTTTATTAAAAAGCAGAAAATATACTCTGGAAAGATCTGCTCTGATTCTTAGGAGCAAAGATCTCTTACACAGACTGTATGTCAACTGCTTAGTAAAGGCTTTTTGTACCATCTCTGGAATGTTGCTTCCTGGTGACCCTTGGAGATACTGCACCAGCTGGACTGTAATTCAAATATTGTACATAAATTGTGTTTCTAGTTCTAATATACGTCTTGTTAATTCTTCCATTCCCAGTGTAGAAGCAGGGAGGAAAAGCCTTTGAGTCTGATCCAACATAATAATAATAATAAAAAAAATCACTAGTCACTGTCTAGAATGATTTCAGTTTTCTTTGTACTGCTGATGGTGACCAAAATCTGTGTCAAGACTTGCCTTTTTTTCCCTTCTGGTTAAAACTGTATTTAAAGACCGTGTTTAAGACTTCAGTGTGTTTTGTGTTTCTAGCTATTAACTATGGCATCATTCCAAGTTCTATTTCAGGACTTTTTTTCAGTTTCCATGTAGTGCTCTATTTGTTTTTTTTTTTTTTTCCCGGTGCAATGGGGGCTTCTGTTCCTCTGCTGGTATTGTGAGTCTTATTTTAATCTTCCTATAAAAGCTCAGAAGATGTATCTTTATCATTATGGTGATTATCTGACATTGTTGAATAAGTGCATGTTTTAATGTTTAGAAGCTAAACCTGCTTATCAAGCTTTTTGATCTAAACCTTCCTCTTGTCACGTTGATGATTTAAGAAATGATGCCTGCCTTCTCCAATTGTTTCTAGTATTTTGATATGTCACTGGGATGTTTGTTTTGATTTATTCATTTTTTTTTTAATCTGTTTTCCCAGGAGGTAAAGATGGTGTATTTTTATCTAAAATATATACCAGAAACTTGCTGATGACGTTGTGGTGTGTATGTTTGCGCCTTCCCACAGGGATTATTTTTGAGCTAGATGTTTCCAGATCAAGTTACAGAATAGGCTCCAGATGGTCTGGAATATTTCTTTAACAATCTATAGCTAATTAAACATTCAGCAAAAACTACTCTGTTTTTAAAACTGAGTACAGTCTTTCAGAAAAGCAGCATATTGATTTTTAGCTTCACTTTCCATAATTTATATCTTTTATTTCATTACTTACTGTTTTTCATTGCTGATCCTTGCATCTATTTTAGTAGACTCTTTTCTCCTGTGGTGCAGGGGCTGCTAGGCGCCTTGTATTCTACTTTCCAGTCAATAAAAGAATTAATAATTTCTTTGTGGCTATAGCTTTCTGGACCTATCTCTCTGGAAAAGTGCTTAAACATGTATTTGATTCTGAACACAGTGTTACTTCTGGCTTCCTGAATACTGCCTGCCTTTCTGAAGTTAAGCATGTGTCTCTGTGTTTTAAGGAAGTGAGGCTTAAAGAAAAATCCTGTGCAAGTCATTGAGATAGGTAGGTGCTGTCTTGAAAATAATTTTCTTTCACAATTGATAACTGGACATAAATTGACCATAGCAGTGCAAGGCATAAAGTTTTCATATTGCATGTATATTTACTTGGTTATTAAGGTCAGATAAATCATATTTAAAAAAATATTTATGAATTACTTTAAAAATGCCTTAATATATGAAAAATTGTATCCCTTTTAAATATGATAATAAAGTTGTGTTGTGTTTTTTGTCTTTTTAATAGTACTTTAGTTCTAGAGGCCTGTGGGCCACTCTGTGGCAAAGAAAAGAAGTTAGCTATCAACACAGTCTCTTATAGGATCTGATTTAAAGCGTATTAAAGCCACTGGGAGGCCTTCTGTTGATTTGCGAGTCCGGAGGCTTCATGCTGTGCTGGGACTTCTTTCAGGTTTGACAGTGAGAGTGTATTTATTTAACTGGAAGAAAAGAGAAGTTTGAGAGTAACCAAAGGCAAATTCAGACATATATAGAAATATGCAGTGTATTGTTTTCAGTGTAATTGAATACAAGCTGGACTTCATAAAGTTTCTAGACTGTTCAAGTTATGACATTGCAGTTGAGTTGCTTTTTAATTAAAAATTTGATGTACATAACATCTTAAAACTAGTTGGGCGAGATCTGAAAATTTATGACTTTAGCATACAGCAAATTTTAATCACTGATCTCTGGAACAAATCTTGTTGTAAATAAAACATTGCAGTGATATATTATGAAAGCAGAAAAACTTTTTGCTCTGGCACTGCACTACTGAAAGTTAAATAATCTTTGTTTTTAATGAAATGTGTTCTCTCCCTACTCGGAGGAAACGTATGAAGAACTTTCCATTCACTCACAGAGTACAGTCAGTGAATAGCTCTCTGGGATATGAAGTGCTGGAGAAACATTCTGGGTACAGGCAAGCAAGGCAGGCTTCTCAGTTAATCTATGAATTTCAGGAGTCGGTGCCCAGGAATTACTGCATCAAATACGTGGTAAATATTGAGGAAGGACAGAACAGAGAAGCACCAGTACAATGTATTGGGTTGACTGTGATTTTCTTACTATTTGTCTTTAGGGACCAGAAAGGGGATTTAAGGCATTTAACTTCTGTAATCTATCTTTTTTCCGTTGTGGCCATACATGTCAAGAAAAAACATGATATTCAGAGGATTTGTGGGAGAAGAACAGAAATTGAAGCATATCTTGTGTCCAGCCACTCAGACAGGCCAGCGGTAAAGCTAGGACAGCTAGAACAACAGCCATTAAAATAAAATGGAGAGAGAAAGTTCTGAAACCACCACTGAGAAGTCTGGTTCAACATGCTGCATTGCTTATCCAGTCCAGTCCTAATTTATTGTTCATATTAATTATAAAAGTAAATCAGCATCCTGTATGTCTATGCATGTGTAATAACTGATTTCCAGATAAAGGCTCACCCTTTTCTGAACACCTACAGGTGTACAAATACACTTTAGGTGTATGATGATAGCTGATGTACCAACTTACAAGTGCAATGTCTCCGGTATCTATTTTTGACTCTTATTATTAAAAGATAGTAAAAGTAGAGGTCATAAACTGTTATTAGTGCTTTTTTTTGTTCCCATTGAAGACTTGTCTGTGTTCATCTCCTTGTACCAATTTCATTCTGATGGTAACAATCAATCTACCTAAACTGGAAGCAATGCCCACTTGCACGTGTTCTTCTCATGGCTTACTACTGCCTTGCCAACAGCACTTTGCCCTTGCTTTTTAGAGACTGAGATCTTGGAGCAGATTAGAGAGCAGGCCCTCTCCCCCCTCTCCCTCAGGGCTCCGTGCAGAGGAGATGGCACATCTCCATGTTCCAGGGCAGGACCAAGGCATGGGGAAGAATGGTGCGTGCAACACTTCGTAATCAACAATGGTTTTATCGAGTGCTGGGAGATCTTGCGCAGCCTGGCTGCGCCTCCCTCTGCTGCCAGCGGGATGTCCGGAAGCCTCGCCCCCTTTCAGCCACTGTCGAGAACAGAGGGCTGAACTGCTTGCAGGGGGCAAGGTTAGTGGGAGATCACTGAGGACCCCCAACCCTCCTGCAGCGCTGTTGCCACCAGAGCTATGGGTGTCATCTATCTGGACTTCTGTAAGGCCTTTGGCATGGCCCCCCACAACATCCTTCTTTCTAAATTGGAGAGAGATGGCTTTGGTGGGTAGACTGTTTGGTGGATGAGGAATTGCTTGGGTGGTTGTATCCATAGGGTAGTGGTCAACAGCTTGATGTCTGGATGGAGATCAGTGTTGAGTTGTGTCCCTCAGGGGTCCATATTAGAACCAGTACTGTTTAATATCTTCATCAGCAACAGAGACAGTAGGATTGAGTGCACCCTCAGCATGTTTGCAGGTGACTCCAAGCTGAGTGATGCGGTTGACACGCCTGAGGGATGGCATGCAGTCCAGAGGGACCTGGACAGGCTCAAGACGTGGGCCCACATGAACCTCGTGAGGTTCAGCAAGGCCAAGTGCAAGATCCTGCACCTGGGTCGGAGCGATTCCTGGCATCAATACAGGCTGGGAGATGAAGGGATTGAGAGCAGCAATGTGGAGAAGGTCTTGGGGGTACTGGTGGATGAAAAGCTGGGCATGAGCTGGCAATGTGCACTTGCAGCGCAGAAGGCCAAGCGTGTGCTGGGCTGCATCAAAAGCAGCGTGGCTGGGAGGTCAAGGGAGGTGATTCTGCCCCTCTGCTCCGCTCTGGTGAGACCCCACCTGGAGCACTGTGTCCAGCGCTGGAGTCCTCAGCAGAGCAAAGACATGGAGCTGTTGGATTGGGTCCAGAGGAGGGCCACAAAAACGATCAGAGGGGTGGAAGATCTCTCCTGTGAGGACAGGCTGAGAGAGCTGGGGTTGTTCAGCCTGGAGAAGAGAAGGCTCTGGGGAGACCTTACTGAGGCCTTTCAGTACTTAAGGGGGGCCTATAAGAAAGATGGGGACAGTCTTTTTAATAGCACCTGTAGTGATAGGACAGGGGGCAATGGTTTTAAACTAAAAGAGGGTAGATTCAGATTAGATATAAGGAAGAAATTTTGTACGATGAGGGTGGAGAAACACTGGCACAGGTTGCCCAGAGAGGTGGTAGGTGCCCCATCCCTGGAAACACTCAAGGTCAGGTTGGACAGGGCTCTGAGCAACCTGATGTAGTTGACGATGTCCCTGCTCACTGATGTCCTTTAAAGGTCCCTTCCAACCCAAACTATTCTATGATTCTCATAAGTAAACCTCACAGCAATACTTCAAAGTGCGTATTTGCTGGAAAAGTTGTATGACTGTGCCTGCAACGTAAATGCTTAGCTATTCGTTAACGATTTTAAGAATTGAGCTTTAACTACTGTGAACCTGTACGTCTTTCACATGGTAGAAGTCCTACTGTAGTGTGAGTTAGGAGAACGTATGTCTCTAAAATACAGTAAATTTGTACAGAAGTTCCTACAGCTGTAACTCAGGTGACTTTCAGTAAGGTAAGGGCATTCAAAAAGCAAGATCTCGGTTAAGTGCTTAAATTAGTTTTGCTTGCCAGAAGTCATTAATTGCCCTAGGCTTTATCATCAGGTGGTCCACATTTGCTTAATGTTTATATTTGTACTATGTTTGTCTGCAACTGGAAAGGCCTTAGTGTTAGATTTGCAATGTGTAATGCTACTGAGTCTTAGAAGAAAAATTATTAGAAATTTACATCATGTTTTTTAAGATTATTTTGAAGGTGGAAAAAGATCTCAGGAATTACTGGCAAAAATTGCAGACAGGTATGTTTGTTAGTGAAACTTCCCTTCCTGTGGATGTTGAAATATTGCTGTATGGGCTGGGGTATTCCAGTAAATCTTAGTGACTCTGAAAGTCAGAAGGTCACTGTTGTGCGATGCGCTTGCAATGAATCTTGTCATCTGTAAATCCAAGTTCTTTCTTCTAAAGGTCAAAACTGCCAGGAAGCATTGGTGCAGCTGGTACTAACTTTCCTTGTTTCCATTGGCGTTGAAAGATGAGATACAAATCATCAAGTGTTTCCAAAATTAGATACAGTATTACAATCTCTCCTAGGTCCTTGAGTCTCTCCTATGAGTCATTTCTGTTCTGTGTGCATTTCTGTTCACATTAGTACAAACAGAACTTGTACTCGTATTCCATTCCTGATGAGATTTAGAAATTGAATTAAGGAGAAAGGGTGTATTTCCATCTGGGCACCTTCATCATTTTAGCCCTGTTGTTAGGGGAGTGATGGCTTTGCAGAACTCCCTCTGACAGATCATCAGATAAATGCTTCTCATCCATAGCGGGGCTGAGCTGTTTTAACTTAACTGTAACTTCTTCCCAGTGATTAAAATTCTGTCCTCGTCACCGAGCAAAAAAAGGCTTAATAACAGGGTGGTTTGAAACATTGTCCAGGTACAATGCGTAGAAAGAACAGCAACAAAAAATAAAATGAGTGCAGAATATTTCCTATTATTACTTTCTTTTTAGTTAAGCTTCTTTAATCAAGTTGGGGAAGTCTCTGCCCAGTATCATCCTGCACTACTGTTTGTGAAAGCAGTCCCACAGAAATCTGTGGAACTCGTATGACCAGTGTTTTCACTGAGAACATCGAAGCGAGCACTCTAGCCAAGGGCATTTGAACCACTTTTAGCACCTGGGGCATGCATTGTCTGTCCAAGTTTTCTGAAAATGATCAGTTTACTGCTCTGAGCAGGACTGATAGGAGCTAGCTCCTACCAGAGTGATGGAGTTTAAAGGTGGAAACTAGGAAGGCTCCATAATGGCTTTCCTTTCCAGTCTTAATCATCAGTAAATTTCACTCTTATGAATGAAGTTAGATTGTCATTGAAAATCCTAACTTTTTTCCTGCTTCAGTAGACTTCAACTTTTAATACCATTCCTATAATTCTTGAGCACCCAAAGACAAAGTTAACCTCTTCCAGTAAATCCTGATGTACCTGGTGTGGCACATGCCACTTGTGAAATCACCACTGTTGTAATTTGTGTGTGGATAGCAACTAATAGATAATAAATGTATCATTTTAGGTAGGTATGTTAATTTTAATAATTATTAAGTCAAAGCTTGATGACTATACACAAAGTAAAAGGAGCATCACCAGTATTATTTTGCAGGTTAATTATCATGCAGACCAGAAGAAAAATTTTCACAAAGAAGTAATTTTCTTTGCACACTATCCACAGGATTTTGTGGTATGTTTTGCCTTCATTGCGGGCTTTTTGGACTACACTAGGCAAAACCGTGTGTACATAATGGTCTTCATAATGTTGCTGGTCTAAGAAGGCATAAGCACTTTGTTATTGATCCATGGAAACATACTGCTGTTCTATACTTTTAGTTAATACTTAGATGATGATGGTGCGTGGTGGGCTGCCAGGTATTTTAGGGCTAGTAGTAAACATCAGGGAAATATTACTGTAGAGGATGTGAATAGCAGCTTGTGAGTGGGCTGTCTATAACACCTATGACCATATGATTCTGCAAGATGTGTAAAAAAAATACTCGTGAGCCTCATGGGGTGAGAAGCTGATCAGCATTTGAGCTATTTCTATCACCATTAGAATAGAATTGTTTTCTCTAAGTCGTATAATGTATAAGCAACAACTCTGATGTTTCTAAGAAGTTTAACTCTACTCTGTACGCCCAGAACAACTATGTAGTAAATGATCAGTAAGCCCAAGATGTTTCACACTTAAATGAATATGGACATGGTATTATGATCTGAGTATGTGCTGTGGGTGTCCCAGATCTTGGAGGCTTATATTCTCCCCTTACTACACTTACTGTGTAGTAACCTCCAATCTACAGTACAGCTTCAACTGGTCCAGAAACCTAGAAAAATACGGTTATTCCTCTCGCCCTGGATAAGACGAGCATATGTCTGCTTTTCCCATCATTATCCCTTCTGCAGTTGTTAGCAGAGAAAAGCAAACTCCAACCCTATCTTTTTACAGTAGTTTCATATAACTTACAGTTAATAATTGTCTTTTTTGCCTATAGGCCTTAACACCTACTTAGCTTTTATGAGCCAAATAGTTGAACATAAAACTGATCTTAAGTTGTTGAACTTTGCCTGCCCTAAACCTGACTTCACTGATTATCATTGAGCTGAATGTTTTCTGCTTCTGAGAATGTTAAATTAGTTCTGACCTTGCCCAGGCAATGCTTAGCGGGAAGGTCGCAGATACTTCAGTTAGACTTTCTTGTCTTCTTCTCGATTATATTTAGAAAAATGTTTGTGAAAGTGGTTGCCTATGAGATGGGAAGAATCATGTATGTTTGCAAAGGTGGGGCTTTACACACAGTACCAGATTGAATCTCAAGAGTTTAGTTCTGATTTAAGTGAAGTATTCTATGGTTTCATTCTGAACATAGATCTGTATGCAAAGAACTTTTCACAGAATTGTTTCTCTGTGTTTATGCATGTCAGGTCTTCATTCAGAGATCTTGAAGTGTTATATTCTCTGTAGGGTATTAAACTTCTGTAAAAGCTTTGGGTCACCTATGTACGCAGAATGAAATCTTGACTTGCAAGAAAATCACAAGCAAATTGTTTCAGTAGTCAATTAACCTTGCATTTTATGTTCAATCTAAGTATGCTTAGCCTTGTCTCTGGGCATAACTTGGTACTTGGCATGCCTCTTTGAACTAAATTCTTGGGCTTGGCCTATTAATCCTGGGTATGTATTTGTATATTAAGATCAAATAACCTCTAAAATCTGCATTGTCTGAAATGAATAGACTGAACAACTTTAGCTTTTTTGTTTTCCAGGCCTTGAAGATCTCAAAATTGTCACTATGTAGAGGTGCATTGATGGAGCACTCTGTCGCAGAGCTCCCGGTATGTAACAGTAATACATTTATTACATTACATACTTCTGTACAGTCTGAAGGGCACAGTAAGTTCCAGCTCTTTTAAAAATGTGTTCTAATACATTATCTTAAAAATCTAAAACCTTGACCATGTAAAATTCATAGTTCCAGCATTTGTGTGGGTTTTTTTTAATATGGATTACCTTTCCCTTCCCTGCATTTTAGAGTATAAGTCAACCCCTGGTATTGATAATAATCCTACAGTAGAAGGGGATTTTTTAAAGACACCTGTAATCTTAAATAGCTAAACAAAGTCCAAAAAAGTTGTAATGAAAAAAATTACCCTTTAGCTGAGACCTTTTTAAACTGAGCTTTAGCAGGGAGCACATTTTTATAGCTGAGTTATAAACCTGTGAAACAGNATGGATTACCTTTCCCTTCCCTGCATTTTAGAGTATAAGTCAACCCCTGGTATTGATAATAATCCTACAGTAGAAGGGGATTTTTTAAAGACACCTGTAATCTTAAATAGCTAAACAAAGTCCAAAAAAGTTGTAATGAAAAAAATTACCCTTTAGCTGAGACCTTTTTAAACTGAGCTTTAGCAGGGAGCTATATTTTTATAGCTGAGTTATAAACCTGTGAAACAGTGTTTCTTGTAAAGCAGAGCCAATGATCTACAATAGCTGCAAGCAGACTTTACGGTCTAAAACATCCTAGAATTGGTTTGAAATACTTAATGCAGATTTTAAGCATATAAATTCTACAGCTATGTGAAGTTTCACTGACTGTTTGATCCTCTGGGGGACATGTTTTGGGTGACTGATGACTATTTGTTAAAGTCAGCAAAAATTAATTCAGCTCATAAGAAACATATTTCCAGGGAGGGACTCTGGAATCATCTTTAAGAAGCATTATTCTTTAAAACAGAAAGGGAATCTCTTATTTAAGATACATGCTAGTCACAAGTCATTATCTTAATATCACATCACAGAAATTTTGGACATGTAGAGGACCTTTTCTGTCATGCAGCTCATATTCTTCCTTGTTCAGCTGTCTTCTATATTTATCAGCGCATTGCTAATATAACTGTATTTTTAAAAGCTTCTGGTATTATCACTGTTAATTAAAAGGTAGCTGCAAACAAATAGGATGTGTAAAACAAGGGCTCATTCGACTTTGGCTTAGACAGCGTTCTTCACTCGGGCAGAACTTTCTACCAAAATCAGTTCAACTTAGCAGCACTCAGCTCAAAATCAGGTTAGCTTGAGTAGTGAGTGCAAAAGCATGTCCTGCCCTAGGAAAGCCGCTTTACTGATCTATACTAATGACATTGACTGGCAAAGATTATGAAGCCAAAATCTCATTTACACTTTAGCTGGAAAAAAACAAGGAACAGGGAACNAACTTAGCAGCACTCAGCTCAAAATCAGGTTAGCTTGAGTAGTGAGTGCAAAAGCATGTCCTGCCCTAGGAAAGCCGCTTTACTGATCTATACTAATGACATTGACTGGCAAAGATTATGAAGCCAAAATCTCATTTACACTTTAGCTGGAAAAAAACAGGGAACAGGGAACCTTTCGTCTTACTTGCCTTCCCAAGACAGGAAGGAACATTGAGGACATCTCTTTTCATGGAATTTCTTAGCCGTTGTTCAGATTGTGACTGAAGCCAACGAGGACAGGAGGAGATAGGCCAGCCCCATACCAAAATCCAGCTGGGCAATTACCAGAGTGCTCAGGCTGTGTGCTGCCGGCCAGTCCCTGGTCCTGCTTGAGTGCGAGGAGCAGTCCCTGTCAGAGCCTGGCCTGGAGCAACGGGAGTGCAAGCCAGTGTTTACCTGCCATGCTATAGTCCCTCACTGGGACTTACTGAAGCAAGGGATGAACAGGCCCTACATTCTACATTTTGGCTTAATACTTTCTTCTTAGGAATGGTTGCTCAGAGACAGTCAGGTGAAGCAGGAGAAGGAGGGGTGTGGGCAGCATTGGTATGGTTTTTTCCTTAGAAAATGCTATCCCAAGTAAGATGATTTCAGTATATGCGTAACAGACAGGGATTCAGGCTAAGATGGTGACAACGAAGGGAATGATATTGTCAGTTACTTTTAATAAAACTTTTCTTCAGTGATAGATTAGAGATATGAAACCATAAATGAGACTGTCGACTGACAAGGCTTTGTCTGCAAATGCAATATTATGAAGGTAAGCTTTCAGTGACATTCTCTACCTCAGGCTACTGGCAGATTAAGCAAGTATTTTCTACTGCTATTGACTCGGATACAGTATTGTTTCTTTCTCATATCTGTCATGCCTTGTCAGTAAAAAAAGTACTATAATTTCCTTCACAGTCACCAGCGGTGGTTCTACAGGGCATCAGAGGGTGCTGAGTCACTTCCCTTGCTCGCAGTGGAGAGGCCGCTGTCCGCGCCTATGTCCAGGGTATCGCTGATGTTCTGCACTGATGACATGAAACGCTGTTAGCGGCTTCTGCTTGGGATGCACATAGCTAAAACAATACAGGATAGCAGATAAAAAACAATCTTCCCATATCTATTCTTTACATTCAATATATTAGTTAAATGGCCACAAGCTTGCGAATTTTGTCTTAAAAATGCTCTTTTCTTCCATGAAGAGAAGCTTAAGTGGGGAGAAATTTTAAGCATTTTTAAAGAAGTTTTAGCAAGCAGTTGGGGAAAAATGGGATCCTGACACAATAAATGCCAAGGAATATTCTCTAAAAATGAAATAGAAAGGACTAGTATGCAAAATCCCCAGCTCTGGCAATATGAAAGACACCTTAGAGAGAGGAAACAGCTTAATAAATATCCTTGCCCATGCCTGTTTTTCAAAGACTGGAGAAAGTAGCTCACGTAATGGCTCACACCAGCCCTAATTCTAGCACTGACATGAGGAACATATGGCAGTATAAGAAAAATAATAGCCCAGGGGTGAGATGGGGATCTAGCAGAAGTATACTGTGCTACAGCTGTTTCCCTGGGCCTGGAAAGGGGTTCTGAGAAACAAAGTATAAGGTAGGGCTAACTAAGCCTGTACCAGGGTCTAGGAGGAAACACAGCCTCACCCACAGCCTGAGGAACATGAAGCAGGTTTCAGAATTGCTTTTCACCTGCTCGGTTTCTGTTCTGAGCACCTCATTTGGGATAGAAACAATTTCTTATCTAACTCCAACTGCAAAACAAATTGCTTGAAGGCTATCAAGTGTGTGTGGAGGACCTGAAAGCTTTAATTGACAAATAAAAACTAACTTTGCACATTTCCATGGGAAATGCAATGGCAGAAGGAGTTTTCAAGATATGTGTGGATAATACCTTATTTTTGTACTTTTAAAAAAGATTTCTAGTTTTCTCCATGTTCCAGTCTGCTGCAGTCACTGCACTCTTCAGACAAAACTAGGGAGAATGAATCTGTCGTAACGTGACATGACAGGCCCGTGACATCTGTGTTTGAACGTTATTCTCCAGAAATGAGAAATAGTGCATTAAAAAGCGTTGTTCATGTCGTATACCAGTCACTCCCTGACAGCCTCACTTTTAATTCATAGAGATACAATTAGGGATGGTGATGAACCATGCTAGTCCATTTACTAGCATAACAGAAATTATTAACTCTAATAAATGTATTATTATGTAGCCATTAGGTATGACTTATAAAACTGCTTAATATCTGCATGATTACTTGTAAATGGATTTGGAAAGGAGCTAAATTGGTTATTTATTGACCATACTGAATAGCATTATTTATTGACTTGGCTCAGTAAGTTTGATTTTTCAAGCCGAAATGAGATTCTAAGTTTGTAATAGTCTAGACAGTGTGTAAGTTGATTTAAGAAAATTACTTTTTTCTGAAAAAATGCTAAGCTTATGGTAAATAGGATTCTAAAATGAATGGGATTTCTCTTTCCTTTCAAGTTCATTAACTAGTTACTTTTAAATGTGCTCCTGAGACAAAAATCTGAGAAACTAGAGAATTTAATACTAGCTACATTGAGATACTGCGTCCAAGTAGCATGTCGTCCTATGAGTCAGCAGTAGACAAGGCTATCAGGCACACGCAGACTGTATCGCTGTAAAGCTAGGGCACGCATCACTTTTGTCTGGGCTCTCTGCTTGGTGCATCGTTTGCTGTATCAATACTTTAAAAATTGCTGCTACAGTACTTTGACTGAAGCAAGTAAACAAATTTAATTTCATGGGATGTAGTCTTCTCACTGAAGTTGATCATACGTATCTCCACTAGATAAAAACTGATTTTTCTAGAAAAGAAAGGCTGATGGTACAGCCTACTGATTTAATTCTAACAGAGAAAGGCAAGACAAGGAAAATACTGAGGCAAAGTCATCAAGGGGCAGAGTTCAGTGTTTGCTTCATCAGTAAGATTTAATGCATGTTAAAAATTTAGTGCGTTTAATCCAAGAGGCAGACGCTATACATGCATATGGTCCTAGACTATCAGAAGAAGAAAGAAGCATTTTAGCACTCTTGAAATATGTTGAATTGCTTTTAAATACAGAAGACTGCTGACTTCCATGGACATAATAGGGACTTTGGAAGCTCTTGCATTTTGGGGACTTTGGGGTTTTGCTCAGCAGTAAAAACAAGTCGTTCTTGTGAAGCAGATCAGTATTATTTGACTTCTATTTCTGGTAAGTACAGAGCTCAGACTTCTAATTAAATAGTGTGTAAAAAATGTCTGCTAATAGTGATAGGAAGGGTTAGAGAGTTGACATGGTAGTGAAAAGACCGCACTTAATAAAGTTGAGCATATTAAAGACCTTCGAGGGGTCAGAAGGTATGCAAAAGCTAATGAAGGTCGATCTTTAGAAGGCATTGCAGAATTTAAACAAGGTATTGGATGTGATGTGCTGGCAGGGTGAAGCCACTTTTCCCTCACTACTCTTGCCTGCTCTTTTCTGTTTCCTTGCTCATGCCTTGCAGCAGGAGATAAGGCCAAGACCATGACATGGTGTGTTCTTGACTATTACAACAGATACAGTAAGGACAATCACTGCTTTAAAAACAAAAACAACAACAAGAGCAAAAGACCAATGTTACGAGGCTAATCCCATGTGATTGGTGTCTTTTATTTCCCCTGGGCTGCAGACAAGGTTGCAGATGTGCCTGACTTGTTGCTAAATCCACAGCTCGTGGGAAAGGATTTGAAGGCCTACAGGGATATTGCTGAATCTCTGAGTATTTGGCCTTTTCCTTGCTGCATTTACCAGTATTTAGTGAAAGATAGAATAGCGGTCTGGTGTTCCAGTTGTGTAACACTTAGAAACAGTTGGAAATTTTTTGACTATCAGCTATTTCTTTTCAATTAAAGACTGAACTTTTTACATGACGGAATTAGTTTCAGCCACAAAAATTTGTATTTTTAACAATGTTCAAGGTGTTGAAATCCACCCCTCTCCTCCTCCTTGAATGAAAACCTACTATTATTTGTAATAAAACCCCATATTTTCTTCAATGTTGAAGCAAGCCTGGAGCAAAAAAATGCACCAAACCCAAGCTGAATGTTTTCAGGTAATTGAAACAGAATGCTCATCTAAAGTTAAACTCTCCCCGCCTCAACTTCTATTCCCAAAATGCCTCGAGTTATCCAATTTTAATAACTCTTAAAAACAGCATCTCAAATACTGATGTCATGGCTGAAGTTTTGAGGTTTTACTTAGAAACTGTTTTGTGCGTTACAAAAATATAATTAATCATGAGTGAGATCTGAGTTTGTCCCTTGAAAACCTTTACTATCTTACAGATGTTTACAGTCTCGAGCCTGTGTGCAGGTGGCAATCATCTGCTGCAGGCTACTAGATAACATCTATCCCTTTCCAATGCAGCTTGCTTTCTCTGTTTCACTATACAGAAGAGTTACCTAGCAAATGTCCATTAAACTTGCAAGGGTGGGAAGAAAGAAGGAGAAACTCTAGACAGAAATGGCATGATATGCCAGAAACAGTGTCTTGCAAAGAAAAAAAAAATGGCAGGTGGTATGGGAGTGATGTATTTAGACGGAGCAAGAAAAGTACTTAAGGAATATTTTGGGAATTATAGAGGAATTATACACATTACCTGCACTTTATATCTTGTACAAACAATTATAGCATTGGTAGCTTTCTGAATTCTGTAAATATAGAAGCACCAAGTGATTGCAAAGAATTTTGGTTTTGCTGTATCTAGCACTGTTTTTAGCTCCCTTGTACTGACTTCCTTCTGTTTTAAATTGAGCAAAATGTAATAAAAACCATGTGAGTGCTCCCTACAGATGAAAGCAAGGGCACCCAACATTAACGTTATAAGGCTCTGTCATCACAATTCAAGGACTGTGCCATGTAGCTGGAAATCATAGCAGTCAGATTTTCTGTAGGCTGCTGACAAGAAAATGTAACATATGCTGTATTTCACAAGTACTTATATTTTCAGTTCTGCATCAGAGCTTGTTGCCTATTATTTGCTTGCAGTTCAGTGTTAA
The DNA here is from genome assembly GCA_013398225.1 of Steatornis caripensis. Lineage (NCBI taxonomy): Eukaryota > Metazoa > Chordata > Aves > Caprimulgiformes > Steatornithidae > Steatornis > Steatornis caripensis. Next base: position 331,209 of record VZSC01019222.1, on the reverse strand, counting down.
GGCTTGAAGATTTTTCTTGCTTTACAGCTCTGTTAAACTGATAATCAATCACTTATGTGAGGAGAGGCAGTTTGCTGGCATTTGCTTTGCCAACACACTGCCACCCACAACAGCATTCACAGGTCCGCAATGGTATGGTAAGAGGGAGGAAGCTTTTCCTGTAACTTCATTTTTAAAACTAAAACCTGTTTCTGGTGTTCTGAGCAACTTTAATGAGAATATTTTTGAAGAGCTGTCATCTGCTAATCCAATATTTAACTTGCTTTGTTTTTACATTGCTGTTTAACAAAATAGCTGCACTATAGCTTAAGAGGTAAAAGACTTTCTTTTTAAAAAAGTTCATGTTAGGCTTTTAAAATTCTAATTCCTGAGGGGGGAGAGATCAAACCAAATATTCTTGGGAGTTACACAGAATATTTTTGCCAATGTTTAAGTTGTCTTACCACTGAACTCTGTGATTTGCTTGCCTTTCCTTGAGTGTATGCTTACTTCTGGAACAAAAGTGTCAAGGCAATTCTTTTTAGAAGTGTCTTGAGACTTTTCTCTGTGGTGCTTAAGTTGCTCTACTGTATGATCATTGGTTTAAGTGGTGGTAGACTTTTTTTTTCTTTAACCACACAATAGTGGGGCTACCAAAATCAAGTAGGTAGAGGTCACTGTACTGTGCAGGAGACTTCCGAGCTCTAGTTATGAGTTGCAGAACAACAGTGCCAGGGTCTGAAGTAGAGCAGAAGGGTGTCTGTGGGAAAGCAAAGTTCTTGTTGGAGCTTGTTTTCTAACAGTGGACAGTACAGATACAGCAAAGGAAAAGTTCCTTCATGTTAACTTAAACTGAACAAACACAGACAGATTCCCTCTGTTAACACAAGTAATTTTTGCATAGTAAAATAGAAAGAACGATATATACTATTCCATCCGTTCTAAAACTAATAGTCTTTTCCTTAGACAACATAGATAACTTTGGTTTTAAATTTTCTTATTCTGGTCTACTAGTTTTGCCAAAATCAGCTTCCTATTAAGTGTTGCCTTTTAGTTAGAATGATGAATATATACAGGCTTTATTGAAGTTGTTCTTCTTTTGCATGGGTGTCATTGGTGGGAGACCTGGCTGAGCATCTTGGAAAGAGAGAATGTAAAAACATAAAATGAAGAAGCATGTACTCTGTCAGCAGGGTTCCTCATATAAATAAGTTTATGTTAATGTTATGTTTCATTATTTATCATAATGTCAGGTTGAATCGTTTCATGCCTACATAGGATTTGAATAAAATTAGTAAGAACTTTTGTATAACTTCTGCAGTACACAGAAGGGAACAAATGAATGTAATGCGCGTAATTATTTTCCTGTGATTGGAGTGAGAGGCTTAGTTGTTGGTCCTTTATTTGCATTTGACACATAATTCACTTTTCTAATATTTCCCCGTTCCATTCCCCCAGTGTTCTGCATTAGACAAATCTGCATCCTCAGGTAAGTGCTATTTTCAGCAGTGCAATTAGGATATTGTGCAGAGCAAGCAGGAACATCTCTCTTGGTCTCCTGGTAGGCTGTGTCATGCCAGTAGTGTAGATTTTAAAGCACATGAGACTGCGTGGGGCAGTGAGCTTAGCAATGGCAGTTTCCTTACCTAGGCAGCCATTCAAAGCACTGGGATGCTGTCCGTTTGTTCTCTGTATTATAAAAGTAGATTCTGACAAAAACTAGGTTGTTCAAAATGTATTCTGTATATACACTGACAAATGAGGCAAGATGGAAGAGAAGGAAACACCTCAAAAAGGAAAACTCAGGTCTGGGTGCAATAAAGTGATGTTTTGTACTGCTATACTTGTAAACAAGTCTTGCTTGACTTTCATATCTAATTCAGTATTGTAGTCCTTATTTAGAGAAAAACTTCCAGGGATAGCAATGAGATTCTCAGCACTTTTGAAAATCAGGAGCATGAATAAAAGTATGTAACTTTCAGTAGCTATGAACAATTTGTACTGTGTGATAATGTTCTAAAGTATTTATTCAAAAGCTTAGCAAGAGCTATGGATGTCATCTATCTGGACTTCTGTAAGGCCTTTGGCATGGTCCCCCACAACATCCTTCTCTCTGAATTGGGGAGAGAGGGATTTGATGGGTAGACTGTTCAGTGGCTGAGGCATTGCTTGGGTGGTTGCATACAGAGAGTAGTGATCAATGGCTCAGTGTCTGGATGGAGATGAATGTCAAGCGGTGTCCCGCAGGGGTCCATATTGGAACCAGTGCTGTTTAATATCTTCATCAGCAACAGAGACAGTAGGATTGAGTGCACCCTCAGCATGTTTGCAGGTGACTCCAAGCTGAGTGATGCGGTTGACACGCCTGAGGGATGGCATGCAGTCCAGAGGGACCTGGACAGGCTCAAGACGTGGGCCCACATGAACCTCGTGAGGTTCAGCAAGGCCAAGTGCAAGATCCTGCACCTGGGTCGGAGCGATTCCTGGCATCAATACAGGCTGGGAGATGAAGGGATTGAGAGCAGCAATGTGGAGAAGGTCTTGGGGGTACTGGTGGATGAAAAGCTGGGCATGAGCTGGCAATGTGCACTTGCAGCGCAGAAGGCCAAGCGTGTGCTGGGCTGCATCAAAAGCAGCGTGGCTGGGAGGTCAAGGGAGGTGATTCTGCCCCTCTGCTCCGCTCTGGTGAGACCCCACCTGGAGCACTGTGTCCAGCGCTGGAGTCCTCAGCAGAGCAAAGACATGGAGCTGTTGGATTGGGTCCAGAGGAGGGCCACAAAAACGATCAGAGGGGTGGAAGATCTCTCCTGTGAGGACAGGCTGAGAGAGCTGGGGTTGTTCAGCCTGGAGAAGAGAAGGCTCTGGGGAGACCTTACTGAGGCCTTTCAGTACTTAAGGGGGGCCTATAAGAAAGATGGGGACAGTCTTTTTAATAGCACCTGTAGTGATAGGACAGGGGGCAATGGTTTTAAACTAAAAGAGGGTAGATTCAGATTAGATATAAGGAAGAAATTTTGTATGATGAGGGTGGAGAAACACTGGCACAGGTTGCCCAGAGAGGTGGTAGATGCCCCATCCCTGGAAACACTCAAGGTCAGGTTGGACAGGGCTCTGAGCAACCTGATGTAGTTGATGATGTCCCTGCTCACTGATGTCCTTTAAAGGTGTGGATGTGGAAGATGAATTTATTCATTCCTAGTGTTCGTCTAACCCATGGCAGTTACCATCTGACTGAGGAGCTCTGGGAAGTGATTGGGCATTTTCAACTGGTATACTTTCTGTTGAATAAGATTATTTTTACCACATAACTTTCACGTTGTAAATCAGATATCCAATGTATACAGTTTGATGGATAATTTCACAAGTCAAACTAAAGAGACAAACTGAAGAGGGGCAAGATAACTTGCCTATTCTAGTCGTAGGTAATTCTTTCAAGAGGTGCAGAGAAAGGATTTTGTTTTAAAGTTGAATTGCTGTTGGCTACAAGTCATTACTGTTTGTGGTATGCCTTTGTATAGATGCTATACCTTTAACAGTCTTTCCTCTGCTGAAAGTGCCTGTGATTTCAGAAGCTAGGGTCCAAATAAGAACACAGATGTGCAGCAAGTTAAAATGTATCTGCTCTGCTCTTCAGGAACCGTTTCTGGGGTGCTCTTTTTATAAAAAAGTATTAACCAACTAAACTGAACTTTCCTTTCTACACATGTGCTGGAGTGTGGTTGTCACCCTGTAAGGTGAAGCTGAAGGACCGGTGAATATTCAGTTTGCCTGTTATTTATGTGAACTTGGCAAACAGGAGCTTTTTTTTTTAAACACCCTGTTATTCCCCAGCTGCTGCATGCTGCCCCACATCCTTTTGTCCCTCTCTGAATCATTATCTGTAACAGCTTGGCATGAATGAGGCTTCATGGGTCTCATTACAATCCCTTTTCCCTACTGGAATTTCTCCTGGGCATGATGGAGATAAATTGATCGAGTTGTATAGGAAAAGCTTGCACTGCAGTGTTGATACTGTTATTGTCTAGATAAATAGGATATTTGAGCTGCCTACTAATAATCTGGCAGCTGCCTGTTAATAATCTTTCATAAAATTCAAACATTTCAAAAATTCTGTGCCCTGGTAGCAGTCTAATCTGTAACAGATGAGGAGTTTTTAAGATGATGATGATCAATTGTTCATGAACAGAAATTAACATAATATTCAGAAATTATTTAGTTTAGATATTAGGATAAGAGATTTACATACATTGGAAACTGGGGAACATTTCAGAAGAGGAGGAGCAGGAAGGAAGAGTTGAAACCTTGGTTAGAAAGGAACCAGGCTGGTGGCCCTAAAAACTTAAAGTGCTAAACACTGGGAGGAGGCTGACAAATATAGAGGAGGACACATGTCACATGGCTGTGATCCCCCCAAATGGCCATGGCTAAAGTTCAGTGCATGTCTGAAAAGGCTGGGAAGAAAGTATGGGTATTTTCTCGTGTGGGGCTGTCGTGGCTGTCCTTCCTACATGCAGTTGACCACCTGGCTTCCTAGGCCATTATGTGCGGACACCATGCCTGCTTGTTTCCCAGCTGGTCTAACTCTAGATCCGTGCCTGTTGTTATTGCATGCATACAGGAGGCATGGATGATAGGCAAAAGGGATGGTGAATATAAAGCAGAGATTGAGGGTGGATTCAGGTGCGTGGACAATAAGGACTCTACATTCTTGGATCTTGGGTTTTGCCTGCTTTGGACTTATAAATAACCTTTGACAGCACTGAGCAGCTCCTTGAGAGAGAACATTTTTACATTTGTAATGGCAGAGGTCAAAAGGTCTAAACAGAGCTCAGGATCTTAGTAAAGTCAATAAATTTAAAGGGAGCATATTTGTAAAGTGTTTGGACAAATAAACCAAATACTGTGCTGCAGTTATGTGTCCTGGTTTGACCCAGTGCAGTACTCCATCCCGTACACATCGTGCTCAGAATAAAGGTGAGGGATCACAAGGGTCACGCCCTCTCCCTTTATGGCCAGGGCACTGATGGGCTCTAACAGCCCTGAGCA
>VZSC01019222.1:284815-325687 GCA_013398225.1 Steatornis caripensis | reverse complement strand
TATCGGTTTTGTGCATATTTGTATATATTTCATTGTTATTTTTTCCCATTGTTATAATACATGATTCTTGTAGTTAGATTAAAGCTGTTTTAACTTTTCCAACCCATAAGTCTCTTTCCCTTTTCTCTTTCCCCCCCATTTTGGGAAGGGAGGGAGTTAACAAAGAGCATCTGTCATTCATTTAATAGCCATCCCAGCTTTAAACCGTGACATTACGGAATCATCAAAGCTAGCATTTCTGGTATTCTAAAACGTGCTCTTCAAGTAGCACATTTATTACTCAGAGGAGGGTTAAGCAGCGAATTCATTTGTGACTAATACCACAGACCTATCAAGGAAGCATATATGTTTTTCAATTGTCTGAATTATCGTTCTTATCTAAACGGATCTATTGATCATTAATGATCTAGAAACCCTTAGGGCATAACAGGTGAGTAAGAAAAATCCAATAAGCTCTCCACCACTGCAGAATACCAAGAAGTGAAAATGCCACTATTGTGTCCTTATAGCATGCCTGTGAAACACTGCATGAATTAGTAAACAAGGTCTTCTGGATGCTACAGGCTGACCTTCAGTTTTCTCAGCATATACAGAGATCTACTGAGTACAGCCTTTCATTCAAACAGTACCTATTTTCAAACTATGTTATAAATTAAAATCATAAAGATAATGGAGTAACATACAAACATGCTAAATTGTTATTTAGGGCCTTAGGAACATCTTTAACATGAACACAGCATTCCCAACACTACTTTTTTTTTTTTTCATTATTTAAAGCCAACTCAAGCATTTTTAACAAATGAGTATGTTCACTTATGTTGCCAATGAAGACATGAGTGAATGTCATAGTTACCTTCCATGCCTTAATGAGTTAAAAATCCTCATGGTGTGACCCCTACTACGTGACAGTGAATGGGGAGAGAAAAATCTAATTTGATTCTTCCAGCAGATGTCATCAAAGATCATAATTTTTTATTGGCTTCCAGCCCTTTAAGCATGTTTATATGTTTAGTAAGAAGCAAGAAGTTCCTGTTTTAAGGAATTGCATTAATAAGAGGACGTCTTAGATTTACCCATAAAAAAGTCTGTTGATATACCATAGATTGTGATGTCAAGAGTATCTGGGGGTAGTCACTAGAGGCCTTATTCAGACAAAGTGTCTTATCTACTGTCCAGTGTCTATCCAGTAATTTTTAATGTGTTTTAGACCAATAAAACAATCTCTCTAGTTCTAGAGCTCTACTGGAATATCTCACCCCTTCCACCAGAAATGCCATTTAGATTAAACCACTTTAATTAAAGCATACTGATTTTGATCTCTTCCTTAAATAATGGGGTTTTTTTCTAAAATATTTTGCTTTGTAGGTATCAACAGTATCAAAGTTAACGCGTGGCCATAGAGTTTAAGGGATAAAACTTTCTGTAGATTTCATCCTCCCTATAATAACCAGGCTTGAGGCCAAGAGCCCATCAGCCCTCTCCATATCAGTGCAGCGCAGAAGATATCTCAGCCATGTTTGGCACTGCAAGCAGGACAGCATGTCAGCTCTGGTTAGCTGTACTAGGAGTCAAGTGGTTTAGTATGGGTGTGGTGCTGCTCTATAACCTGCCTTTGGTACTCAAGTTAGTTTATCCTCTGATGTGGACAGCATGAGCTGTGTTCACTATGGAGTTACTGAAACAGTCAAATTAACTCTGCATAATGCTCCATTGCATGGTACAGACATGCCCTCTCTGCTATGAAATCACTGGTATGTAGGAGGAGAGGGAGGAAGATTCATACCCAGTGAAGTCCAATATTCCTCCTTTAAAGCAGTAATGGAATAGCGTGTGTTGAGTACAGTATTGGCTTTTGCGCAGTGAACAAAGAACAACAAAATCAAATAGTGGATAGCAGCTCAGTATGAGAGCAATCAATCAGTCTTAACTCTGAATAAGGCGTGGGTCATGTAGAAGAAATAGTAGATGTGCATGAAGTAAAGATGTATATCATAATGAATATGCACAGTCTTAATCCTGGTATTTCCTAATTTATTTTAGGAATGGCTATATTTTTCATATCCATGTAAATTATTCTTGTAAGTAATATATGAACATATTTAAGAAATCATAGCTTAATGATACTGTATTCTTCATAATGGTTTACTTTTTTTTTTCCATTTTTGGATGGTGATCTGCTTGTTTTTTCTTGTACTTGGGTATGTATGTGTGTTTATAACATACAGAATAGCAAATGAAATAAAGCTTCCAGTGTACTTTTTGCATACAGCTACATTTGTCTTGGGTTACTTACTATTTTGTCCAACATAAACAGTGCTTTTCAGGATTATATGCCCCAAATAAACTTGCCAGATATCTTTTAGACAACAGACTAGAAAGAAGACCTAACCCAGTGAACACAAATCAACCATGTTTTGTTAAGCTAACCTACTATTAAATATAGTGTAGAATAAAACAGTTTAAAAATCAGAAACAGAAAAAAAAAAAAACAACCTCCGAAAAAAGGAACAGGTGCTATGGCACAAGAAGCAAGAAACAAGGCTTGATGCCAAGGTGGACATGATGGAGTTCTTGACTGGAGAGTGGACATGGGTTCTGCACTGGGAACCTTGAAGGAGTGAACGATGGTAAGTGTGGAGGAGAAAGCAGAGGAAAGAATATCCTGATCTAACAGCATCAGGAAATAACTCAAGAACTAAGTCTCCCTACTTACTTGCAATAGCTGTTAAAGAAATTTGGTGTATCTTGTACTTCTGGTAATTGTCACACAGTAAGTGGTGTGATACCTTACTCATTTTAGGGGCTCCAGATAAGCCAGGTCAGTGATTCACCCTGATTATGAGAACTCCTTTGCACATCTCCAAGAACTAGTTCGTGACTGGACCAAAAATGTTGTCTCTGTTGGGTGTTCTGTCTGGTGAGTATTCCGTTTTTTAGCTGGCCAAGTTGGTGGGTGGTTGTGCTAATTGCCTGGCATGCAGTGCACATCTAAAGAGGCCTCTTGTTTGATTTTGGATAATAATAAAAAATTCTCTTTGATTAATGCAGATAACATACATTAATCCATATCCACTGTTGTATTTTAATGTGTGTGATACATATAGATTTCTGCTTCTTGAAAAAACAAGCATTTTTAAAATTTATTCTTTCCTGATAAATTAATAATGAGTATTTTGCTACCTCTCTGATGGTGCTGGAATCAGATGCTATGTGTGGCTTTTACTCAGACCACTTTATTTCAGGTCTGTTCATCTTGTTTTATCTGCCTGATACAACTCAAATGTTTTCCCTTTCAGTCCTCTGGTAAATTATTATTGTCTAAGGCTATCGTCCTTTTTCCTGCTTATGTGCAAGCATTAGGATAGACATGCTGCATTTAAAGAAGTCTACGCCTTTCTGCAAGAATGGCTCGCTACAGCATTATAATGCATTATTAATTCTGTACTTTGCAGATTAAGATAAGTCACACATTGGGTATTATAATGAAGCTTTGGAATTTAAGGATGTAAGGTGAGGTTGGCACCTCCTTAAGAGGAGTTATGAGGCTAGAGGGAGTTTGCCACTAGAGATCTTCAAGAAATCTTCTTGGGGCCAAACGTGCTTTCATTAATGACCTTTGTGCAATAATGAAGAGTTTGCTAATGAAACCTGCTGTTGGCATGCAGCTGGGAAACATTGTTACCATTCAAGAGAATTACAGTATGATAAAGAGGAACTGAATAACTTTGAGGACAGGCAAGAGTTAAAAGAAGAAATTCAGTAGCTGAGAGAACAGGTTCATGCACTTAGAGACTGTTCACAAGAGCTTTCTCCTATGAGACAGTAGCTGCCACCTAACCCAGTCAAGGTCAGGATCCACTAAGTTTCAGTCACTATTCATGTGAAAAACTGCTTGTGTCTTGAACATCATGGCACTTTTATCAAATCAAAGCTGTTGCAAGTTTTACAAGTTATATATTTTCGTGTCTTTCCTACTTGCACAGCCCTCCTGGAAACACAAAGGAGGTGGCAACACCCAGCAGACACTGAATAGCACAAGCTTGTTTCACCTGCTTAGCACAAGCATAACAGAGGCTTGCCCAGCCAATTTGGAGCTATAATCTGAGTCTCTCAGGAGACTCTGTTAGCAAATAGGACCAAGAATATTCTGTTGCAAGTTTTCTGTATTCTCCAGTTGAAATACTTTTACTACATATAAAATAACTTCATACTAATTGCAACAGGAACAGCACTTGGTCTTACAAATCACCCAGCTACCAAGCTGTGGGGTCATTTTCGCTTTCTGGCCCTGAGACTTATCAAAGTTTTTGTTTGGTTGGTTTTGACAGGTAACTGCCTTTCTCAGTGTTAAACTGACAGGCAATCCATTCCTCAGCAGATAGGTTTCTTGAAGAAGGGTTTGAAACTGCTACGTTTTTTCCCAGCTATATAGGTCGTCTAATGAAAGGTGCCATCTGCCTTGACAAACGTTGCTTCCTGTTTTCTAGGCACGAGAAAGTGCAGTTTCACAACTGGCTTCTGTGCTACTGCTAAAAGCTGAGGCCTAGTGTCCACTCACCTCTCATATACTACTTCTATCATTTATATTGCATTATGGTGAAACTTACCCCTCCCAAAAAAATGTTACTGCCAGGTCAATTGACAAATGTTGGTATTGGAAACAGAGAAGGGGTTGAAATGTCTAGTAGGCAGAGTGATACTGCCACTTGTGCCAGCACTGGCCTGGTGGATGTGATGAAACTGTGCCCAAAGGATCCTTGTTCATCATTAACGTGTTGGAAATGAATAGTACTGTGCTCCTTATGTTCCTGTTGAATTTGGACACAGCCTTTGCACACCAATTTTAATTTAGAAGGAAAGACCAATGAAAATGCATTAGAGGTGTCCATTGTAACAGCAACAGTGGTAACTCGTAATCTCTGCCAACAACAAGTACTATATCAATCCACAAGGATGGGACCCTTGGAACAAAATGCTACCCCAAAGCTGGGTACTTATCTTTTCTGATGGTTTCTTAAATATCATCTGGCAGTGGTCCTGCAGTGACATCTCTTTCTCATAATTGAAAGGCTTTCTCCTCTTCTCATGAGATCTTTTGTGCTGTACAACAGGTTTCAGGTTTATTGTTGTTTCAAGTTCCCTCGTGGATTTTTTCCTTTTCAAAGAGTTTCAAAGTAATCCTTCTTTACTGATCTTTCACAATCACTAAAACATTGGAAGAGCATCCAGACTGTGACAGAAACCAATAAAGTTAAGGCAATTCCCAGCTGAGGGTGATACGGCACCATAAGTCCATCACATACGTTTAGGCGTTAGAGAGAAAATTAAGCAGCTTATTGAAGTCACACCATTGTGCCTGGGTGTTGGAAGGACACACAACACTTCCCACCATTAAATGAGGTTTGGGGTGCTCAAATGCATCTCATTTTCTCTAAACCAAACCTTCATTAGCATCTTTGTTTGAACAGTACAAACTGATCCATGCCCACTGCATGACGGTGGCCTTCAGGGTTTGGTTGCAGCTGCCAGTCCCTCGCAAACTTCATCCATGCAATGTGTTTGCTTTGTGCTGGGAAAATACGATTTTTAAAGGGTCAGATTACTGACTGGTGAAAAGTGGAAATAGCTTCGTAAAACCAATAGTAGTAGGTGCAGAACTGGGCCTCTGTTTTAGTTCTTGAATTGCTTTCCGCAGAGTTTTATTTCTGCTTGCAGGGCATTTTTATTTAGGGGTAGTAAAATTCTAGAAATCAGTGTTTGTAATGGAAACTGTGATCTGACTTTAATGTTAGTCTTGCTGTCTGCTGAAAAAGCCGTATCTTAAGAAATACTGACTATGACGAATCTGCCACTACAACAAAATACGAAAAACCCCACCATATGTACAAATACATAGAGTCCGGTATGGGACCAGACCAGGAAGAAACTTGAGGAGGAAAGCCTTAAAACTCTCCTGTGCCAGATCTCAGAAGTAACAAGCAATATTACCACAGTAATGATGCTTGGTCTATACAGACTAATTCTGTTGTCTCTACAGGACCATTTTGTGTTTTGCAGTGTGCCGAAGGCCCTGAAGTCCAGAACTGCTCTAGAGAAAAACCAACTCTAATTTTGCTTTGCATTCACCTCCAGCGAAGTTAAATTGCGTGCTCCGTGGTTTCTTAGGGATATCCAGCAAAACGTGTGCACCTGTGTGCGGGGGAGCCCAGCTGAGGCTCTGCAGGAGTGGCTGGCAGCTGAGCTAATAGCCCAGCGCTGCCAGAACCTTCTGGGCTGCCCTGCACCAGTGACGAGGCAAGGCTTGAGGAAGGGCTCTGTCGCTTTTGCTCCAAAAAGAAGAACAGTCTTTAAAAAGCAGGTTGTTAGAGGCCTCGCTGCTTTGCCTGGAGCTGCAGAATGACATTTTTGACCCAGAAAGGTGGAGTCATGTGTGATTTCAGAGGAGAGAAAGCAGCTGTGACACCCGGAGGAGTTGCTGGTAGGCAATGAAGCTAAATTATGGTGTTGCAGGGGAGTAAGATCAAGCCTCTTTTAATCCTTAGGGTGAAAGTGGAATGTTTTGCTTTTAAGAGTTAAGATTCTGATTTAAGATTTTGCTTTTAAGATTTAAGATACTGCTTTGTGGTCAGGACTTCTCTGCGTAATGGGCCGAGGGCAGCGGCGTGAGGCTTTCTCCTCTGCGGTGGCGGCAGGCAGCTCCAGCCCCACCGGGGCGGCGAGGCGGTGCGCGCGAGGCGGCAGAGCGCAGCGCCCAGAGAGCGCCGAAGCTGCCCCCTGCCCTCCGTCTTGCAGCTTCTCCGAGCGCCGTGTCTGCTTAGCCCGCCCTCACAGGGGACTGGCAGCCTTCTGCGGGGTCCGGGCACTCTGGCTGGAGTATGCCTGGAGCTCTGCGGGAAGGATGCCGCTAGCAACTGTCCTTCGTACCAGCGCCGGGAAATCCGGACGAGAGCCGCAAGATGGCGCCGGCGGGCGGCCGCCCAGCCTCGCCTCGCGCCTCCGCCTCAGGGAGCCCCCGGCTCGGCGGGGAGTGGGGAAAGCCGTGCGGTAGCTCGGTGCTGCGCTAGGCGGCAGGGACCAGCGCCGCGCTTTGACCTTCGTAAGTCTCCGAGCGCTTGAAACCGAAGTTTTGCACCGTATGTGAGCACAGCCCACGTTAAACTCAAAAGTGCTGTGTATGGTTTCCAGTCTGGGATTCCGGGTTCAGCTTCCTTTTCTAATGCCCCTTTGCCTTAAAGTTGTAAGCAAGCTTCTTCTGAAGGGATTGACAACGTAAGTGCTTTGATTTTTAAGGGTAATGAGAAGCACTTGATCACAGCTTTAAGGTAAGGCTTTCCTGTGGTGGTTGTCCCTACACAAAGACATGGCAATATCAACTTGCTCAGGGTGGTTTTTGGAGTATCTTGAATTTGCCTGGTGGTGGTACATGGGGAAAGAACTTCTGTCCTGTTTACTTCTAATTCTTAACAGGCTTGAGAGAGGAGAAGGCTGGATATGGAAGGTTAGGTTCTTCCTCTCACTCCCAAAAAAGGTTTGTTTCTCACCAGAAAAAGAATAAACTCTTGGTAGACAGTTTGGATAGGTGGTTCAGCCTTAGCAGGAAGCATGTGGAGGAATTGGCTGAATCCAGTCTCGTCAAGGACACTAAAACGAAGGATCTGCATCCGTAGTAGTTTTATTCTTGTCTTTATCCTGTTCATTTATGTAGATATGGCCTAGAAAGCAAGTTAATATTATGCCTTGGTCTGTATGAGGGATCTTGCTTCCAAATGTAGGGACCCACAGTAGAGTGGGAATGAGGTTATAAAATTATTACATCTAAAGTAAAACTGACTTCAGAGCTGGATGGTGGGGCTGGGGAGAAGGATGTGAAGAGTTTTTTCAAGCCTGGCAGGAGAAACTAGTCTAAAGTGAGGATAGCTTAAAAAACCCCTTCAGTTATGACTGCCAGAGGAACACCTAAAGCAGCACTGTGATGTGAGGAAAATGCCAAAAAATGCAGCTCACTAATGACGTCCAGTCAATTTTTGAAAATAATGAGTTACTGTTTCTGAACCAAGTTTCCTGTCATCCCTAGACAATCTATTCCAACTCTAAACCCTTATTTTAAGAATTGACATTTCAAAACAAGCTGTTGGAATTTAAGTGGTGCTGCAATTGACCATCTGCTATTTTTCTAATTCTAGCTTATGTTTGAAATAAATCTGGCTCATATTCACAAAAGTATGTTCTACGACTTGCATGTTCTGTCACTGCATGATCCTCTTGGTTTTATTCATAGATTGCGTGGGTACCTGGGGATGGGTCTCAGAACTGAAGAGGTCTGTTCTTACCCTTCCCTTCCTCCAGATTACTTTAATAATTTCCTGTATTTGCACATACCATCTTTTAACTTGGTTTTTCCATTACTGTATTACTGTATCCAATTAATTATGGGCTTGTNGTTTTATTCATAGATTGCGTGGGTACCTGGGGATGGGTCTTAGAACTGAAGAGGTCTGTTCTTACCCTTCCCTTCCTCCAGATTACTTTAATAATTTCCTGTATTTGCACATACCATCTTTTAACTTGGTTTTTCCATTACTGTATTACTGTATCCAATTAATTATGGGGTTGTGTTCTAATAGTTGCACTAAAGCTTCACACAAAGAATAGAGGTGTTTGGATCTGAGTACTTCCCTGGTGTGTTATGCCAAGTGCTTTGGCATCTAGGTCCAGGCGACTTCTGTCCCTGTCTTTTGAATCATCTACTCTTCGTGTAACTTAAGTCTGTCGTTATATTACTTGCCCGTTACGGGAGAAATAGCTACATGAAATGCTGCAGAAAGGACGTGCTTTTACTTTTTATACGGGCGGAACACCTAATCCTATTTCCAGCCACACAGTTAATGTACTTTGGGCTGCCCGAGAACAGAATCACAGCCATAAAAGAGCCAGAGGAGGATCTGTGTTTTAACTGTTGTACTATTGAACACTGGGTACCTTATGTGTGACTGCTATTAATAGTTAAAAAGCAATTTAATGCTATGCTTTGTTGTATAATGAAGCAAAACAAACATGTTTTCTTCCTCCTTTCCACAAAACAAAAGCTGGCTATCTAGAGATTTCCAAAATGCGTTGGTATTAGGGAGCTCCTGGAAGAAAAATTAAACGTGGGGTAACTAATAGAGTTTATTTAAACTTGGGAAATTATATTGCTGGTTTCCAAGCACAGTAAGCTGCAATACTTACTCCATAAGAAAGCACTGAAATCACTTAACTGTTAAAGATTTGTGTGATAAATGTACATCATGAGTGCAGTAATTGTTTTGCTCTAAACCTGTAGCTGATACTGTACCTGCAAATATCTTATCAAAACACCTTTTCATATCCAAAAAGGTCAACCGTAGCTTTATTTGTAAGCTAGTACCTGAGATTGCCATGTAACTTGCACCCATCCCCTGATGTGGGGAGCACTTTTTCTTCTTGCCTAGTATGTGAAGAAGTAGCCAGGTTACAGAGCAGTCGAGTCAGCCCAGTTTGACAGAAGCTGAGCTTTTTCTTGTTGAGCTTTTGTCGCTGTTCGTCACCATACAGTCTCACCGTTTCCTTTGCAATGGCTCTAATGCATGGCTGACTGCAGCAAGTTGACTCAGAGAGCTGAACCATCTGGCAGAAATCCTCCTGAGCTCACTCCTTGTTGGGTTAGGTGCCAGTTCTAGAAAAAGAGTTGACATGCATAGCCTGGGGTAGGCATTTCCTGCATTCAGACATGTATGTGCCCTAAACGTTGTCATCTGAACAAAGGATAAACAGACTAAGATGAAAGAGAGGTGACTGAGGTGGTCACTAGAAAATGCTCGCTGACTGTCCTTTAATACAACTAGATGCATCAGATGGTAGAAGGTTGGGAGTAAGAAACAGAACTAAGGAGGGAAATTACTCTGTGCATTTACATTGAACTTAGTTGTCAAGGATTGGATCTTGTCTACGTTTATTAAAGTCCTGTGTTTATGGGAGATTCAGTCAGGGCTATAGGACACCAGAGCACCACCTTTGACTCAGGAACTCTGCCTGCCATAAATCTCTGGAGGCTGGAAGAGTATTTTGAAAGAAAAAAATATTACGTTTTTGCTCCCTGTATTTGCTGTTCACTGCTGCAGAGGACAGGTACGAAGTCAAACAAAGACAACTTCTGACCCATGTTGTTCAGATGCAGTATGTTAAACACTTAGCAGGCTTAGGAAGGGAGTTGGACTCCCAGGAGTTCTAGCGCCTTACTCGTAGACAATCTCCTGTAGTAGACTGGCTATATGCAAGTGTAATGCAAGGGGCTCCTTTTGCAGTTAATACCTGCTGGGTTTTAATCCTCTGAAGTGCTGAACGCACTTTGTCTATGGATAAGTAATGTCTGTACTTCAGGCATCTAAAATAAAGTAGGTGGCTGTAGGTGCTCAAAGGAAGGAGACTGAGTTGCAAGAAGGAAATGGTTTCAGTCAGCATTTTCTTTCCCAATACTACATTCCTCTTTTTTTTTAGGATTTCAAAATGCTTCAGGTCATATGTAACACAGTACTTATGCTTTAGATACAGATGTGCATACAGGCATGTTTGTGTCCTCTGTAGGCAGTGAGGTGCAGAATAAAATGATACTAAAATACATAATTTTGAAACGTACTTCTCAATAGTATTCAGCACCCAGTTGGAATAGTGCAAAACCCGAAAACTTCAAGAGATAAATGAAAAGCAAAATGAGAAGAGCAGCCTGCCAAATGCTGCTTGATTGTGCTCTTTGGCAAGGTGATTTCTGTAGGTGTTGACTTTTCAGAAGCTATTTTGAAAGAAGCCAGCATTTTTATTAGCAAATGCAAGGAGCACAAGTACTTGCAGTCAGCAGAAGGTTTGCAGTGTCAGGTTGCCGTACAGAGGAGCAAAGAACTCAGTGCTATTTATATTCCTTTTCATTTGAGAATTTTCAACTGGTTTGCGTCATGTAAGTCCAAATATTGCCAGATGTCGAATATTTTCAACTGCCAGTGAAGTCACTAGGATATGAGGTCAATTAGGACATAATGAGATGCTGAGCTCACACCATCAACCCTATCCTGACTCTTCAGAAGAAATTTTTCTGAAATACAACCATGTAACTTTAGTCCTCATCTTCTTCCCTGTTTGTTAAAAAAGGCTACTATCTAAGAGAAAATCTGTACAGATTAGTGTTGGGCAAAGGAGAATGGTTATTAAAGAGTGGTTATTGTTAGCATAGTCATGTTGTGATTAATGGGCTTATCAAAACTCAGAAAAATTACAGAACTTACACAAAGGAATGCAGTATCTGCTACCAGCACAGTACTTAATAACAAGGCAAAGCATGAAACATTGTTTGATGTAATTAATAAAATCTATCATGGGATGCAGAAAAGTATTTGCAACTGCATCAGTCCTTGAGGAAAAAGCAGATATGACAGCTGTGGTGACAGACTAGATGATACATTAAAGAAAAATTAACATATCTTCGGGGATCTTTTTAGCAGAAGGTGAAGGGAAGCTTTTCTTCATGAGCGGGAAACTGCAGTTGTCTGAAAGCATGGAGAAAATCATAGTTAGAAATCTTCACTCTTAAAGCAAGCATTCTTAAAATAGACCCCTTTATATGTGCCTGCATGTTTTACATAACCAGTGCTAATTGTTCAAATAGCAGTTTCAGCTGCAGTTGTGTTTTTACCCTTGCATCAGCTAATGACTCCTTGTAAAGAATGCACCCACTATTTTCCTCCTCTATTTCAGCTAATAATATCCTATAGTAATGAAAATGCAGTGAGTATTCAAGTTCTTAGTTTTAGCTAAACTATACCATAAAACTAATTCAGCCTTCAGAACTGTGAGTCATTGTATTCTTGTCTTGCCCACATAGTTGTCTGGCTTTGCCTTTCCTTAAGCACAAAAATCTTGCAGGTTTTGTGGCCTGTCTGTTTAGTGTTGGCTTCAGCCCCTTAAAAGATGGGCGTGCTTTTATGGTTTCGTGATTGCATATACCTGTGAAATAGAAGACAATAAGCATGCTGATCAAGTCATGAGGCACAAGTACCAAACATTGTATCTAGGAATAGCCTAAGATCAGGAGGCTAATTTTAGGGTGGTGCTGCTACAATTGCTTACCAGAGAAGTTGTGCCCAAACTTGCAGAGAAAGAAGTCCGTGCTGCCCCTGGCATCAAATGAATATATGTGGCATTGAGACAGAACCACACCTTTCAGTCACCTAAAATCTGGCATGAAATAGAGGCAGAAATTGTAGAAAAGGCACCACGGTTGTCTTGCAAAGATAGACAGTGCAAACTTGAGAGGAGGAGGAAGGTCTACAGTATGCAAGATGTCTACAGACTTGTAACCCGCCAACACTGGTACAAAATATGGAGTATGAAATAATTTGAGGATTCCTTGTGAGAAGTTCTTGCTGTTGCCCAAGTTCTTAATAACCTGACCACCACCTGTGTTAGTGCTGCTGATAATGATGGTCACCACGCATAAGACTTTCGTCTTGAAGGCAGAAAGCCACTCGTCTCAGTTTGGCGAATAGTACGTGTACAATCAAGTCCTCCACTGGTTCAGGATGTAAAGATGTTTGAGCCCAAATACTCATGTAAGAATGTAGTCTGCTCGGTCTCATGGCTTTGGGCATTGATGAGATCACTTTGGTCGTGTTCAGAGGAGGGGCAGAGGTCGATTTCTAGTGTTTCTTCTGTCAGCAAATTGGTGATTTTCTGACCTTCCTAACACTGTAAACTGGCACTTAAACATCTAGTTCTTATCTTATTAATGAGAAGATATTTTCATTGCTGTAACTGAATTACTTCAAATAATTGAGATCTCACTGGGCATATGGCCAAAGCTCTGAGCTAGAAAAATCAAATCATTTATGGATTTTTCTCCTCCTTATTCAGCCTGCTTGAACCACCTACTGATGCAAGGCCTGGAGGTCACAGGTTGTCATAAAGCTGAATGTGAGATTATTTGAAATGAATCTCATCAAGTTGGCTTAGATTCATATAAAACTATGGTATATTCCCTTAACCCAGCTAAGCTCATCTTCATACAGAGCTTTCTAAGCTCATCTTTCTTTTTTCTACTTTCTATTTTTGTCTATCTAAACCATCCAGTTGCAGAGCACTTGAAGGACTATGCAATGAGTTGTATTTTGAAGAAAAAGCCTCACAACTAGTTGGTAACAGTCAGGCATGCTCTATCAGGATGTGAGCTACATCTGTTGCGTTCTTCTTGAAACATTTCTTCAGCTGGGATCTGTTCACTGACTTTTGAGATGCTGGCCAGAAAAAAAAAAAAACAAAACCACAAATGCCAAATGCTTCTAAGATTGTGGGGAATGCCCACTAGCTGCCTATTATGGGATCCATTTCACTATGTGTCTGAAGGAGGAACATCAGTCTGATAGTAACTGTGTTCCTCTGAGGCAGTAAAGTTATGCACCTCTGTTATTCTGGCCTAAAGAGATCTCTACAATCAGAAGCTGGGTTCTAGCTGGAGTGGTGGATGATACCAAGGTTGCTTCCACTCTTAGACTATTACCATTAGCATGAGAAGGAGCAGAGTATGGGAGCTGTGTGCTGACCTGAAAATGAAATGCGTGGATGTTCTCACTTGATTTGCTTACTCTGCCATAAGTGTGGTTTTAATGCTTTTTTTTAGTAGGGCAGTGTTGTTGGGCAATGGTAAACATAGTGCATATGCCCATCAGCGTAATTCTAGTTCATTCTCCTCCACTTCTCCTGATTATTTTTCAGAAGGTTACTAAAAAAAAATGAAAGGAAAACACACCTGCTAGGTGAAGACACATGATTCAAATGTCAGGAGAGAACCTCCTCCATATGTACTGTAATAAAAGCAAAGAATCTTAAAATAGACTTCTGTGACTTGCATAATAATTGAAATACGGTTTACTAGGGAGGCAGCATCAATGTAACTAAGGAACCTTCTTTGTCTGATGGCCCTGGATGAAGAAATGGTATATCAAAGTGCTTCAATTACTGCTTGAAGAGTATAATCTGTGTCAGATCAAGAACACATTATGCACCCTGTTTCTCACCATCTGCCCAACAACCAGTTGAACTTAATCTGCAAGTGAGAGAAAAGCAGCCTTCAGTAACTTGAGAACATGACATTTATCACATTTAATATCTACTGAAGAAAATGTCTGTTAATAAAAGGGTGCTGAGTCTGGCACTAAAATAATAATTGGGAAGTTCTTTGGGTTTCTGTCTTCATTTTTTATATAAAACCATCAATGAAATGCTATCATTTTGCTTGTCAATGTGTAATTGCCTTTTAATTATTGGCTGCTAAGTAGTCATTTTTTCACATTTGCTGGTTTCAAAGGCAAAATCTTTTCATAAGACTTTCTCAGCCTGAAGGAAATTAAACTGTTTCACCATCTTAAACTGTAGATATATCTTAGGTGTATCTTGTGTTCACCACAGTGCTTTAATTGTGTGTTGCTTGATGATGAATGAAGGTACGTGCATAGACTTCAGTCATCACCATATCATAATGTCAAAACCTAGGTATTCCAGCTGATTAATTTGGAGTGGGAGGGAAGGATGAGGGAAGTGCCCATGTTGATTTTATAATTGTTAGCTATGGCTATCTTGTGAAGAGTTAAACTTACCTGAAACATTCAATGGGAAGCAGCAGCGCAACACTGCAGGGATGGTTGTTGGCGATAGAAGTCTTTAGGAAGGAGGGGCTTGTTCTGTCTCTTGCCTTTCTAAAAGTGGCGTGATAACATCCTCTTTGTGACAAGAAACAGGTATATACATTCATCTGGGCTCTGAACGCTAATAGGGAATAACTAAAGGCATTGGCATGAGGGATGTGTCCATGGGGCAACTTCTGAAGATCTGATTCATCATGCACTGGAAGTTGGTTGAATGAGGCACTTGTTCTTCTCCCAAGATGCTCGCTCCCTCGTGCAAAGTTTCCGATGTGCTGCTGTGGCTCTCCTGTGACTGAACAGTTGTATAACACAAGTCTGCATTCAGCATAGCATAGCATAACGTAGTAACAGAAAGCTGACACGAACTGATGGTAAGAGCAGTCATCAGCCTGAGTGGTGGGCACACTCTTGTGCTCTACAAGTGTGCTGTGTTACCTGTAGTATACTTACACTGTTAATGCCATCCTGAGTGTAATGGTTTTTGTTTGGGTTTTGTTTTGTTTTTTTTTAAATTTAATTTCAGAAGATAAATTCCAAATATTTTCTGTAAGCTAGTTTTTCTTTGGCAGCTTCACAAGTGAAAACTAAGTTTTGATGGCTAGGATCAGATTCCCTTAGATACATATACACAAAATCAGATCCTAGAAGGCAAGGAAGTCATGCTGTTCTATCCCATTATTGTGTGTAAGGAAGGTATGTCGAAGACTTTTCCTATTGAAATTTACAGAAGTCAGTATTTTGCTGAAATCTTAATAAGCTAACAACACTAATCAGTCACATCCTGAAATTATTTTAAAGAGAACTTAGTTGACAAGGAACAAATATTCCACATGGTGATCAGTGCTTTTACAAGTCATTCACCAAGATTAGTGGTGTGCTTCTACTGATGCTGGATCCAACTGCGAACCTTGCTATGAACTTCAAGCCCTTCAAGACTTTCAAGGGACTTTTTTTCCTGGAAAACACTTGGACTCTCTTGATGAGAGGATTTTTAGTGCGTAATAGTGAGGACAGGCTTAGCTACATTAAAAGCAATTTATTTTACTGGGAAAATTTCGAAACAGTATATATCATTGACTTTGAGCAATCTATAAAGTTTTGGTTTTTAAAAAGATTATTAAATAATGTTCTTGCCAACTGTTTGGAACTTCATGATATTGACTTATGCTTCATCAGCTTCTCAGTATTCAAGTGAACTTTGCGGCTAGATTTGCTTTGCTCTTTTTCTATCTAGAACTTCATATGATATGGTGAAAAGATGGTATCTATAAAGATAATAAAAATCCTGAAAGAAAGGGCGGCATTCAGCAGTTCATGTTAAATTCTGCCGAAGGGCTCATCCAACTTTATCTGTTAAGCTGTGGTATCTGAAAATTCTTGCTTTGTTGTAAGCCGAAAACATAAAGCAACCTGTCTCTGTTGCATCTGAGACAGAGCCAACACATAGTAATGGGTCAGCCTTTCTGTATGCTCTGGCTACAGTGGTGCTGGAATAATCCAAATGTACATGAATGCACATGCACGCATGTGCAAGTAACAAGAGTCTGTGCTGTGGGTCTGTGGTGAGCACAGGCATGTTAACTGGAGCTACTGAAGTCTTCCCCTGCACAACAGGAGATTTTCTTTCACAGAGAGAAGTCCTTTAGCAATTTTTGTTTGTGTTATTATGGGTCATCTCTGCATCACAGTGACTTTACAGTATGGAAAAAAAGACTGCAATTTTTTTTTTTTGTGAATGTGAAATTCTTCTTAACAGTCTTCTAGGTTGTTTTGCCTATGATAAGTGTCAAAAATGAATTGTAGAGGGAAGGGGGGGTGCCTTGAAATCAATATTGAGAGAAATCTAACTTGAGTAGAATCTGACATGTTTTTTTTCCTATTTCTTTTAAATAAGAAGGGTAAAGTTTCAGTTGCAAGTAAAGAAAATTAAGTTGAGCTATGCTGATTTGTCAGTTAGGGTTAGTCCTTACTGTGTGCATAAAACTAGTTCAAGGAACAAAGAGCTGGATACTCCATATCCTTTGGACCTGTTCTACAATGTACACGGGCACTCAAAACACAAATATTCTTCATGGCAAACAAAAGTAAAAATGAGTGCTTTGTGCCTGAATGTGTAGAATACCAAATACAACAAAGCTAGGAGAAACTACTTTTCATTTTGTAAGTAACTTTGATGTAGTTGTATGGGTTTCCTCTTCTAATTCCTTTCAAGTTTTGTAAATCCTTATTTTTTTTTGGTTGAGGGGGAGTAATAGCCCCAGAAAGCATACTTCAGTGTCACAAAAGAAACAGTACATGAAAAGGTAAGAGAGTCCTGGTTTCAATCTATGACACTATAAGCTTGATCTGAAAGGGAGTTTCGTTAAAATAGGTTCTTGGTGTTTCTAAGCAATCTCAGGTTTAAGAATATTGCGATTCTTTTACTGTCAGACAGTCTGATTAGTCTGAAGTAAGAAAACTTTCTATTTCCAGCTCGCAACTAGGAGAGAAAAGCAGCAATGTTTACAGCTAGTGTACGTGGATTTCATGTTTACATGTGGTTACTGGAACCTGCCCTCTGGGGAAGATGGTGCTATAAGATTGAAGACTCTTCTTGTAACCAGTGAAGGACAAACATGTAACTTCAGATTCCTGAACAGTACTTTTGCAGCTTAGTGATTCCAAAATCCCTTTCTTCATACTCGAGCTGTCAGCTAAATATGTTCGGAAAAAAATTTTACTTGAGCAGATGTGATATAATTTACTGTCCATTAAGTTTCTTTGAGTGAGCTCTGCTTCAGTATTAGAGAAAACTGTGTAAATATACACCCTCTAACTTACAGTCTTGCCAAATCTTTCACGTTCCAACCCAACCAGCTTCAATCAGTTAATGAAATTATTGGTCTCTGATGCAGATTCATTGTGTTAGTCTACTGGAAAGAAAGCAGTCTAGTGAAATGCTCAGCAAAGCCCAACGGCAGTGATGCATGAATTAGTGGTGTTAAGCCTGCTTTAGCCTCCATCTGTATTCTCTTTCAGCTCGGCTAGATATTTATCTAACAGGAAGAAAAAAATGTAGCTTTTGGCAATGGCATCTAGCAAAATTTCAGTAGGAGTTCTAGATTTCTACTGCCAGTGAAACAAGTTAGAAGGTGATATTCATAGCAACTTCAGTGGTTCTTACATTTAATGAATGAAAGTAGAGGGATAATTGCAGTTGCAGAGTTGGAGAGGGTTTCCCTGGTTTTTTGGTGGTTTTTTTTTTTATTCTTTGTCTCCACTTGGCATAGTAATTGCTATAGTTAGGTTTTATCTGATTTAGCTGCCTAACTGGACCTCATTAAAACTCCTAAAACATTGGAGGAATTCTTAATGGTGGTGGTGGGGAAAGTGAACAAAGGGAAGGAGAGAGAGGGGAGGAGATGAAGGATTTTAAGAGAAATCCTTCTGTTTTTGAAGGGAAGCTGAAAACAGAAACTGTAAGCACAATTTTTTTGCCAACTCTAAAACTTTTGATACGATTTTAGGTGTCAGGTCTCTTCTCTATAAAGAATTACTTAACATTTACTACTGTACCATATATTAATCTTGTTTGGAGTGTCATTCCTCTAACAAGTAGGTTACAGTTAAAAGTTTATTTATGTAATAGGAAATAGTCAAATTCATGGTTTCTTACATATGTGAGGCTATCAGGCCTTTTATGGTGGATGATGGAAACCTCATTGTTAACATTAGACTAAAAAAAGGTATAAAAAAATTAAAATAAATTCTGCTCCCCACCCCCCCTCTTCCAAAGATGTGCCCCTTTCTGTAATATAGTGTTTCTGTGTAAGTAGTGGCTGAGGCTGGATCATGAGCTGGGACTGCTAATCCCTGTTGTTCTTAATGAGTGCTCTCAGAATAGTGCCCACGAATATGTCAGAATACTGGGTTGTATAATTGGTCTGAAATACTTACTATGATCTCTGCAATTTGGGGTGTTTCTGCTGGTGTTCCTTACACCCCTCCATGAAAGCTCACAGAGAGGGAACAGATCTTAAACCAGTAGCTTAAATCAGTATGGTCCATTCAGGTTAACAAGGCTGTGTCAGCCTTAAAAATTGTTGTTTAAGAATTTTACCCTCTCTCTCTGCTGTTCCACAATTTTTTTAAACCTATCCACTTAGTGGCATTGATGGACAAGAGTAAATAATGCATAAAAGATTCTGTTCATGCCAATACGATAGATTTGCCAAGAGTGATAGCGTTTGCAGTTAGTAGAGTTTTTCTAATATGCCATGACTGCTGACATAAAATAGTGTGCTCTCTGCTTCCCCCTCAAAAAAAAAAAAACCCAACCAAAAAACCTTAACTGCTGCCCTTCTCTTCCCCCACCCACTATAGTAAAGGCAAACCTCTTCTAGCTCTGTTCTAATAGTTATGTTCACTGGAGGATTCAAGCAAATTTCAAGCAAACTTCACTGCTTTGCTCTGACTGTCGGTCTGGACTGAATCTTGGCATCATGTGCACCTGCATGGTCCGTAAGAGGATCTTTTCTTTAATCTTGATGTCACCTCTCTCTAATTGTTGTAGTTGGTGCTGCTGAATTGCTCTCCTGTTTATTAGAAGGGGGATTTTTTTTTCTTCCTTTCTTTAATGAGAGTCTTGCGCTAGGAATTCCTGATCTCTTCCCATGAGCACTCTTTATCCCTCTGTAAACTTTGGGGGTTTGTGCTGCTGCCTGTAGACCTCAGTAAAGCCTTTCTCTGTTGTGGGGATAATTTTTTTCCTCAGTACTCCTTGAGATAGGCCCATTTAACAAGGGTTTTGTCTATTTTTCTACTGCTGCGTCAAACTTCAGTGCTCCCTAAATTCCTGTCTAAAATCTGGAGAAGCTTTACCCTCTTTTTTTTTTTTCCTTCTAGTTATAAGCTCTGTCTTAAGGAAGTCTTATTCTTGTGCCCTGATGCCTATATAATGCTCCTTTTCTAAGTCAATAGCAGAAACTGAACTGAGCTGTTTGAGCCTGTGCTGCCTGAAAGAGAGGGGCCTGCTTTGTTGATGAAAGTAGTAAGCAGGATCATTAATCTCCCTGTGAGGCAGTGCCATCATTAGGGAAGGACAGACTGACATACAGACTAGGGAGGGTTTTACCTTAGTTAACTGATCCAGATACCTTGCTTGGCGATCAAGTAACAAGGAACAGGCATGGGGGAACAGCTGCTGCCCAAGGGGAACCCTTGCGTGGATTGTGAGTGGCTGTGTTGCTGTAAGGGAAATTGTAATTTAGCTCTTTGTACAATAAACAAATCCAGGAAATAAACTTTATTTAACCTAATTGAACTCCAGCTGCAGAGCAAGATGTATTCAACTTTGTAATGTTCTCCAACACAGAAACAGTGCAAGAACTTTTTATCCTATCTCATACGGAATATATTCTGTTTCTAGTTCATGAAGATGGATATGAATCACGTGGCATCTTTTGTCTTGATTTAGGGTATTCATTAAAGATGACTTAAACGTTGACAGTAAATGTTTTAGTTATTTTCTAAAAGCTTAGGTTTTGAGATACAGGAAAGGAGTAGGTTTTTTCTTTTTGTGGTGTTGTTTTGGTTTTGTTTTTAAAAGTGTCATAGACATACTACAGTTTCAAGAAGTCTTGTTAATATTTAATTTCTTTCTAAACTAGTCCACAGATTCTTTCCTCTTTATTGCAGACAAGTATGTCCGTTAACTGACTGATTTCTTCTTATTTTACTGTACAAATGTCAAGCAGTTTAGAAATAGTACAGCGTAAATATACAGCACTGAAAGTACCACTTAATTGGAAAAAACTGTAAGTTAGCATGGTGGTAATCAAGTAATATTTTAATTTTTTTTTTTTAATTAAAATGTCTTCTCCCACAAAAGGGAATCCTTTCTGTGGAGAAGCTTGAGGAGAAAAAAAAAAAACCCACACAGTTTTTAGGCAAAGGCTTTAAAATCAGATTTGAGACTAATGCTTTTCACACAGAATCACAGAATGGTAGGGGTTGGAAGGGACCTCTGGAGATCATCTTTGCTGAGATTGTCCCAGGGAAGGAATTAATATTTTGCAATGAGCTATTCGTTGTATTTGTTCTGCATGTTGCCTAAAGTTAATGGCTTTGAAGAAAGAATATAGTTATTTTAGTCATATTTGGATCTTTTATCATTTTAAAAAAAATGATTTGAATAAATTAGTAACTTCTTAACAGTAGACATGAATTAGTTTCAAATATTTTCTACTCTCTATCATCCAAAGTGGTAACATTCTCTAGGCTTTGATAAATATTGATTTGATAAATATTTATTGATAAAGTAATATTTTGTCTCGTCAGAGGAGAAAGAGGATTCTTTCTTTCTTGCTGCTGGATTGATGTCTGTTGCCTCATTGAAACAAAACAAAAATAATGATGCAATGTTGGCTTTGTGGAGATATTCCTGGACTCTCTTACCAGACGTAGAGAACTGGAAAATGTGCTTTAATGAAGAAAGCTTGTGGCACTTTACTTTTACTCCTCCTTTTGCATTTGTCACAGCTATTAAGTTGTTTTGCTTTAAAGAAAATAACAAAAATTAACAAGGAAAGTTATTTCCTATATATCGGACTAACAAAGAATAACAAGGAAAAAACATATACAAAAGTGAGTCCAGGAGGACTGGCTCACTTTTACCAAAGTTTTTTGAGGGGCTTGGCATTTATTTTGCCCTTGCAGATTGAAGGGTATTTAACTTCTACATTCAGACCTTGTAAAAAGGACCTTGCAATTGAACTTTCAAGAGGATAGAGGTATTGTAGGGTGACATCAGTTTGACTTTTCTGGAAAATGCAACAAATCTAAGTTGCTAGCACCACAGAAGTAGTATTGCCTGTCTCAGGAGTTCTTCTCTTTGCCACAAACTGGCTTTAAAAGACGTTACCAACAGATGTCCTATTACAAAACACCAAGTCACCTTATTGCTGTATGCTGAGTGTTTTTAAATGCCATTTGATTATCAGAATAGAGCAGGATGTACTTACAAGCATGAAAAGAGATCTACTGAGAGAGATGGATGATGATGAACTTGTGTTCAGATTCTGCATAGCAAACAGAAGGTCCTGCTTAACAGAAAACCCCAATGATAATAACTCCTGGATTATGGCTATCTATTTTGCCTATTATCAAAATGGCAACTAGAATTGTTACTGTTCTTAACAGCTAGCAGTGTGTTCTGCAGCCTGGCATCACTGAGTCCTGCAGATATTTTACAGAAACATTATTTTACTGATGAGTCATCCCCAGAACACGGCATTTTAATGAAATAATGCTTGGCATGCAATAGATAAATCTAAGTTAAAACTGGTGGAAATTGCTTGAGCTAGGGGAAAAATTGAAATTGAAACAGGGTTGGGTTTTCTTTCACAGCTTGAAGTAAAATTAATATCACCAGAGAATAAACAGCAGATCAGATGCTTCTCTTTAGTCCTTCCAGTGGTCCTTCCCTTGAGAGAAAAAACCAAACACAGCATAGAGTTGTATCTTGTGTGACTGGTAAACACTTAATACTAAATGTAAAATTTTTATTGCACCTTGTTTTTTCACTTTGCTTACAGGGTGAGTTGTTTTCTTATCTTTTCTCATAATCCTCCACCTTCTGTCTACCCTTTACCCTTTACTTTCCACTGCAAGAGCTTAAAATGTTCTTTGCATGGATTGCTTACCATGCAAATCTGTATGTGAATCTTGATTCTGTATCATCTTGTTCCTAAGGGACTTCAATTGGGAAGTCCAGATGAAGGAGGAGGAAGGGCTGTTGTCAGTTAGGACGTTACTAGTAGTGACACTTTACACTACTTTTCCATGGCATTAGTGACCCACCAAGAATTGACGTTAATTCTGAGAGTTGAAAACTTTATTTCTGAAGCATTTGCACTGGAACCTTTCTAACACCCTGGTGAAAAAAACAGAAGTTTGCTGAGGCAGGCCCTGGTGTGGGAAAGCGTGAGGCTGTTGTAAATAATGCACGAGCCTTGAGCAAATTTCTGTCGCTAAAATGACTATATTATTTACAAGCTACAGAGAAGCAGTCTCTTCTGCGATTTCCACACTTTACAAATTGGGATCCATGGTCTATATTGCACTTCTTTATCAACACCTAGGTAGAAACACCATCCGAGTTGTTTAGCCTTAGTGAATTGTCCTCATCAGGTTTTCTAGGCTATTCAGTAGTTACCACTAAAAGACTGATGGCAGGATTCAACTTTGTCTTTATTTCTTCAGCAGCAGATGGAGCATTCTTGGCTCTAAACTGGGAATTTGTTTCTATGATTCCTGTACAACTGACTTTGTAGTATCTTATTGCTACCTTTCCAGTTGGAAACGCAGCCAGCTTGGACTCCTTGCATCTACTAGGCATTTGTCTAAATGCAACAAATTGCATCCTGTAACAATAACTACAACAAATTAGAAGATCTTTTAATTAACAGGACATTAAATAAAGGAACTCAGACTGTTAGCCGATAGAGACTCATGTTCTTTTATGATTTCAACAGATCTACACTGATTTATTTCAGCTGAAGTTCTTTGCCCTTCTCCCCATTGTATTGAAAAAGGCTGTTGTGGTTAGCACTGTTTTATGGTTGTGGTTAACCCGAGTTCCTGCTGTGCAGATGGCATTAAACACAACAGTTCTGGCCTATGTTAATTGCTGATATAATGATATCTACATCTCAACTTGAAGTGATGTTTCAGATTAGTGAAATCTGTGTTTTAGCACAGTGCTCTTTGTAAATGTCACACTACAGTTGCCTGAAGATGTGTCAGCTACACTAATGTAGCTGATGGTTGAAGACTTCACTTCTTCTAGTCTGAATATTTTTTGCAAGCAGCCAGTGGAATGTAATCCTATACAGGAAACTGGGTAGTTGAAAACACAGAACTGGGAGGTGCTAAGGAGGAAGAGACATGGTATGATTTAAACGGATTGCACCTTACTCTTAAACCCGTATTAATTTGTAGCTTTTTTGAAACTGTATAGGTTGGAAAATGCAAGCAACAGCAGCCTTAAAGTGTTTGGATGCCATCTCAGTGACTGAAAAATAATTACTTGGATATCCTCCAAGACTTCATAATAAGTAGTTGTCCAGGTTGTTGAATTTCAAAAATTGTCATTTAATTCATTAAATCTGTGGCAACCTAAGGAACTGAACCGGTGTCTCCTATGTGGACTATTTTGAGGTAACAAACAAAACAGAATTTTAAAGAAAATCTCTGAAGCTGTTACACCCTTTCCTGTTGTGGGCTGATGCTTTCCGATCTCATCTCCTGATTAGTACTACAGGTCTAGTATGTAAATTTATAATTCTGAATGTCTTTTGCTCATGAAATTTCCATAGTACAGGTCATTCTGCAGGTGACTTTATTCTTTAAACCTGTGGTGTTTTGTATTTCAATAACAGGAAGGATTCCAGTAGTTACTTGAGCTCTCACTTTCTGCTCTAGACCCTAGGAGCCAGTAATGTTTTTATGGAAGTTCTGTGTAGGGCAGAAGGGAATTTGGAAGAGTTGGTTTCAGCATTTATGAAGCAAATACTATAATGAACAGGAATGTAAACTGGGATGTCTACGCAGGGAAATTCAGCTGCTTGCTTCTTTAGAAGATCTTGTAGTGTTGTTAATTGGTGGTAACTTATTCTGTGACTGGACAAACTGTGAGCTGGCATTAGCGGAGGCAAATAGAAATTCATGCTCTTTCCTTTCTTGAGCTTTATAAAAGTAGATGATTTTATAAAACAAAATTGTTTTTCTTAGTGGGCAGGCTATTTAAGACCCACAAAGGAATATAAATAGTTTGATTTTTTTTGACATCCGGTATGAATTTGGCAACGAATGAAATGGTAGCTATAATGACAATGTGAGTCCTGTTTAGTTCTGAACTTGATTAGAAAAGACAATACAAGGAAGGGTGAAACCACTTGAGCACATTACACAAAGAAAAAAAATTTTAAAACTATGTTCTCACTTGCAGTCCTCTAGTCAAAAAAACCTGGGCATTTTTGTAATCCTGTCACATGATCATTAGAGTAAAAGCTGCGGGTGCGTGAACTCCTGGGTGCCTGTTACAAAATACATTTTGTAGCTTTTATTTGGCCTAAAGAACCTGTGGCATGTATATTTGTTGTGCTGATAAAAATTCAAGCTGTAAATTAAATAATGTAACAACTGGAGCCCAGAATCGACTGTATCTTAAACCAGCTTTCAGGCTGGAAATCTTCTAAATTGTGTAACAGCATTTTATTTCTACCTGTTGTACCATCAACCCACAGAAGTACAATGAAGCAGTGTTCTTCCTTGCTTCAAATAACTCACAATCACCTCAAGCTGTCATCCAGAGTTTTTGCACAGTTATGGCAATATTTCCAGCTGTATGATAACTTTTCCCTCTAAAATCCTCATGTTGGTTGTTTTCCTCATGTCGGTTGTTTTCCCACCAACTTTTCAGGCTTACACCTTCGGTGGTCCAGTCCTTTTAATCTAAGCAAAATCTCAGTGAAACTGGTGCTCCGTTTCTTCATGTTACAAGCACTAAAGTATTTTCATTGGCTTTTTTCTTTTTTGACCAACTTAAAATTCTTTAGGCTCAAAGAGATAAAATAAGTCTCTGTAAAAGTGAGTGCTACTTCATGCTTCAAGCTTGCTTTGATTTGTTAAGTCCCTTTGCTAGTGTGCCTGATTGGTTTTGATTATCTTGGTAACTGAGAATTTGTTGATTTATATGGACCATTCAGACATTTGGTGGAGTCTAGGCCCCTTTCTTCATTTATACAAATAATTCTCACTTATGCTGTGTTTTTTATTTTTGAAACCCATGTCTGGTGGGTCTGAGGCCATTGTTTTGATGGAAGATCTCCAAATTGCACTGCAGACTTCAGGAAACTTTTCAGTAGTTAGTTACTTTCTCTTCAGCCGGTGTTCAAAGGCTATTGTTCCTTTGGCTTATTGGGGCCCTCTGCTGATTGTGCAAGGCATGATGTAGAATGCAAGAGCTGTCTTTTCAGGAAGACAGAACCACTAAATTTTTAGAAGTAAATGCTAAGATTTTGGGGGTCTAGGTCTGAGTCGAGTAACAAATCAGATCTTTTGAAATGGAATAGTTCACATTTGTGAACTATTAATGCTTGATTTTCATGCTTAAAACATGAACTTATTTGTGCTTCATCTCAATGTGTTGAAGGATGTTAACAACCTGTGTTGAACCTCTTGATGTCTGTCTTGTGTCAAAGCCTGAGATCTTTTGATTTGTGGCTCCACGAAGGTGTGACACAAGAAAGATTTGCTGTCTGTTCCCAGAGGAATGCAAGTTTTAATTATATTTTTAAGTGCTTTTTAGAGCCACAGATTCTGAAAATGTAAACTAGGAACTTTTGTCTTTAACTGATGCAAGCAGACTGAAGCCAGTGGTTACATGGAAGCTTATTGTGCTTATAATGTTATCATAAATCCTTTTCTGACCCTCTTTTGGAATATTGAGCTGATACAAACTTACCACAGGATGATGGGTTGAGATAAGGGACTGAATTAAAAATGAACTTTACTGCCAAGTTGTAGGTCAATACTTCTGCACTTTTGAACAGTTTTAAGATGGAAGGAGGTGAGCTTGATTTGTTATGCCGAAGTCTGTAGAGCGTATGTATTCCACTGAACAAAAATGCAAGGAATGTGATTGTTGCACATCAAAAGAGTATGTGCATATGACTCAAACATATACCATCTGGAATATTGTTATTTAGTAAGGAAAGAATGTGGTTGGAACTGCATGTGAGATTCCTAAAACCGTTTTTTTTTAATGAGTACCAGCCTTTCTTTTACTTAAAAAAAAGGGGGGTGGGGTTATAAGTTGTCTGAAGTTTATTCTTTGAAATATTCTTTCAGCAGTTCTACAATCAGGAGGGCTACATGAAGGACTAAAGACTTATGTATAAATTTCTAAATCATATACTGGGTGAGCTGTACTGGCTGGTACTGTACTGGCTGTTGAAATAACTCTTGGCTCTAATCCATTGCTTCCTCTGCAGGCTTCCTTTTGGATTACTTAGATAACTTCTGTAAGTGTGTCTCTTTTTTTAAGAAAAAAAGAAAAGTCTTTTGGAAGTATTAATATGTTGCTTGCTTTTGTTAGACATTCTTGTAGCACAGACCAACATGATATTGCAGGCCCCATCAAATAAAAACTTCCATCTCTTCTTATACTATGAGAGTTGTTATATCAAGCTGGACTGAAAGCTTTCTTGTGCAGTCAGGTTTTTTTAAAAGTGGCACAAGGGCTTTTTTTGTTTTTCAGGGTTGTTGTTACTGTGGGTTTTTTATCCGCTGAATGGATCAGAGAAGAGTTTACTCCTGGACATCATCAAATCCTTTAAAAAATAAAACCAAACAAAACCACACCCAAAACTGAAGGTTTTTTCATCTACCTAAAAGAGAGAATTAGTTACTAACATACTTTAGATGTTTTGATGTAAATTGTTGGTTTGCTTAAGTTGTGGCTGCAGTACCTGATAAAAGAAGGTATTATCCAGGAAATTGTTTCAACAGTCTCAAATTGTAGAATTCTTCCTGTTTCAGCTGAATTACATGCTTAGACATGAATGAATTTGGCAATTGAAGAAGTCACTTTCCACCTATTTACTGAAATTTTTTTTGAAACATCAGAAAACATACGGATAATGATGATATAGTTGATGCTGGATTTACTTGGTACTTGGACTGCAAAGCCTTCCTAGGAGTTTGCTCTCCAAAGGCTCTTGATACCCATTATGCGTAAGGAGAAGCTCCATTCATGCATTAAAAGCTGGTTAAGACAGAAAGAACAAAGAATAGGAAAAAAAAATCATTAGTTTCCAAAAAGAAAACAGTAATGAGTAGGGGAGGATGGGATCTGCATTATTCAGCATGTGTAGACATGATCAGAAAAGCATGTAAATAGTCAGGATACCATGTTCACTATAGTAATTTCTAAAGCTAACTGCAAGAGGTTGGAGAAGCCATGTCCCTCAATGACAAGTTGACGAAATAGCAAAATGTGAGAAAGCCTACACCTAGAAAGACTGACAAAACTACATCTATTATTACTGGGCTTTGTATTTATGTAACTGAGGAGGAGATTTTTGTGACTAGTTGACTGAGGTTGACTTGAAGCTTGGTGACAGCTGAGAAAGCTAACAGTGTTAGGAATTAGAAAGGAAGGAGCCGAGAACAAGGTAGAGTATGAAATGATGCATCATTCTGGGCTGCCATGTCATCCCATCTCGGAAAAAAGAAAAGGGGCGGGGGAGGCAGGGGGAGTAGAAAATGACAAAAGAGTAATTAAAATATGGAGTTCCTGTCATTGAGAAGGGGCTGCATATATGAGACTCAGACTGGCCAAGAGCCATCTAAGAATGACTCAGGGCTATACAATCACAAATGGAGAGATGACTGCAAAGTGATTGGAATGTTGGCTGTTACCTTGGAATATGAGAAAGTGGAGGTTCAAAAAGAGATTAAGTTGTGAATTTGTAATTGCTTACATAGCTAGTGTAAGCAATTGCGTGGTTGCAACCTCTGACACAGAAAGTCTTTAAGTCATTAAATGTGTTCAAGCTTTGCCAGGTAAAGCCTGGCTAAGGGACTACTCTTGCCTCCAAATGTTCAGACCTAGACAGTATTTCGAAATAGGATATTCAGCTGCATCAGTTTTTGGTTGACATGGTACAATTATTTGTGTTATAGTTAAAGATAGTAGAAAAAGCACTGAGAACTGGGTTGACAAAGCCAAGATTTTTAGATAACACAAATGATTTTGTGTTTAGTAATTTTTTGCTTCTGAACATAAAAAGATTCAGAACTTGAGTGGGCCACAGTCTCTGGAAATCTGTTTCAAATGTGTCCGAGGTTAACACACAAGAATGAAGATACTTGAAGTTGCTTAGGGACAGGGTTGTCACTGGGGCATTGGAGTTAGATACGTGACAGCTTTGAAAAGAACAGAACATAATGCTTCTCTGAGTAACTGTAGATGTGCCACTTGCAAAGGACCATATGTTGCATCTTTTACTCATATTGGTGAATTGCTGGTCACACCATTCACTTGAGATGAATTAACTGAGACTTTTGCAGCAAATAAATAGTGCAATGTAATGCTGCCAGAAAAAAATAAATCAGTGCATGAAAGTAACTAATAAAACAGCATAGCAGAGATCAATTAAAGTTTAAAGTGATTTTAGATGTTTTGGCTGGAAAATCATTTTGGAAGGACAAATGGACAAGATAAACCTGACAAACACTGAGAGTGGAAAATGCCCTCTGGATAAAAAAAATACAGACATAAATTTTACAGCAACTGTATAGGGGCGATGGCAAATGCCTTCTAAGGCATGAATCTGTTAATGAAGGAGAAGACAACATGCACCCGGTGCCCTTCTCTCTTACAGGTTGCTTTTGTATGTAAGTTTCCGTTAGACGTTTTAATGTTCCTGCTCAGTCTGTTCTGTTCCCTTTGCATGAGGTGTTTTCTCATTGCTCTGTATGCAGTGAGAGCTCAATCCAGAAGACAACACACAGTCAGTTTTCAACTGGAAATAGTACACTCTCTTGTTTCTGTGTCTTCTGTATTCTTTCATTTCGTACTTTCGGTGCTAGGTGAATGATTTTGAAATGATGCTTCATGGGCGTTAGTTATCCAAGTGCCATTGAATGTCTGCGAGTTGGGCGCCACATTACCTTTCCTCCTTGGGAGACTGCAGTATGGCGATACAGGGCTGAATGTCAGTGTAGTTGATGCTTTGCTGAGTTGTCTTTTCAAGTAGTGAAAAATGAGGAGTCCAGCATAACGTAAATGAACTGATGATTCATAAAAATGTCACAAAGGGTGATGCGTAACAGAACTAGTGTAAACGTACAAGTGGTTATTTTTAAATGAGGGAGGGGAAGGATG
The DNA here is from genome assembly GCA_013398225.1 of Steatornis caripensis. Taxonomy (NCBI): domain Eukaryota; kingdom Metazoa; phylum Chordata; class Aves; order Caprimulgiformes; family Steatornithidae; genus Steatornis; species Steatornis caripensis. The sequence continues at coordinate 296,050 of VZSC01019222.1, read as the reverse complement.
ACAGGGAATAACAGAAAAGGAAGAGATCAGATATGGACCTAAAGAAGGCGAGAGAGAAAGAGGAGTGGGCAAGAGAGAAAATGCCAGAGGAATGAAGATCATGACAATGTCTTCAAGCATAATGAGTTTTTATTTTCCATGTCTTCCTCCACTCCACTTTTCATCCTTTCAGCTTTTTTCCTATTTTCCTTCTCTTTTTTTGATGTTCAGTTCATGTTCATTATCTACAGTGTCCATATAACAAATCCATTGCTTCAAAACCCAGCTCCAGAATGTGCAAAGGCATCTCTGCAATATCTGCCTGCATCTTTTTATGACTTAATGTTTTAAGATTGATTTAAATTTACTGGGAGAGATGACTAGGGACAATAGATACAATTCCCTGGGGACTGAACTCATGACCTTCCCCTCTTTTGGGGAACTAAAAAAACCCCAGCTTCGTAACTTGAACTGTTGGGAATAGCTCATCTGCAGAAGGGTTAATCTCTGCTTAGGAGACAGATTGATAAATGTGTGTTTTTGATAAATGTTAAAAAGTTTTAAAAATGTTAAAAATGTTTAAATGTTTAAAAGTTTTTAAAATGTTAAAAAGTTTGATAAAAAGTTTTTGATAAATGTGTGTGCAGACCCAGACACCAGAGTTTCAAAACAATGTCCTACTCGGGGTAATTCAGACTTTTCTAAGTTCGTTTGGTCTTTTCTCTCCACAATGTAAAAATGCAATGTAGCTTCTTGAGTGCCTTTGGAATTTCTTATCATCTTTCCAAACAAAAGATGTTATCATTGTGGGGGGAAGGGAAGGAAGAAAATCTACTCAGACTAGATAATAACGAAGGTTATATATCCACAAACTAATAGGATTACAGCTAAGAATCGGAGCAGAATACGATCAAAACAATGTTAAAAAGTTAAGCTTTTCCATTGGTTTCTAACAAGGCGTAAGAAACCTGTTCTTGTAAAATCTGTTGGTTCTGATGTTTTGCTGCTGCTTTCTAAACTAAAAATGTTTTAGCTCACATCAAAATGCACCAATAAAAATGTGATTCTTAAACATATCTTTCTTTCCATCGTTTCCCTGCCCTGAACTGTAGTGATAGGTAAGAAATACTAATTGAATTACTTCCCTTACGGAACACTTTAATGCAAGATAAGTGGTGGCTGTATTTACTAGATTGTGGGGTTAATACTTCCTCAGCACTGGTTGAAATGGTGGCTTACTGCAGTAGTGTAGTTGGGGGCAACTCATATTAAAGCCTGCAATACATACAAATTTTTAGAAATTATTTTTTCCATTATCTAGAGTGAAACAGAAGTGACATAGCCGATCAGTATCGGGACAAGTGCACCTAGTTTAATGACCTGTGCAGTAGATTGTACTGCCTCAAGATTAAACACCTGAAGTAGAACTTTGAAAAACACCGCTGTGATTTAAGAGAACAAATCTCCTAGACCTCTCATAGCTCCTCCATAATTTAAATGTTCAAAAAAAGAACCATTTAGGGTTTTTATCACCTAATTTTCTCCTTGACTGTTACGTGAGGCTAGCAGCATTTATATTCTCCTATTGTTCCTTTTCCTGTTTTTGTTCCAATTAAATCATAAAAGTGAACGGCTTATGTATTTGTATAATACCTTGCACAAAGGGGTCTCATCTGGATTGTAATGCTATACAATAAATCAAAATGACAAAACTGACCAGTTTCTAAATGGCATACATTTGCATACCTCCAACTTTGTATAAACTCATAAAAGAAGACTTCTAAAGAGACTAGTCCAGAGTATTATTATCAGAGACATGAAAGAAAGGATATTTTTTCATGTATTAAAGCATCTGGAGGTTTTGCTATCAAGTCAAACAGTTTTAACACTAGTTTCAGTGAGATCAGGGCTCAAGTGAGGAGACAGGGAATTAGTGTTCTACTGTTGAGTGTAGCTTTGGTATTAGAAGAATGTAGTTGTAAATGAAGCTATGTTTTAAATGTGATCAGAAAACTGTTGGGAGCAAAGGGCTAATGAACTATTAATAGTTACTGTAATAAAAGGTTAATCAATTATGTGCTGTTATAAGCAACCCGCTAGGCCTGCAAGACACACTAGCCATCTTTTTTTCAAACCTTTATGTTGGGTTTGGATGTGCTGACAGACATTAGTAGCAAATACTGTTTGTATTTGTTTATAAAAGCAGTTAGTTGTTTGTTAGTATTTTATAAACTTCCATGGAAAATATGACTTATTAATGGTTGTTACTTGTCCAATCTGGATTGATTTCAGATAAGTTTTGCTTTAAATTGAGAAGTCTAAAGCTAAGTCCTAGATTCTGCCTAAATTGCCAGGGCTGAAGAATTTGTATTTTGTGACTGCAGGCAGAGTTTACAAAGATTAAAGCCAGTCTAGGTAACACTATTATTGAACACGTCAGTGATATGCACCTACTGCTGTCAGTTGCTACCGGATGTGGAGCTGTAACACTAAAGTACAAAGATAGGAAATAGGGAAACAAATGATGCTGTGGACAAATGTTCATCGCAGACCAAGCAGGATAATTGACTTATGTGGTGGAGCCGTATTAGTGTATTCTGTCAGTATTTTGCCTTTTATAAAGCTTGAAATTGTTCATTGACTGGTTTGCCTAGCAAACTTTCCTGTATTACTAAAAGTACCTTTTTCTTAAAATGTAAATGTATACTCTTTTTTGCATTCAAATACTTAGAGTTAGATTCTTTTTTTCTAATTTCCAGATGAGTTCTGTTGGGCTAGCCTCCTTTAGTGTATCACTGGGGAAGTACTTCCAAAGTGGCTTACAAATTTCAGTTAGTTTTCAGAGAGGCTTAGAAGACTGAGGCGGCCGTTTTGTTTTTGAGCTTCATTGGCAGAGTTTACTGCAGCTTCTGTTGGCGCTGGTTTTGTGTGTGTTTGAATATCTATAGTTTTTACTGTTTCTGTAGACTACCGACTGATGGAAAGGAAGAAGTTGTTCTGCCTTTTGGCAGGACAGTTGCCAGCCTTCTTTCTTGAATACTGGGTCCTGTTTTTAATTAATTTAAAAATAACACCCCCAAAACCTAAGACGAATCATCTCCTTTTTACTTCTATTNGGAAAGGAAGAAGTTGTTCTGCCTTTTGGCAGGACAGTTGCCAGCCTTCTCTCTTGAATACTGGGTGCTGTTTTTAATTAATTTAAAAATAACACCCCCAAAACCTAAGACAAATCATCTCCTTTTTACTTCTATTAAGATGCTGAAATGTACATTCAAAATATGGCAGGGTTTGAATGCTCGCACATGTGTGCTTCAGAGTAGTAAGTCCTGGTACCTGCTGTGCTTGCTGCGCACAAACAGGATAACCCTATGTAATGATCAGTTGTGGAGGGTGACTGCATACTACAGGGTGATCTGCAGCATTTGTTACTGCTTGCTTTCACTGGATAACAAGTTCTTAAAATAATTTTAGTATGTTAATTAACAGGTGCCTCATTGTTCCTAACACTGGTCATGCTAATGTTACATTTCTGCCTTGAGACTATCAAAAGAAAATGATCTCATTTAATATGAAAGTCCCTGTCTAGTAGGAACATAAGAGATTAATCTGTTGTGTACCTTCTCTCACATCAGTATGATTTCATATTGAGAGGAATTTGCCTCCTTAGTGTGTTTCTGAAAGTGTATGTAAAATGCTGTGAAGAGAGGAAAGCAGCACGGGTATGCTGAACTAAATTGTGAGTTACTGATACTGTCCTTGATACTGAGGCTAATTCTGGAGAGGGTGTGCTCTGATACAGTGTATTCCTGTGGACGTCGGGCAGGCGATGCATGGATACTGGGGCTTGCTGGTGCGGATGCAGGCAACAATTAGCTATTAATAATATAACCTCCGCGGGGAGAGGGCGCGCAAACAGGCTGACAGACAGACATATTGTAGTAGCGGGTGGTCGCTGAGTATCTGGAGCTGTGAAGCCGATAGCTCCGATGTCTCTGCTTCCACCCGCTCCAGGCAAATGGATGACTTTCCGTGTGAGCACGTATCTTAATGACACCGGCCGCCCTCTCCAGCCAAGCGGCCGAGCGTTCACCTAGCAGCAAGCGGGAACTGGCGGCTGCTTCTTCCTATCTAGGCTGGGAATTCTTTGCAGTCAGCTACAGAAATAGCAGGGAGGCCGCCGTCCCCGCCCTCCTGCCCCGGCTTGCAGCACGGCGGAGGGGCCCCAACGCCCCTGTGCATGTGTGTGTGTGTGTGTGTGTGCGCGCGCGAGGAGCAGGTGGGCCCCGCGGTAACCCCGCCCCGCGCGGGTCCCCGTCGGCCATACGGTGATGGCAGCAACCTCCGTGCCGGAGCGGCCTCTTTATTGGAGGAGGGGGCTGTCAATCCGCGGCCGAGCAAGCCCCACTCTCCGGCGAGCTGCTCCCGAGGTCTGACTGGAGCTGTGGCCGGTGGCAATGGGAAGCGGCGTCGGAGGGAACAAAGTTTGCAACACTTGGGCGCTGGGCTGCTCGCGTCCGTGATGCCCGCGGCAGGAGCCGGTGCCTGAGAGCGGCGGGCAGCCGGGCGGCTGGCACGCCTTGCCGGTCTGCTGTCGGCACGGCTATCGCAAAGTTTCAGCTATTTTCGTGTACTAAATTCCAGGATTCTAATTATCAGCCCTCCCCACCCCCACCTCTCCTTCTAGGTAGGCGACAAATATTTCTATTCTGTGGATTAGAGAACTTTTTGCATGGAAATTTACTGACTTCTGAGTGGTCTCCGATTCGGGGAAAGGGGGGAAAGGATTTATTTTCATCGCAGTTTGTTTTTCTTTTCTGGATCACAGGATTTTTGGAGCTATATGGAGGGATCTCAGGATGGTGTGCACGAGGAAAACCAAAACTTTAGTGTCCACTTGCGTGATTTTGAGTGGAATGACTAACATCGTCTGCCTGCTGTACGTGGGCTGGGTCACCAACTACATTGCCAGTGTTTATGTGAAAGTGCAGGAGCCGATCTCAGAAAAAAAGTTAGAGGAAGACAAAGGGGACACTTTAAGGATTATAGAAAGGCTGGACCATTTGGAAAATGTCATCAAGCAGCACATCCAAGGTACCACCTTACCCCCCGCTCGCTTTCCCTCCCCGCCCCGCCGCTTGCCGTGTGCAGTCTCCATCCCCTCCCGCCGCGTTCGCTGTGTGTGCGTGTGACATTTCTGTCGCGATCGGGGACAGCCGTTCCTCAGCCCGGAAGAGCCGGGGGCTGCGCGGAGGCTGCGGTGCGTGTGGGAGTCCCCGGCGGTCCCCTCCCGCAGCCTGGCGAGAGGAGCGGCGGGGGCGGGCGGCGCCGGGGGGACTGGCCCCGCTCGCCTCCCTCCTCCCGGACCGGCCTCCGCAGGGGGTGGCGAACCGGGGCCGCCGGCTGCGGGAAGTCGCCCCCTCCCCGCGGAGAGCGGGCCGGGGGCGCCGGGGTCTCGATTCCGGGGCTCGGCGGGTGGCGGAGGGCTCCGGGGCGGCTGGGCCCGAGCAGCCGGGCGCTGGGCAGCGGCGGCAGCCCCGCCGGGCTGGGCTCGGCCTGGTGCCGTCACCAACCTGCCCCTCCGCTCCGTGCCTGTCCGTGTCTTGCTAAAGTCGGGGTTCCGCGGGGAGAGCTCGGCGCGAAGGGCAGGGGAGCCTCTTCCCTCCTTGCTGTGTTGTCGTCATTGTTTTGTATTTGTTATTTTTCTTTTCCAAACTGGGTTGCCGTGAGGGGAATTTTTGTTCTCCTCCCCCCTGTAAGCCTGACTCTGCTAATCCTTGCTGAGACTCTGTGTGCGTCCGGGTGTGCTCACGGTTTTCCCTTAGTGCTGCTATAGTGCTGGGAGCCACTTGCGATTATAACTGGGGCAATCTCTCATTTGTGTAATGCCTTTTTAATTTAGTCTCCTTTTAATGGGAGCTCTGGGAGAAGGGTTGAAGTGGGCAAGCGGTGGGGGAGAATATGATTGTTCCCTGGGAGTTTGGGATTTTACATGACTTTGCTTTACTGGGTGATCTTTAGTGTCTTCCTTTATATTTTCATCATCTGCACAGCATCGTACAGTCATTCGCTCAGTCTGCTAAGAGGGTTGGATAGTAAGGAGGCTGAGGGTGGGGGTAGGTGAGAGCTCTAACAAAATCTAGAGGGACTATCTTTCTCTGCTTCTGCATGATCTCTGCTAAATGTTCAAATCCCAATTCTACTTCTCTCCTAAATCTTAAACGGGAGAGCAACCCGTCTGATAAAGGATACTTACCACCAGTGCAAAAAATCTCGCTCGCTTCCAGGTGGCTGTGGCCAATTGGTCTTCTGGGAATATGAAGAAAGGTGGAGCAGGCAGCGGGGCTAATCCTGTGTGAATTGGGTTTCCCTGCTTGTCAATGCTCACATTTGTAGCACTATTAAAGCCCAGCTACTTTGCTGTGAATTGTATTAATATTGTTTTGAATGTGACTACCACCATTCAGTTTGCGTATGCTTTCATTTCTCAGATAGCCTTGTCATCTTGGGTAAATTAATAAAAAACTACTTTTTTGGGGGTATGAGTTATAGCAGCTCCTGCAAGTTTTAAGTTCTCTCATGCCATCCTCAAGTTTTTCTTGATTCCTGAAATGGATCTTAAGAAGGAAATACATTGTTGTCTGTGTGCCAGTGGAGTGCACTGTGGAAGCATGTATGAAGGCAGGGATTTTCCAAAAGGCGCTGTTGCAAGTTAGATAAATTAAATTAGTTGACTTTCCTTATGAGGTTGGAGCATAACTCCTTCAGGTTTGTTGGTATGAAGCTCCAATACTCTTATTTCAAGAAAAATAACAGTGTCCATATCAACATTTCGTTTGGTCAGTGGCTTTTCTCAGAGTTGTAGGGAAAGGTATACTTAAATCAGGGGAGAGTATAGTATGGATTAGAGCATAAACTTTTTTTGCGACTTTGTAAACCAAACCAGAAGATATTTTCCTTAAATAACATTTGTATGGAATTTGAAGAATATTTTCTAAAAAGAATTAAGTGAACAGTTGGTTATAAGTACTAAAATATATTTAGGGGAAAAACTTTTAAAGTTTACAAAGTTCTCATACCTTACTGAAACCACTTACTCTTTAAGATAAATAAATAAAATAAAAATCACAGATATAATTATGCCTAAATAGATTTTCTGTGCTTTTACTTTCCAAATCTTAATAACTGGGGTTCGCAAGGAATTCCTGTGGCAGAGATTGCAGAGTAAGATGTTATTTTAATCAGATTTTGCTTAGCGCTGTGAATTCTGGGTCATGGTGCAAAACTTCTGAAGTCATTGGAAGGAATATCCCAAGCTTGACTGGGTTTGGGATGAACTTGAAGGTCAACTTCAAGAAGTTCTAAGTTTGAGATTCATTGCCATAAATTGGGTAAACCAGCTGCCATGATGTTTTTGGACAAGGTTGTAAGGGTTATCTGTAGTTTCATGTTAAACTTTTCCTTGGACCACTTCTTTTTTATGTTGGAGAGAGGTGTCAGTAGCTCAGATGTTCTGCAGTGCTGAACAGGCATGAAATTAGCACGGGTAATAGAATTGCATTCCATAGGATATCCTGCAAACACCAGAGAGCTTTAACTGCTGCATTTTACGCATGGGGTTGTGCTAATATTTCATTTTAATTTGTTTTCTGATGGAATTGTTTAATTAGATGCCATCTGGGAATTCCTTTAGCATATAAATTGCAGTCTTGTAATACTTTGTGAAGTGTCCTGGAACTGAGAAGGAATAAGAGATGCCTTCATATTAAAAGCTTTTTAAAGTATGTATTATGTGTGAATGCACAAGTATGTACCTGCCATACTGTACATCTTACACCACTGTGTACCCACACTTCTGCAAATGTTCAAGAATAATCATTTCTCTGTGCACATTTTCTGGGTGCTGGAAATGGAATAAGAATGTGGGGGTCTGCTCTACCTGTACGGTACTCCTCTGCTTCCTTCTTACCTCGTGTTAATTTATGTCATGTAGCCAATGAGCGTGCTATACAAGAGTGATGCATCTGTATACTGAGTTCTGTGGTAGGCAGTTTGGGGCAGGATTAACTGCATTGCGGTTTAGTTGGGCAGTATGGACCACAGAAAGAAGTCTTTTGTGGAACGGAAGCATGATGCTGGAACTTGAGCTTAAGCCTGGGAATCGTGAATTCTTGGCTCGTGGCCTGCCACAGTTTACAAAATGGTTTTGGCCGAATCACTCTTATCTTTTTTTCAATGATGATTTTACAATGACCTGCATGCTTTTCTGTGGCAGGGTGTTGTGGTGATTGTGGTCTTAATTACATCTGAATGCTACCCAGCTAGTACTAAAGAGATTCTCCTCCCCACTCCCTTCACTGCCCCAAATCTTTAGTAGGAGGCGTGGATTTTATGCTAGCAGGCAACCCACTGAGAGAAACTTTTAGTTTCAGCTTCCTTTTGAGTTTGCAAACAAGGTGGTGTATTTTTTGAGATTAATTGTTTGTGCGTGAAAGAAACAAGGAAAAGACCAGATGGATAGTTTCATGCGAAATGCAGTTCTTTGTTCTAAGATGTGTGGCACATGTATAATCTAGTATTATTGAGCTTTATTACCGGAAAGTATACTTTAAAGGGCTAAGGTTAATGAATATTGTGTTAAATGAAATATCTGTGGTTCCAGCGTAGGACTTGAAATCAGTTTTTCTCAATTCTGTTTGAAAACAGTATGTTCTGTTGAGTTCACAAGGAACGTACTGGTTCAAAAAAACCCAAACACTCTCATTTTATTAAAATGGAGACAGAGTGCTTCAGACAGATCACAACATGTCGTTAATCTTAATAACGCATCATGCATTGGCTCTGTCACTAAAAAACTGCCTTAAGTTGTGTGCGCAGTTGGAAGATCATGTGAGCAGGCAGGCTGCCCTTAATCTCAGGTACTTAGTTTGTAACTGACAAGAGGAAAAATACCAGCAAGAAGGGAGCAATTTATTGTTTTCTGCAGCCTACCTTTAGGGCATCAGAGGTGATGAGTTGAACCTTCTTCGAAACCTATTCTGCGGTTAAGCTGATATCACTTAAAACACCTCATGCATGCTGTCTTGTTTGTCGTATTGTGCAATGTAATTTTAACATTCTTCAGCCTTCCTAGTTTTAATGAGATGATGTTTGTGTTCTGGTATTATTTTAAAAGATTATGAAGTCTATGAAATGAACTTGCTTCCTTGCCCTCCCTGCCCTCCCCCCACCCTGCTTTGGGACCTAAACAGAATTAATAAATTACATGCAGTTAATACATAGAGTAGATCTAAATTAAAGTTGTAAACACACAGTTCATTTCTGTACTAGTTGAATTCTTAGTTAAGATCAACGCATTATTACATTTGTGTTGTACTAGTACTTTGGTTCCTCACCTTTGCAAGCTGCTGCATCTGTTGTCATAAATAGAATGCCAAGCACTGTGTGGACTTATTTGGGAAAGTTTGTGAGAGAGATGTATATGTTATTTCTCAACCTGCTGCTTAGAATGATTTACTTCAGCTAATCTTAGCTATCATGTATCTACTGGATATCTAATCNGATCACAACATGTCGTTAATCTTAATAACGCATCATGCATTGGCTCTGTCACTAAAAAACTGCCCTAAGTTGTGTGCGCAGTTGGAAGATCATGTGAGCAGGCAGGCTGCCCTTAATCTCAGGTACTTAGTTTGTAACTGACAAGAGGAAAAATACCAGCAAGAAGGGAGCAATTTATTGTTTTCTGCAGCCTACCTTTAGGGCATCAGAGGTGATGAGTTGAACCTTCTTCGAAACCTATTCTGCGGTTAAGCTGATATCACTTAAAACACCTCATGCATGCTGTCTTGTTTGTCGTATTGTGCAATGTAATTTTAACATTCTTCAGCCTTCCTAGTTTTAATGAGATGATGTTTGTGTTCTGGTATTATTTTAAAAGATTATGAAGTCTATGAAATGAACTTGCTTCCTTGCCCTCCCTGCCCTCCCCCCACCCTGCTTTGGGACCTAAACAGAATTAATAAATTACATGCAGTTAATACATAGAGTAGATCTAAATTAAAGTTGTAAACACACAGTTCATTTCTGTACTAGTTGAATTCTTAGTTAAGATCAACGCATTATTACATTTGTGTTGTACTAGTACTTTGGTTCCTCACCTTTGCAAGCTGCTGCATCTGTTGTCATAAATAGAATGCCAAGCACTGTGTGGACTTATTTGGGAAAGTTTGTGAGAGAGATGTATATGTTATTTCTCAACCTGCTGCTTAGAATGATTTACTTCAGCTAATCTTAGCTATCATGTATCTACTGGATATCTAATCACCCTCTGTGGTCAGTTAGGGGAGGGAGAGATCTTCAGTGTGTGATTCATTCCCTGCGTTCTGGACAGATGTTAGGGCAGAACGATTTGCTTTCAGAAACTGCATGTTTTGAATTTGGGAACTAGGTCGACGCCGATTCTTAGTTTCAGCCATCTGAAGGTTTGGGTAAGTAAATCCCATGCTTGATATCTACCCTTTACTTATTTGTTGATCTCAAACATGAAGAAGAATGTAGTATATAAACTTCTGGTTTGTGATAGCTATCCTTTGCAGCCTGGCTAGCTAGCTGGATTCTGTAAAGTCAGGCTCACCAGGATTCACGTGGCCACTCCACCACCTCTCTTACTCTTGTGGTGCTTTCATTTTGGTAATAATTAATAGTTGAATCCCCCCAGCTTATTTCCCTCAAGCTCAAAAACAAGTACGCATATTTATCACTCACTGCACTGTATTTATTCTGCTGAGAAACAAATCAGTGGTAGGCAGTAGCCCTAGGAACACAGCTCCTGCTCCACTAGAGAGGGTCCTGTATTCACAGTCTCTGTGCAAGCAGAGAGACCCGCTGTCCCAATGTAACTAATTGCAAGAGAAGGAGCTACTTGCATATATAAGACATGCAGGATTAATCCCATTATTTTTTCTCTTTAAGCTGTGACTTCTCAAGTCATTCTAGATTGCTGCATGTCAGTGCAGATTAATTTGAATTTAACTTTCATGTTCTTCCATGCTTAGGAATTGGGTGTACTGAAGAAAATCTTAATATAGTGATTTCAGTGAGAAGACTCTGTTAAATTGCTGTAAATTTGAAGCATTACTGGAGGTTCAGGTATTTAAAGGGCCGTCTACTGAAGCCTTAATGCTATTGGTTAAATTGACTACGACTTGATAAATTATTATATATATTATTATATATATAAAAATTATAGATTTATAT